>JAHLJT010004567.1:175380930-175980930 GCA_031308135.1 Acheta domesticus
GCGGCACTTTTTGTTGAGCACTCCTTTTGCTTGTAGTTCATTTACAGTTGAAATTGATTTTCTATAGCTCGGAAACAAACATTTTTCAAATATTTTTATTTTTCTAACATAATAATTATTTTCTAAATTCTTGTTTCTAGTTTTTAATTTTTTTTAATTCTGGGCCTCAAGAAAATATGCGCAGATAAATCTCTTTCCCCACCCGTCACACAGTCTTTCCTTTTTTTTGGCAAATAAATAAACACTTAAAAATAAATAAATCTTCTCTCGCTGGATAGCGAGATCCGGCTCCGACCTATCCGTCGGGCTCGCGCGATTTTCCACAGGCAGATATCTCCCACTTGACAGCCGGAGCAAGCTCTAAGCTCCCGACTGGACTCCCGGCATGTACTGGTAGTGTAGTGCATGGGAGTATAAGTGTGCGCAAGTAAGGGGTAGCACAAGAAAAGGAAGGCAAGATCGCGCTCGATCCATGTCCCGTTCGTTAGAGTGCTGCTCCGGCATTCGCCTGGTGTTGATCGGAGAAATCACGGAAAAATACAGATCAGAGCAGGCGGACTCTAGAAGTCTCATTCACACTGCGGCTAAATTCGACCTAGCTTTGTAGCTAGTGACGAAAATCTTTTCTTTTCGACTGTATTCCCTTTCTTAAGGTATGGAGATGAGATAGTCCTTTGTGTAAAGAAAGCAATTTTGCTAATTAGCGAAGGCAATACAGTTTTGGAGCCCCATCTGGATTGTAATAGAGTAGTGAAATTGAAAACATTCGTTAATGATAATCGAAGTGGTTCCTGTTAACGAGTCGTAATTTTGTGGTAGAAATTGTGTCAGAGAATTCGGCTTGTGAATCGTACTCTCGGGTCGGGAAACTCGTAGAGTGAACGTACGCGAGCGAAGCTAATAGGCATCGCATCACAGCCGTCCGCCGTGGCGTCCCACGCCGCAGCGCGCCCTCCTCAATTTCCTTCCTGGAGAGACCCGTCGTGTCGGGGCGGGGCGCGGCGGGAGGGTCGCCTGCAAGTGACTGCATCGCGCAGAGCCGCCCCGCGGATCCAATCTCTGTTAGAACGCGGCCCCGCCGCCCATTGTCCGCAGCCCGGTGCGGCCTCCTCGGCCGACCTCCCCATCTCCATCCGGGACGATTCGGCTCTGGGCTCGCCGCCCCCTCCCGCCCTCGCCCCCCCCCCGAATGGCCTGAACTGCGATCTGCTTCCGCCGCCATCGCCTGGCGCCTGCCTGCGCTTACAACGCAGTCCCCGTTCCCATGTCTCTGACCCCTCCCTGTCCCGCCCGCGCTCCGTCCGTATATTATCCCATCTTCGTCTGTGGGCTGGTTTACTTCTGTGAGTGCCTTGAACTGTCTTCCCTATTCCTGCCTCTCGCCGCGCATCCGTAGTCGGTATTGCCTCCGCACGTCCTTGCCGCGTCCTTATCCAGTTCTCCCGTTCCGTCCCCGGCCCTATGACCGACCCCTCCTTGCTCCCGTTCCCGTTCTCGTGACCATTCCCTCATTGTTCCAGTCCCAGTGACCAACTCCTTCTTATCCTCGTCCCCGTGACCAACCTTTTTTCCCCGACCCCGTGACTATCTCCTTCTTCCAGTCCCCTTCCTGGTGACCACCCTTTACTTGTTCCTGTCCCCGTGACCAACCTCGCCTTGTCCCCGTCCCCGTGACCAACCCCTCCTTATCCCTATCCCGGGACCAACCCCTTTTTGTCCCCAACCCTGTGTCTATCTCCTTGTTTTAGTCCTGTGAGTGTCCCCTCATTGTTTCTCTCCCTCTGACCATCCCCCTCTTGTTCCCGTCCTCACCTATCTCCCCTCTTCCCAACTCCACTGCTACTTCGTCCCATGACCCCGTCTCGACCTCATCCCGTTGCCGCTTCGACCCGGACCCCACCCGCTCCCATGCTTCCGACATCCACACCCCGCTCCCACCCCCTACTTTCTCTTGGGCCTACAACTCCTGCCCTCTGGCCTTAGCGCGCGACGCGGACAAACGCCGCCCACGGCCGTGTCCCCGGCAGCTGCCGGCCTCGCCCCCGCCCCCTCACCCCCCCCCGCAGCGAGCCACACACTTCCCGGCTCCGCGGGGCTCCCGCCCCCCGCGCCGCCCCGGCGATCCCGGCGCCACGCACCCAGTCCACGCCCGCCTCGCAAGCGGCAGGTGGGACGTGCCTGCCAATCAGGGCGGCGCGCGGCGGCGCAATGGGAGGCGTGCATTTCGGAAATTGGAAGTGAAACACGGCGCCGCTCGCCGGCGCTACTGCAACGGCTTTGTGTTGTCCACCGGATACACAATGTGTCAGGCTGAACACAATGGTCCGGATTTGCATTGAGAGGGAAACGTTGCTATTCTCCGGGAAGTAATATCAGCCAGTTAATGTAAATAAAGTTAATGAACAGTATAATGGATTACTTCTAAATATTTCTCGTATACAATCCTCTACATTTTCGAAGCATGGGAAATAGTTCAAACACCATTAAATCAAATGATAATCTGTTTGGAATTTGGACTGTTGGTTCCTTCTTCGGCTCCTATCCCTACAAACACCGGTAAATCTAAGACATTCTTCCTACCCCAAACAGTTTTTTTTCATCTACCAAGGGGAGGTATTTGTTAATTTTCTTAGCGTCTCTTTTCATATAACATTTATTTAGCATTCGGCAATCGGACAGCAAGGTATACCAACAGTGTTTTATTCCAATTTGCTGGTAGGCGTTTTGCGCCACAGAAGTTATATTTCGTTCGAACATAAATTACTCGCACGAAAAGAAGGCCATGACTCACGCGTATGCAATATCGTGTACGTGAGTGGCGTGGCGCCTGTTGAGCAATTCCGCTTTCCGTCGTGCTCGTGTGCGTGTGCGTGTGTGTGTGGCGTTGACCCGTTGGCGCCGTGCGTCGCGCCCGCGAGCCCTCCGCCACCGCCCTCGCCGCCACCGCCGCCGCCACCGCACAGTGGGCTGAAAGGAGAGACTTCGCGCGCTTAGCAAGAATAAGAACGAGTAAGAAGAAGAGAAGGAGAAAGAGGAAAATGAGGAGTAGGAGAAGAAGAACAAGGAGAAGGAAAAGAGCAGAAGGAAGAGGAGGAGGATGGGGGAGAATGATGAAGAGAAGGAGGAAAAGGAGGAGAAGAAGGGACAGGCAGGTTTAGAAATGATTTTAAACATCTTTCCTGTACTTCATGGCAATAATATGAATTTATTATAAAATAATTTTCTAATTAATAATATTGCTATAGAACTTCAATATATCGAGGAATTTGACGATTCTTTTCCGATCCATGACAAAATTCTGGATCCTTTAAAAATCAGTAATAAGAAAAGTCTAGTAAAGGCAAGGAAAACCTATTAATATGCATACATTACCAAGTGTCCTTGCCGGGACCCGAATTTTATTCGTGTTACGGCAAGTTTAGTATTAACCGATTTCCTGGTAATAAACTGGGCTCGTATATTCAACGGTTCGGAAGAAATCCTGGTTGTTAATAGTTTTTTTAGGAAGTGACCGGTTGACTGTATTATACTGAACTAGTGGACCCGGCAAGGCTTCGCTATTGCAATATATTTCACTTCAGACGCTACTGGCCACGTGATTGTTAATAACGTTTTACGCTCCGCTCTGCAAACATTTTAATCAATGAAATACTTTCTCGAGGGTGTGGGTTTGTTCTATGTCCTGGTTTGGACAGGCTGTAAAGTATCATATTGTTAAAACATTCTCTCCTGAGTGTGGGTATGCATTCACCATGCCACTGTTTTGCAGAAATTTGAATTACTTGTCAGAGATAACATTCAAGTAATAATTCCAGCCGATATTTCGCAATTGCAGGGGCAAAATAAGCAGCGAAGATGGGCTTAATATTTGAGGGTGATGCGGGTTGCTTATTGTTCAGGAACGCTTGAATCATAAACGCAGAAATCATCAGCAGCGCTCCAATTTTGCGTCTAAGTGCAACTGACATAGACGAACTCTCATTGTACAATGCCTGTAACCTTCATGCAGGTGCAAGCAATACGTTGTTGACAAAGTTTTATCGCAATCCGATAAACGGTATGGCAGCGCATAAAATACGAGCAAACAAACAAACATTGAGTTTTACATATTAGATAAATTTCGCTGAGAGCCTGAATTACAATATCCTGAATCACAATGACTACCAAATTCATATTCATATCTCTTAATTCTGAGTGTGCACTGACATGCAAATTAAGCTCTCAATGAAATGATAATTCATGCAGTGGAGCAATGGTTAAATAGGTATGGGAAACAGTAAAACTCCATGAAAACTGGTCATGAACCCTTTTTGTTGATTCCACGTGGATTGACCTGCAGTTGAAACCAGGTTGCACGTGGAAGGCAAATCATGGTTCCGCGCGGGAGGAAACTCAACCCAACGAATTAAATGAAAATCTACGTAACCTACCCTTTAAAACTGGTAGAGTTGGATTTGGACTTTTATGAATAAGTACACGAGGGTTAGGGCAGAAGTCATTGCAACTATTTTTTCCCTAAAAGAAACAGTATGGGATCACACAATTTTATTTGCCTTATGAAAGAAACGCAGTACCAGTGGTTGTTCATCAGATAGTTCTTTGAGTGTCTCTATTAGCACAGAGAGCAATGTAAAAATAATTGTCCGACTACGGCCGTGCGACATGAACGAACATGATTGAACAACGATCCTACATCAACACGAAATGTGTTCTACATTGTTCGAACACGAAATGTTCGAACAACGATCCTACATCAAGGCATACGTTATCCATGAAGAAATTTTTAGAATTTCACAGGAAATGAATGGAAGCTGCTCGGAAGGACTAATAGATAGAGAGAATTTTTATACCCCAAATATCTTGAAATATGCCTTTAAAAATATTCGTTTATGACCTAAAAAATCTTTAATATGCAATTAAAATTAACAATATTTCATTTCTTGTAAAAACCTTTCTTGATAAATTTCAGGAGGAGCATGCTTGGGGTAAAAAGACGTATTTTTGTGCAAAGATAATATAACTTAGCGTAGAGATAATTGAAGTACATGTGCACCTTGGTGAAGTACATAGTATATCTTGTTTCATTTTTTCTGTCTGGTTTAAAAAATATGACACCATGGAATATCCTACATTTATAGAAGTATTTTATCATCTCTAGAAAAAAACAAACTGTGACACGCCCTTTCTAGTCACACATAAATAGATTCTATAAAAACATGAAACGTTTTACATATAACATAGTAGTTTTTTAATTGCCTTTTCAAATGGTTATTGATTCAAAGTTTCTTTTGTATTATAGACAATCATGTATAAAACAGGAGTAAATAAAAGGCACAACACAGATTGTATTAAAAAGGCACTTATAATTTTTGCATTCTTAAAATGTACAACGTTTTGCGACTTTTTTGCATCGCTTCCTTAGGTACTGGCTGTGAAACAAACTATATTCTCTACATCAAATTAAAATGAAATATAAAACCATTACCACAATTCTTTATCGTTATAAAAGTTAATAATGCCTGATACAATATTATGCACATCGTAAGTGCAAATTGACATATCTGTCGAGGTGACATATTATCGCACTACTTCTTAAAAACATGTAGAACCAAAGGTCCAAGTCAATCATGACCTGTTTGGCACTAGCGGCTACGATGCAATGACGAGGTTGGGGTCTGTTTTTGGTCTGTCTGGAATAATCTATTTTTTGTCTTCGAGTACAAGTATTCTCCCTTTCATACCGATTGATACTAATAAGATCAAAAAGAATCTAAAGAGGGACAAAATTAAGGTGGTGGCTAGACATGTCATTACAAATAAAAATAATCTGAGAATCTGAAAAGGTAAAATTCCCAAATTAGATATTGAAAATGTGTATGGTATTCGATATCAGGATTGTGAAAAATCCTACGTGGGGCAAACGAGACAGAAATTTGGAACTAGAATGAACATAAAAACAACGTAAAGGAAACGAGAGATAAACTTAATACAAAATCAAAAAATTGACTGAGTTTGTCACATACTTTTGATTTTGATAAGCCGCGCATATTTGACAATGAACCCAGGTATATACAAGGACAATGAACCCATCATATCAAGGATATCTTAAATAAATTAAATAAAATCAAATAATTATTTGAATTTTAAAAAATGCACAATTTGTTGTTATTGCATTATTCCTTGTGTCTAGATATTAAATGTCATGTTTGAAATCTTACCTTTTGAATTAATATTAGGGTTGCTTACTGGTTTTCGTACTGGTAACTGCCAGTAATTTTTGTTTAATTTCTTTCCTCTATTGTCCCGTTCCATTATCCTTCCCCCTCCTCTTATTTTCCTTCCTCGCCCCACTGCTCGCAAATATCTCTTTTCCTTCAACTGAGAAAACCCTCTCAAACAGGCCCCAACCTCGTCACTGCATCGTAGCCGCTAGTGCCAAACAGGTCAGGATTGACTTGGACCTTTGGTTCTACATGTTTTTAAGTAATAGTGCGACAATGTGTCACTTCGACATATATATATATATATATATATATATATATATATATATATATATGTCAGTTTGCACATACGATAGGCACAATATTGTATCAAGCAATGGAAGTGGAACAAGGTGAGTTGTACTACATTTTAAGGAAGCAAAATTTATAAGTGCCGTTTTATTACAACCATTGTGCCTTTTATTAACTCCTGTTTTATAGTATATGCTTGTCTATAACACATAAGATACTTTGAATCAATAACCGTTTTACATATAAGTCCCTGTTTTAACGAAATATGTAAAATATGCTCCTATAATTACAGGAACATGCACCCATAGAAAAAAATTACCAAATATCCACTAATATATTAATATACATAGCATCCATTTCTAACCAAACGTCAAGAAATTTCATTTAGCTATTCTCTGAAGAAACGGAAAAACATACACAAAATCATAGAAATCCGATCCCTAGTAACTAATATATAAATAAAAATAAAACTGAGACATCTCATCAACAACATTTTTTACGCGTTGCTCTAGCTAAAATACGTGCTGAACTCGAAACGCGCGTTTCAGCTCTTTCCGGCCCACTGTGAGTGGTCGCCACCACCGCCGGCGGTCGATTGTGACGGTGATCGAGCGCTCATGCCTCCCCCCCCCGCCTCCTCGCGCGCCCACACCTCCCTGCCGACGTCCGCTGCCCACCGCTGCCGCTCTCTAGGCCCCCCACCACGCGGGGCCCGATCGTTTAAGACGCACGTCGCAATCTCCTTCAGTGAAGGTGCATGCCGCAACGGCGCCTTGGCTTGCGAGCACTGATGGAAATACTTACACTATAATAAACTCGGAGGTTACCAGAAAAATTCTATGAAAATCCATGTAATGAATAGATCGAAAAGAAGAAATCTTTCACAGTAAAAATGTATTTACACTAAATACAAATCATGCACACACATTTTTCAAGACGTTTAGATTGTGACTGATGAGGTAAACTCCTCCAAAAATGTATGCGTGATCTCTAATTAATGTAAATACATTTTATTGTGGAAGATTAATTATTTTTACCTATCCATGTACTATAATTGTACAGAACATATCATTTGACCTGCCCAAGGAAGGTAGCATCGTTTACGGTAAACCATGCTAGAGAGAAACGGAGAGAAACCATACGGAGAGAAACCAATGCTGTTTTTATTGGCGGCACCAGCTTTATAACAACACCAAACACATGGCTAATGTGCTTGCTGCAACGAAACTTCATCAGGTTGTAAAGGTGCTGTTTTCGTGAAAAGGAAACATTATATTTTGGAGGTGCGGCATTATTGATATCTTGACCTCGTGACGAGGCTGACCGCCTCATTTGCTACTGTTGTCAGTCTTAAATGTCTTCCTCTCACATCCTTAAATGTTGTAACACTTCGTCTGTATTAACACCTTTGTCTATTTATTTATTTACGTCAAAAACAGTTAAAAACTGCGTGTGACGAGCTATGGGGAGAAGTGAATTGTCGTCGATATTCCTTCAGTTATCGCCTCCCCAGATGACATTGTAAACATCGCCGCACCACAACACACAATTATTGCTCCTGTATGCCTCATCCTTTCTTCTGATCTTGCATCGTTTGATTCTTAATGGTGGGTTGGGACAAGACAAGGCCAAGCTGTCTATTACGATTATCCGAGATAATGCCGTTCCTGCAATTTTCTCGGAAGCACCTGTAGAAATACCACCGCCAATGAATGTGGCTATTGATAGATCCAAAGAAAGAATTTTATAGCAAGGTTTTCTTTTGTGAATCTTGTCAGAAGTAGTCATTTAAAGGCCTTCCAAACACCTGAACCATTTTTGAATACCAATACTCTGAGGTAAACAGACTGTCACTCCGTGATACATGATAAGCTATCAAGCGAGGCAAAATATATAAATTATTGGTGCAACATCCCGTTTCTTTTTTTATTCTGCCCCATTGTGCTCAACGCTTCTTTTCCTCTAGATCTGAGCCGTAATATCGCTCTGTAATTTCATATTCCTTTTTATTAGACATTATATCCATTTTCTTACTTTTACCTTTCTTGAAATACATCAAATGTGCATTAGATTTATTTCAGCGAAATGATTAATATCACATGATCCTCTCTGAGATGTTTCATTTGTTCGCACGTCTCCAAATAAGACAAATATCAGTGACATTTAAAGAAATATCTCTGGAATTCAAAAATCAATATTTCGATTAACCAATTAGCTTTGTTGGATGTTAACATCTTGCATTTACCGAGAATTCACGAAACTGCTGTAATTTTCTTCTGAATATACGATTAAATAATGCTGTCAGCAAAAAGTATTTATCAAAATGCAATATTTGGTTCAATGTAAAGCCGTAAACTAAAAATGTGGTTTTTCGCTTTCGTGAAATAATTGAGTTATTGATAGTTGAACCCGCAGTATGATGGAGCATTTTCGCTAGATTTGTGAAATGTCGAGTTTGCTATAGATATACTTTAATTCGCGTATTAGACATTGCACGAGTCAAGTGTGGATAATGTCTGTCCAGCATTGTTAAAATCAGATTTATGAATTTATGTACCTCCCACAAGTAGTATGAAGAAAGCTATGGCACGTCGAAAAAAATATATCGTGAACTTTTCACCGAAACCGTATTTTACAATCCTTGACATCGAAAACAATGTCTTTTATGTCTGTACGTTCTTCCATCGATCTGATCGCAGCTTGCATACTCACCACTATCATCAAACTCAAAATGAGTGTCCAGTTCACTTTCGTATCTACTTCTTTTTCTGAATCACCTGCTGCATCTCAAATTTCGTCTTCTGAATAGACCTCTTACACTAGTTCGTACATGTGTTTCCTGATAAATTATTCATCTATGAGGGTTGGAACATAAACCATGGCAAGTATTTTGTTGTGAGAAATCGAGCACTCGTGGAAAATATGAAATACACATGTGAAAGGGCAGGGTATAATTTAAATGCATGGACTTTACGCAAAAATTGGGTTTCTCATATTTATTAAGATATTTGAAATGTCAATATTGGTTTCATGTTCCATAGCATTTTAGCGTACACGAGTTCACAGTATTCCAAAAGACTTTCATGCCCGTTCTAAAACCGCGATTAGACAGATACTCGATTACCGCACGTGCCACGTGGGTCCACACACTTCCAGGTGGTCACATGCGTTGCTAATTAATGGTTGCCACGCGTCGTCGCAGAAACTCTCCTGCGCATCTCGCGACTGTCCGATCGTGTACCGGGGCATATTTTTGGCGGCCTGTTCCCTTGCGAGAGCGCTTCCGCCGGAGTTTTAAAGTGACTGTCCGGAATGGAAAGGAATTACTTCCAACAGCTTCTACCAGTGCCCTGCAAGATTTTTGGGCATTTCTCCCTTGGAGAACGGCTGAGAATCTTATTGTATGAATGCTGCTCAAAATGGATTACATTCATCTCGCACGGCGGAAGTCAGACAACTTATTTCACGTTGCTCTCTGTGCTAATGGAGACACATAGTTTCACCGGGAGGTACTAAGTTCGAGAAGGATTTTGGACACTAACTTGTCAGCTAGGTCGACTTCAGTCGCTCTCTGGAGGAGCATTCTAGCAACCGTCTTCACTGATCAGTAGTTTTGCGCGCTTCCTCCGATCCACACCAGGCAAATGCAGTTGTGACGTCGTCATGAGATAAGGAAGAACACAGACACGGAGTTTGCTGTACATATTTATTTACAATAGTTTATTACAGTATGTACACTCCTAAGAAACGCTGCTCTCCACAGCACACCGACTCCTGAGACGAGCCGCCTCAGTATCTGCCAAGAGAACCCCAGCTCGCTACCCTAGCGCCGCCCCTGGTCTCTTGTCCCGTGGCGAATAGCCACGCCTCGCAATACGCTGCTCGCGATCACCTCCGCACATCGCTACGGTCAACCTCGAATGCCATGGAAGCTTATTCCACCCGCCTCCCTTGCGAGGCATCACGTGACCGACCTCCCACGCACAAAGCGTCATTTCCTCTCGAGATTTGGGCCGGCTACCGTCCATCCAATGGACGGAGCCTGCCGTCCATCTGCAGACGATTTCTGTCGTCACACATTATTTGCGCGAACGGACAGCCGCCTTCTCAGACACGCCCCCTGCTGAGAGACCCTCGAGAGACCTCGGGGGCCCATCCGTCCCTGCGCGGCACGAGAGGACCAACCGCTCCCCCTTGCACGCCTTGTGCGGTCGGTCGCGCCCAGTGCTATGTCGCTACACAGTACACCAACAAAAGTGCCACGGACCACGCGCGATCTTTACTTCCTCTTTTATCCCTTTGGCAGGGGTCTCGGTGACGTTAGATCCTGGGGTTCCTAGATGGTCACCCAACCAGGAATCCGCGAAAGTCTCGAATTCGCTTAACCTCTGTGACTTCACGGAGCTTAGTAAATGAATTCGACCAGCGACGCCAGATCCATATTGACATATTGAGAACTTCGTACATCCACTCGTCTTAAGCGCTGGCATCATAATAAAGAATTCTTCTGAGCAATTCGTGGCTTTGGCGCCTTCCGGCCCAGCGCGCGTCGCAGGGCTGCCAAGAGCGTCGGCGCGCGCGGAATGTTAACGAAGGTGCCGCGAGCCGCGTCGCTGCGACGCGACGGGCTGTTGGCGTATCAACGGCGCAGTGGGTGACAGGCCGCGAACGCCCAGAAACCGAAGGCGAGCGGCAGCGAAAGTGTCCGAACAGGATTAACCCTTTGCACTCGTAAGCAACGAGCATAATACACCTCCTACAGCTCGTATGGCATGCAAGAGATGTCGCGAGAATAATGGCTACTAGCTCGTATCAGTGTAAAATGTGACACGTCCTACAACTCGTAGGACAGGTCTCAGATGCCACACCGAAATTCCTAATTAACTCGTAGATCAGGTCACAGATGACCAGGAATTTTCCTGGCATGTACAATAAAGTTTTCATTGTTGAATAGATCCGGACTACTATTCTATTTTTTAACAATGCTGACGCAATAATGTGAAATCGAGCTCGAAAGGGGGAAAGTCGAGTATCGGTCTCGAGCTGAGTCGACATTTTCAATTGTCATCTTACACATGCCTTATGAGTTGTAGGATCTCGCAGTGCTCAGAAACCTCCGACCGCATAGAGTATTCATGGGTGGGTGGCCTGTCACACACGCCCTACGAGTGCGAAGGGATAAAAACCCCTTGGCGACCCGCGCGGAAGGCAAAACTCTCTATGCTCGTGTGTACAGTGCGTTCGAAATGTCTCTCCGCAGTGATTGCTTGTCGCTTCACTCCCTTTTGTTCGGAAAGGGCAATGTTGCGAGCTGAATAAGAGAGATGGTATCTTCGCTCTGGTTCAGTCATGTCTAACGAGCTGAAACCAAGGCATCGCAGCGCTGAAAATGCATGGCGTTTCGCCTGGAATACTTCCCGTCTTCACTCATATCCCATTCTCTCCTCCCTCTTCCGCTGAGCGGGCCACTGAAATCGAGATTTCGGTTGTGAATCGAAAAGAGTTCGCTGTGTGATCTCGATAGAAGCTGAAAGAGATTGTGATGAATAAATGCAAACACAGTCACAACATTCTTATCCCTCTCTTCTTTCTCCTTGTTCCTTTTACTTCCCTTTCATCTACTTCTCCTTTCTCCTCCTTCTTATTTTTTCCTCAATTTCCCAGCTAATATTAATGATTGCAGGGGTCGCTGCAACATGAGCTTGTAACCCATAAAATGTCAACAGGTTACCTAAAACAACTGACAGATGACAGCGATTTAAAATGCTTAGCTATATTGATTCATTCATATAAATTAAAACATCGTATTTTCCCTATTGTTTAAAGATCGAATTTTTTACAGAAACAGAATAATAAAAATATTTCCAATGCTTGTTTGATGATGCTTAATTTGACACCCGTAGACATTATTTTTTATTTAGAAAAAAAGTAAAATTATACTTCCTTTTGATAAATCAATGGAGATTCGTTGTTAGAAAAATATTAGTATTTTATAGAATTTGATCAACTCTTTTGTTTGTCCCTCTTAAGATGCGCACTATATTTACACAATAGAAATAAAACTAGTTATTTAGTTTCATTAATAGTTATCTATTGGACTGAACAACACTTATATAAAGTGTAATAAAATCAAAATCCCTGACCAAAACTCCTTAATTTCAACCTCCTCTAATTTAGTTAATAAATATGAAGAAAGCCTTCAAATGGGTTGAGTAAACCCCGTAACCTGGCAGGACTGGTGACATAGCGCATTGTGACCTTCTGGTGGACCCGGTCATCTCGTTTTTTCGGCCGCGTCCTTCGCTGACCTCGCGGGCGCCCGGTCGGGTGGGGGACGCGTCGTCACCACAGGAAGGTAGTGAATCGGAAACGCGAGATACGGCCGTCGGGTTATAGGCCGCGCGCCGAAAGCACACCATCAAAGAACGCCCCGACCCGGCTCTCCACGTCTCGCCTCACTCCGCCCAGTCCTGTATCGCCCCTCCCCGCCCTCCCCTCCCCTTGTCTCCCCGCTCTGCCCCGTCATATTCGCTCCACCCCGCTCCGCCACGCTCCCCCAGCCGCGTCCTGCATGGCCCCTTGTCGCCATGCCCCGCCTCACCACTTCCCTCGCCGTCCCTCTCCACCCTCCTCTTCCAGCCCTCCCCCTCCCCTTCCCCGCCCCGCCATATTCGCTCCACCCCGCTCCGCCACGCTCCCCCAGCCGCGTCCTGCATGGCCCCTTGTCGCCATGCGCCGCCTCACCACTTCCCTCGCCGTCCCTCTCCACCCTCCTCTTCCAGCCCTCCCCCTCGCCTTCCCCGCCCCGCCATATTCGCTCCACCCCGCTCCGCCACGCTCCCCCAGCCGCGTCCTGCATGGCCCCTTGTCGCCATGCCCCGCCTCACCACTTCCCCTCGCCGTCCCTCTCCGCCCTCCTCCTCCAGCCCTCCCCCTATCCCGCCCCACCCGCGCCGCGTCCACGGCGGCCTCAGGAGTGCGCCTATTGGCTCGGATGCACGCCACGCCGCGATGGGTGTAGGGGCCCGGATTTGGGCGGCGCCGCGCGATGCACATGGCCACGGCCCGCCGGGCCGGGGGCAACGTGTGCGGGTGAGCGATCATAGTCGCCCGAAACGGGAGGCTTCAGTAGGAGAGGGAACGCGGATCAAAGCGTGGTGCCACGAGGAGACGGCAAATGAGCACGGACGGGTGAATGGGTGAGAAACTAGCGGCTTGAAATGGAGCGGAAAAGGTGAATGAGGATGAGACAGGGGAGACTGACTGAAATTACGGGTGGACAGCACAGGGTAAATGTATTCAAGGTTGGAAAGAGTTCGTGGAGAGATTTTACGATGGCCGCAAATAAAATGCTTAGGATAGATTAGACTAGAAGCAATGCTAAGCAAAGACGGAAGAGAGTAAATAAGGGCAAGGGAGTTGAATGGGTTGATTGCTTCGTTCGCTATTGATCGAGATGTAGCGGTGGTTCGACGAAATTTGGAGACAGACAGGACACTAGAAAACTTGGGTGAGTAGTGAGAGCGAGCAGAGAAAGAACGTAGAATCTTTAAAAAAAATACAGGAAAGAAAACAATAGAAGGTGGAACGGTGGAAAGGATGCGCAACTGTGAAAAATGAGGGAAACTAAAGTTTTGAAATGCGCAGAACAGACGAGAAATAACGCTGCAAGAGAGAAGGATGTAAAAGAGGACGAGACACATGAGAGCTGAAGACTGGGTAGAAGCGTGCAAGGATTGGTAATGTAGAGCATATCATGAGAAGGAGAATTTCGCAAAGGAGGGGATAACTGTCCTACGGGAACAGGTGACTCAGGTCATCAACTAATGTCACTCCAGCGTGTCTGACCGGGGGTCCTAGGTTTCAGTCCTGACGGTGGCAGAATTTTTGACCCTAGCTAGGTAGGTCGAGTTCAGTCGCTGTCCGGAGGAAAGTTCTAGCGACAGGCTGCTCTGATTGGTAGTTTTCCGTGGTTTCTCTGAACAATACCAGGCGAATGCCAAAGCAGTATTCTAACTAATGAGCCACGGACCACGCCCTAGCCGACGGTATGTCGGCGCCGAATCTCACCAACTAGCGCGGGAATATCACTGCCAACTCCCGGGGAAAACATTCCATACACTTACGGGACTAATGATATTAATATCTGACGCGCCCGGAATCATTAATCAATCATTAACCGTTCTGTGTTCCTGAGATCACAACAATCTCGGTTCGAAGTTTCGCGGTTGCAAGACACACCTTGCGCATGAGCTCATCATTCATTATTTTAGACCTTCACTTACATTATTTACGTATTTTAGAACCATTATACCGCTCTCAAATACAACCAATCGTGAAAAGAAAGAAAACTACGGAGATATGGGGAATTTTCAGTTTACACATATACTATTTAAAAAATCGCGTACAAATTAGACGCAATTTCGGTTAATGATCTGTTTTCTGACATCGATCGTATACAGCTCGAAACCTGTGTTTCCTCGCACCCTCAAAGTGTGGCCTTCACGCCGTAATCTACCATAAAAGATCTTTCAAGACTTTCTTTCGTTGAGGTTTCGGCACTTCGCAGTACGCCCATTTCATGATAACCGTGGTCAGAGATGTGCAGAGTGGAATTCTTTGAGACATTAAAATTTCATACATATGTGGGAGAAAAAGGGGGGGTCTGGTTTCCAAAGGCAAAAGTTCTCGCAGGGATAGGTCGATTCTTCCTTATTCCAGATTTTACCTTCTATAATTGATCATTTCGTATTTCTGGGCCCGTCAACTACTAAGGTCATCAGCCCGTAAGTGTTGTGCATGTTTTAGCACAGGAGGTTGCGAAGACAATCAGCTGAGGAGGGAGAGGGCTTGACCTGAAAAATGTTACATTCATGCAAGTGAGAGGGTGATGGGGCGGCTACTTACAAGTAAAAAGGATACTCGGAAATCCACAGAAAGGGGAAGATGGCCTCAATGCGGAGTTGCCGAAAGGGATGTAATACGCCAAAAAGCGATGTAATAAATACACACTAATTGTAATAATTGATGACCCTCTTTAAGACGTTTCTCCCTCTCGAGTATTTACGAGTGCGCTATTTTGATTGGGAAGCATATGTCTGGGACTCAGTGCCATGAAAGTCACCGATATTCGTGGAGCACAATAAATGTGTAGAGAGATCACAGCTTGCGTAGAATGAGGGAGAACGGAAAATGGGGCGGGGTAGGATGGGATGGAAAGAAGGACGATGCGCAGACATGAAGTGTGTGTGGGGGTGGGGGGAGGGGGAGAATGAGGCCGCGGACGGAGACATTGGAGGGGAGTGGGAGGAAATTGATGGGGAAACTCGAGGGAGGGGACAAACCTCGAGGCTGGCACTCGTTCAAATGGCAGTGACGTCACTGGGACTCACGCCGATGAAGTCACGTGATGGGAGAGGGTCATGAAGCGCCTTGGCTAATGTGCCTATCGTACGATACATCTGGCACCTTTTTTGTTTGCATTATTTTTAGAAGCAGGTTACGTCTTTACATGCACAACTTCTACGCTATATCCAAGAATAATTCAAAGAATTTACATAAACTTTAAATGTTTTACTGAATCTTAGATTCACTTTTCAAGGTTTTACCATTAAGACATGTTGCCACATATCTCTCTTCACAGGAATTTGTTCACATTATTTCGTAAGGTCGGTTGACTTTACCCGTTAAAAACGGGCTGCACTTCTGTGCAATGACCTATTTTAGTTACCGGTCACCACTGTCATTAGCTTCACCCCATAACAATGATTCTTTACGTAATGATTTGAATTGTGTTTGTTCTGGAATTCAAGTATGATGAGTACAAGTTGTTATGGAATACAAGTGAGATGTGCTGGTCTGGCATGTCTCACTCTTTCTTTTCGTGATATAAATGTGAATAGTACAAGCTGCGTGCTAAATGTGCTGACATATAACAAGTTGGCTTGTATATTGCAATTGCAATATTATATCACGGTTTTATATACGGCAATATAAAACGCAATTAATCCAATTCGACGCTCTAAATGAAGCTATTAATATAAGTATATAATTTTTAAATATAATTATTATATGTATTGTACCTATGCAACAATATTACAGTGATATTTTTTTTGTTTTAGGTTAGTGAGATATGCTGCCTTGAATATCTTTTCGCTGTGGGTGAGTAAATATATTTTGGGGTAAATAAATAACATGTGACCATGTGTGAGTTTTCTTTGTGAGATATGATATTCTATAAGACAATACGTCATCGCGTAAAGATTGTACCATAATTGGAACATCTGGAAGAACAATTTCGAGTCTTAAGCTACACTAGCGCTGCGCGGTTTGGTATAGTTTGAGATAAGTTTGAGGTTTTGAGCACATGGAGGGCATTTTCACGCCACATTAGAGCAATTGTATTTGACAATTATTGATGCATCATCATCAGAATGAATTCTCTAAAATGAGAAAATGGCAACGCGAAAATTGGTGCACCAGCGTAATGTAGTATCGAGTACCAGATGCCTCACTGCATGATCAAATGTAATAGAAACATAATCAAAAGTAAGAATAGCATATTATTCTCTCAGCAAGATTTTATCTTCTTTAACATTTTCGGTGTAATAATATCCGTATATTGTCTAAATAAGGTTTTTCTTGTTATTGTTGTTATTATTATTATTATTATTATTATTATTATTATTATTTGAGAGAATATTCACCTTCACACGAAAACACAAATGAATGTAGCATATCAAATAACAACCATTTTGTAGTAGAATTGCAATAATGGAGGATATCATGAAGAGAGAGGAAACTGAATATTGGCAACTACTGTGTAGCACTGGCGAAATATTTATTGCACGAGTGTTGTGGTAAGCATATCGTTCTTGTTAAAGTAAACAAAACAGTGGTAGCATTTTATGGGTCACGATTACAAAACTTTTTCGTGCGTCACTATTACAACCACTTTTATTTATAGTAGGTATCATGTTACAAATTTTGTCACGTAGCGTATTTACCCCACAAATATTGAGAACTCAATTTGACGAATGACAGCACACGTAAACAATTGCCGAGCTACAATAAAAAAAAGTCCAACAATATTTTGTTGGAGAGGAATGAATTTGAGTCTCCAAAACTCTCAACAATTAAAGTTTGAAGTAATACGTCACCCAGAAAACGTACACGGACAAAGCCTGCAGTTCGCAGTCGAGATTAAAGTTCGAATTGAAAGCCGGACGTGCAGCAACAGCTAGCGAGGGGGAGCCAATCACTCCCGCCCGGCTCTTGCCGGCAGCAGGGGCCTTAACTTCGCCCAATGAAATCGTTCAACTCGCCAAATAACGCAGGCCGCAGATTCCGGTGCGCCATTTCCATTTTCGAAACTCGTGCACGATGGGCCACCGCGAGGCTAATAGAAGCGCGGGAATGCGTCTGCTCCGAAATGAGCTGCGGCCGCGAAAATGGAACGCTCCACCCCTTTCTCTGTGCGCTCTAGCCCTTGCCCCCGACGACGTCCTGCCCGCCGCTTTCATCCCACCACACCTCACACTTCCCTAGTGCCATTTACCCATCTTCGCTCCCTCTCCTCCCCATTCACTACTCCCTATTCCTCGCTTTCACTGCCCTCATCTCACACTTCCCCATCGCACTTTCCCCATCCTTGCTTTTTCTCCTTAATCACTACTTCGCCCCATCCTCTTTTCCACACTGCCCCCACCTCACACTTTCCCTCCCGCTTTTTCCCCACCGTCGTTCCCTCTAATCCCCTCAAACTATTCCGCAATCACCTTCGCTTCCAATGGCCCTCTCACACTTTCCATAGCGCACTTCTCCATCCTTGCTTCCTCTTCCTACTCACTACTCTGCTCTCACCTTCACTACGACTGCCCCTCCTACACTTTCCCTAACGCTATTTCCCTATTCTCGCTTCCTATACTCCCTAATCACTACTCCACCCTCACTCTCGCTTCCACTGCCCCCATTTCACTTTCCCTAGCACACTTTCCTCATCCTCATTTCCTCTACTCCCTACTCACTACTCCGCCCTCATTCTCCTTTCCATCCACTCCCATCTCACTTTCCCTAGCGCCCTTTACCCATCCTTCCACCTCCTAATCCCTATTCACTAATCTGTCCTCACCCTCGCTTCCACTGGATCCACCTCCTACTTTACTCATCCTCGCTGCCTCAATTCCCCCATTCTTACTCCACTTCTCTCCGATATGTTCCTCCTCCGCCGCGGTCATACGCTTCCAGCTCCCGGCCGAGGTCCACAATGGAATGCGAACGGGTATTGAGCTTGCGAGGCATTTCACAATTTCAGGCAGAGGGTAGAGCAAGGGAGAGGGCGGACGCGCATTCACTAAGTAAAATGTATTGACGTACAGGGAGGTTGTTGGCAAATTTATTAATTACAAGTAGACCGGAAAAATTAAGAATGGAATTCATGTTTTTAGAGTCTGTCTATATTTTCAATTATATCAATAAGTTGGTCCATCATTTAAAAGACAGACAAATCTTGAAATAACAGTTTATATATAAAATAAAGTACATATTCTCACAACGCGTTCGGAAATAACTTGTATCCATCATCTATCCATCCGGTACCCATCATCCATCCATCCATCTGGTATCCATCATCAGGTGGTAATGGATACCAGTTATTTCCGAAACGTTGTGAGAATATGTACTTTATTTAATATATAAACTGTTATTTCAAGATTTTTCTCTCTTTTAAATGATGGACCAGCTTATTGATATAAAATTAAGAATGCTTTGGAGACAAATGTGATCATCCTCATGTAGCATCCTCACGTATTGCATTGATCGTCAATGTCATCAGAAGTCTTATTTGTTCCATATCGTTTTTATTCTTTATTTTGACATGTTTCAAGATAACCCCTCTTTGCTTTGAAATGCTTTTACATCGTTCTGCAGATTGCGAAGGACACCCTCCCCTCCATGTTGTTGTTTTTTGCGTCTTGTAAGATAACGTAAGATGTCCTGAAGCGAAAGAGCCCAAAAAAGTTTTAAATGGACAATTCCTGCCTTAATGATATTCGGAATATTTAAACAATATTTTTATAAATATTATTAAACGATATATAATAAACAATATAAAAATAATATTATATATATATATATATATATATATATAAAATTCAAGTGTTTCCTATCTTCTTAATTGTGTTGAAGCATTGTAAAATTTATTTTATATCGTATATTTTCGTAGACTTTAAAATTCACGATGTCTTCTGTTAGCGTTACTGTCCAGCGTCCGTAAATGCGCCAACCCCGCGACCCTACTGAGGTTTTACATTGACGTGAAGAATATCAGAAAAATATGGAAATGTAAACAAAGTATTTTTAAGATCTATTGCATACATCTCTTCTAAACGGCGAGAAGTCTATAAGTGTTAAGAATTTATTAATGTATGATTATTGAATAATATCATTTGTCACACTAGCTCGTCTCCGCCCCTCATACTTCACCCCCATACTAAGAATCTAGGTATACCAAAGGTGGATTCAAACACGGACGGTTGGACAGAGATTCGTAAAGTTCCCTAAATTCACCCCTTAGCTATCGTTTTTAACTTCCAATGGACAAAATGCTTAATGAATACGATTTATTTTGTTTTCAATATGCATGGGTTATTCGAATATTACGTATACAAGTATAATTTTCCTCCAACACACCATACACACACCATACGTACACACACCATACACACAACACACCATACGTAGACGGAGGCAACACGTTTAGAACATCGCCGACATCCGACTATCAGTGAGACTACAGCATACGGAATCTTTACATCAGGCTGTACCGATAAAAGACGGGCAGCACGCTACGTTTGCGAAGTACGTGAACAAAATCTGACCTTTAAGAGGCACGCCTTCGTCGCTTGCCTTTACTAGATAAATATGAATGTATTGCTGGCCGCCCTCGCCGCCGAAGTGTTCAGGCGTTCGCAAAGAATTGCGATGCCTGCCACTGGCTTAGGTGGCTCAGGGGATCAATTGATGTCACTGTAGTGCTTCTCACCGAGACCTACTTGGGTTCGACACCCGACGGGGGCAGGATTTTCGACAATAGGTAAATAGCTAGGACGAATTCAGCCGTAGACTAAGAATCCTAGTAGCCTGCTCTGATCAGTAGTTTTCTGTGGATTTTACTAGATGAATGCCGGAGCGGTACCCTAACAAATTGGGCTCGAACCACTCGCAATCTTTCCTTCCTATTCCTTGTACTATCCTCACCCCTTACTTATATAGTTACCTGAAATACAGTACCATGCATGACAGAAGATCAGTTGGGAGCTTAGAACTTGTCCCGGCTTGGGCAGTGTCCCGCTGATGGGAGATACCTGGTTGGAAAAACACTCGTAAGCTGATGGTTGTGTCGGCGCCGAATCTCGCTGTTCAGCGGGGAAGAAACCACTACGACCTCGCGCGATAAAAGCATGCACTACACTTACGGGTCTAATAACCCTAGCAGTTGACGTACCCGAACTCCCTATTCAATGAATCAATCAAAAGACGCATGACCTGTCACGTCATAATCGCATAGGAGGGGCGTCTCAAGCATATGTTCTGACAATTGGTTTGTCACTAAGTGTATTTAGATAGAAAAACGGCTGGTGATATTAAAAATTCGGGTTTTATTATTTCACGGCTTTCAGAATTTCGTCTCGCAACCCGATTTTTCTCCATTCTTCCGCGTATTTATGCTCGTTTAGCTAACGGCGATAAATGACGGTTTGATTGTTCCTGATTCCGGGCGCGTCAACTACTGGGGTTATTATTCCTGTAAGTGTAGTGTATGTTTTTTTCTCGGGAGGTGGCGGTGATCTTTCCCCGCTGGATGGCGAGATCCAGCGCCGACTTACAGTCGACTAGGTGGGTTTCCTCCAACCAAGTATCTCCCACCAGCGGGGCACCGTCCCAGCCGGGACAAGCCCTAAGCTCCCGGCATACCGGCATACGTGGCACTGTAGTGCATGTTAGAGTAAGTGTGTGTGTAAGGGGTGAGGATAGGACAAGGAAAAGGAAGGAAAGATCGTGCGCGGTCCGTGGCCCGTTTGGCTGCTCCGGCATTCGCCTGGTGTTGTTCGGAGAAACCACGGAAAACTACCGATCAGAGCAGCCGGCCGCTAGAATTCTCCTCCAGACTGAATTCGACCTAACTGAAAAGCTAGTGTCGAAATCCTGCCGCCGTTGGGATAACGGAGATAAAAAACGAATAAATGAACTAAATAGGTAGTTCATTAGAAGTTCATTAGACGTTAAACGTTCATTAGAAGAGAGACGTGGGAGTAATCGTAAGGAGACTAGTGAAAAACAATAGGACAACGGAGTGATTTAAAAACAGTAAGTGTTGTTATTTACTTTTGTAAAATTTACTTATTCTTCAAAATTCATTCATCCAAATTCATTTCGATTCTATTGAGGCATGAGTGAAAACATTAGTCAAACGAACTATATTTTCTAGTAGCACCTCTAAGTCCCACAAGAGTTTGTTTACTAGCGTTTTCCAATTTTATCAAAACTAACAACGTGTACTATACACTAAATCAAATTGGATTACTCTAGATTAAAAGCTTTACGCTTTCTCGTTGAGCTAACATTCCAAAACTTAATTAATGGCTCTCTGAGTAATATAGAGTTATTTTCACAAAGGGTTACACCGCCTATACGATCGTTACCGTTGAGCACAGGAAGAGACAAACGAGGAGAGAGAAGATGGGATTGAAATCGGAAGAGAAGAGAGACTGAGGGAGAGAGACAATGAGTGAGTGCAAAGAGAATGAGTGAGAGAGAGAATGAGTGAGTGAGAGAGGGTGAGAGAGAGAATGAGTGAGTGAGAGAGGGTGAGAGAGAATGAGTGAGTGAGAGAAAGGAGCGAGAGAGTGAGTGAGTGAGTGAGTGATAGTGAGTGAGAGAGACAGATATCTAAGGAGGATACTGGCGCAGAAAGTGGGGCAAGTGAGTGAAAAGTAATATAGGTATCAGAGGATAGCATCGGGTCTGATCAAGATCAATGGGGATCAATCAGGATTCGAGATAGGCGAGAGAAATCGGGAAGAGAGAGAGCGAGGAAAGATCGTGGGGTAACAGAGGAATCCGTGTTTCCGGGCGCATCAACTACACTGGCCGTTAGTCCCGTGTGTGTGGTGCAGATGTGAAGTGGTAGTGGAACGTGAGATCCGGCACCGCCCTACACGACAACTTTCGCATTCCCCCTCTGTGTATTTCCCCCGTCGAGCAACTGGATCAGCCGCAGCAAGCGCTGATCTGTCGAGTAGTCCACAGATACGTGCTAAAGTGTGAAAAGGCGTGTGCAAAGGAAGCGGAGCGCGGGGCGTGGAGGGAAGCGGGGAGGGGAGGCCAGAGGCCGCGGATGCAACGCTCTCCCGCTCCTCCGCGTGCGAGCGCGCTCGCTCGCTCTCCGCTATCGCGTGCGGGGCGGCTAGCCGACCGACCGGCCGGCCGGCCGGCCGACCAACCGGCGGGCTAAAAATATGCGACCCGGTCGATCTCAAACAAACAGACAGCGCTTAAATATCGCCGAGGCTTCCGCCCAGGGCTCGCTCCGCCCCGCCCCGCCACGCCCTGTCTCCTCGCCCCGCCCCGCCCCGCCCCGCCCGCCCGCCCGGCGGCCCGCGCGACCCGGCCACGCCGCCGCCACGCCCCGCCAGACGAGGATGGGCAGACGCGGAGCGGGGCGAGAGGAACGGCGAAAGCGCCGGAGGGCGACGCGGAAGAAACACTGGGCGCAGGTGCTGCGAAATGTGCATCCGCGCCCGCGAGGATAACCAAGAGAAATGGCCCGGTTAAGATCGCCTTCGCAAAGTACGCGTGAATGCAGAGGAGAAGGATTAAGTGAGAACGGGGGAAATGAGATGAACCGAACGTTTTGTATATACAAACATATTTTATACGGCTTATTATTACGTACTATACACGGTGCTTTAACAGCACGTACTTTCTTACTGCGTTATTTGTAACTGTTGTAATTTTATTATTAATTGAACCCACAAAAAGGTTTTCAAGCCTCGAAATTTCTTCTCGTGCTAGGATCCAAAACTGCTGAGGTTTAACACGCTATGTTCTTATATTTTATGTTCATACATTTTATGGGAAGTTGAACAGGGGCAACGTATACTTTTAAAAAATTACATGACACTATTTAAATATATAATTTTGAAGAACAGATTTATTTAAGAAAAAAGTTTCTATCTTCGATATATTTTGGAAGATGTCGAAAAGAGTTTTAATTTTTACAATTTATGGAAAATTCAGTATTCCACCGTTCTTGCAAAAGTACTTTTTTCTGTTCCAGAAACAAATTGTGTCATTTTCGACAAAAGTTTTAAATGTTATTGAGATTTGATGTAATGAACCTCTCAAAATCAAAATATAAGTCTTTAATTCGCAGGGACTTGATTGAGGCCAGATCAATCAGATAATATCAATTTTGGATAAAATCCTTTAAAAAGGTAAGGCGCTAGTTGCACATCGAGGGAGAGAGAGATGTTTCGTCATTAACAATTTTTAGATACCATGGACCTACGAAAATGGATTCTGACTCCACAACTTTTTAGAAGAAGTAATTTACTAGGTACATTTTGGAGCAAGAATTATCAACTTTTTTGGTATCACGGGGCCCCACAATACGCGTTTTTTGGTCGAGAAATGGCCCCTTTTTGCTACAGCACTACAATACTTTATCTTCACTATGCTAGAACTTAGTAGGCGAGAAAGTAAAAGGTCAGCCCACATAGTTGTGGGCTGCGGTGATGCCTTACAACCAGCGCCGGAAGTTAAGATTCATAACACACAAAACATGAATAAATTCTGACTAGGAACCATTTCATGCTTTAATGACTTCCGCTGAATCGCCAGTGCGAAGAAATGTGGAAAATGTTTATACGTTGCGTGCCAACATTCCTCACGTTTTAAATCACTTTTTAATCTATAAACATATTCAAATTGCAAACCAACTTTGAACGACAGACTCTGCACTGTTCTCCTGCACTGTTTCTTCATATTGTCGCTGGTGGTGGATCATTTTGTACTGTATGTTGGTAAACAATACTGCAACGTGTGTAATAAAAACAGAGGGACTAAGAACCTTTGTGATTACTACCTAGGGCCTAGAATATTAAACTTTGTTGCTTGGGCGTGAACGTTTAAGGGAAAAATACCTTCGTACGCCTTTCTTCGGAGGAGAAGTAAATCCGGCTGTCCCATGTTGAAGATTTATATGTGAAAGATACTGAAGCCTCAGAGCAAAATCTAAGTGTCTGTTTCATCGACTGAGTGATACTTCCTTTCTCCGTTAGACGGCGAAAGGAGCGTAGCGGATTTTTCATGGTCAAGCAGAAGAGAAGGTCTCACGGGCTGAGCCTTGCCACGGAAAATAAGGCATAATTCAATTAAAAATTAGCCTCAATTGAATATTGCATAGAGATTGGTATTTCACACATTTAGAACCACGCAAACTAAAAACCCGGAGTGGCGGTATAAAGAAGAACGTAACTTCCAACAATGTGATGGGAGTAAAAAGGTCTCATTTTGTAGAATATAACGTAATAAACGTAACTTGAGTTCGTAAACCGAGTTTCAAAGGCTTAGGGCGCATCGTTATTGAGTTATGAACGATGTTAAGGCGCTCAGGATCATAAAATGTGTTGGGGGGTTTCATGTGCGCCTGTTGACTTCTTCGAAGCAGACTACAACATTGTACGCTTTTCGTACGTCTTAAATTTGTTTAAGGCTATTCCCATGGGTTAATTTCCTATCAAACAGTAGCCAATTTGCGGAGTTATGAGATGATGGCGCTTTTAAATCGTTCAAAACCCTCATCATTCTTTAGGGTATTGTAATGAGAGAAGACTAGCTGGACTCATGGGAAAAGTTCACATTTTAAAAATAATTTGTTTCTAAGAGAGGATATTTCTTCATACTGAAAAACTTCAAACGGTCAGATTCTGAGCAAATCATTACATCACAAACGCATAAATTACATCATAAAAATGATACTAATGCTTGGGTTACATTAGGTATTGTATAAAGGATATGTCTGCAACAAGTGCGTTTCTAGTCAGAGCCTGACCAATAATGCCCATCTCAATCGTTTCTTTTATTTCTACCAGTTTTCCTTGATCTATTCAAAAAAATGGTCCCTTGTTTTGCTTCTGACTACAAAAAGTGGGTTTTCCTCTTTCATGTTACCTGCAGTTTTTACTGACTTTCACGTAATGAAATAAAACTTCCTGCCATGTGGATTGGTAAATATTCGAATACCACGAAGCGGTATGTTAAAAAATAGCAAGAATCAAACTCATGAAATTAAATGGCTCAGAATATCAAATACTGAACTTAATTTTACATAATGTCGAGTTTCCACACGTGGCATTCTGATCGACCACTGTTTCTATGGAGAGCTAAACCTTCAAAATTAGATAAAAGACGTGAAAAGAGTTAGTATTGTTGATTTCACTTCTGAAAGAAGACACGGTGTCCACGTATGTATATTGTATATAAATGGGAGAGAATAGTTAAAATAATTCATCTCTTACAATGATTGTGGTAAGGTAAACAGAAAATGAACAACGGTGAAAAATTAAAGGCTATAATGATCATAACTATGAAAAGTGATGGAGAGTTAAAAGAATCTGTGAATTGACTATTTGCAGAAAGAGCAGTTCGTAGTGAAATAGAGAATGACTAAAAGAGAACGTCTGAAAAATGTATGAGGTTGGACAAGGAGTATCAAACACAAAAAGGGTGTTATAAAAATGTATTGCAGTGTAGTAAAGGTCTTGTAAAATAAAAAAGAAATAAGTAGATAAATATGTTTAAAATTAAATAAAAAATCAACTCAAAACAAAACCAGATGCCTAAAGTTCGGATAAGTAATATGCCACAAGTGGGACAAAACAGAAACATGAAAACATAAAAGAGAAGAAAATCGGTGAGTGAGTGTTGGCGAAGAGACAAGGAAAGGGAGGCGAAGATGAAAGTAGCTGAGGAGTGATGAGAGACAGTCATCTTGAAGATGTGTGAGCGAATGTGTATTCTTAGCTCTAAGTTATTCGGGGAGAACCAGAGGGGGTGTCCGATGGTTGAAAGATACAACAGCAACTGGCGAGGTCATAGACACAGTGTATATAATGAATATGAATGGGCGTGTCTGGATCGATGGCTCGAAACTGAACGAGGGCATGAGGTTGTAACTCGAGTAGGTCAGAAAAACACAAGTGAAGACTAACGGGGAGAGTGAATGGTGGACAACGTATCTTTATTTATCTCTCAACATCCGTTTGTAACGCTCACTAATCAAGAGAACTCTGGAAGGTTTCAGTAGTTTCCGTCTATTAGGATATTTCTGAACTCAAACATTCCTGTAGCTCGGGTTCTTGTTGTGACCTTTGCAAACTTACACAACGTGTATGTTTTGCTTCAGTAGAAGTTAAAATTTTCAGAGAGCATACATTGAATGTCATAAATAGAATCATATACATATACATATATATAATGCTAAAAGTATATTTTGAAATCAGGAATAAAAAGCATAATTAATATATTGATATTATATCATCTGTAATATATAAATATCTCAAATTATTTATAGCATGGCATTAGAATACTACTAGCCATTTTTATGTCGCTTCTAAAAAGTAGCAAACATTACATTCTACAATCGCATAATACAAAATACGAAGAGTACCCAATACGTTCAGCAGAAATATTGAACTAAGCTGTTACTAAAGGGTCGCCTCCGCAGTGATTTAGAACGGAGAACTGCCCTCCTGTCACTACCTGAGTTCGTTGACATCTGAAACTGCCCCTGCGCTAGACAGAATTGATTGGAAGCCAATGGGCCGTAAAAAAGGACACGCAATCTTGTAGAGTGAATGGGGAGATGGAGCAGAAAGCGAACAAGCCATGGACGAAAACAGAGGGTGAGGGACGAGAGGGAGGTGAGGCATGCGAGGGAAAGAGTGAAAGTGACAGTGACTGGGGCAGAGTGAGAGCGGGACAGGCAAAATGGTAGAGAGAGAGAGAAATAATATGCATGGGAGAAAGAGAAATGGACAGAGGAAAATAACAATCAGGGAGGAAGAAAAGGTAAGAAATGGGTGTAGACAGGAAAATAGTCAAGTTTGCAAAATATTTGGAAAAAGCGGGCGAAAGGGCATGAAACAAGACGAATAAAGAAAGAGAGAGGAGTGGCCGAGGAAAGGAAAAAAGGAAAGAGATAAAGAAAATTGCGAAAGAATCTCCCGGAAACAGGATGATGGACGGGTTGCCTAAGCTGCGTGGCGGGAGGAGCGGAGCCAAGGCAGCGCGGAGCAGACGTGCCTGGGAGAGAGTTCGTATGCGTGCGTGACAGTGCGGGGGATTGTTGGGATGGGAGCTGACAGTGATGAGAGGCGGAGCGGGAGTAGCGGGCGAAGCAGATTGATTAATGATTCCGGGCGCGTCAACTGCTAAGGTCATTAGTCCCGCAAATGAAGTGCATACTTTCAACGAGGGAGATGGCGCCGATCTTGCGCCTTTGGGTGGAAAAATCTGGTGGCGCTGACCTACACGCCAGCTTGCGGGATTTTCCCTCACTAGGTATTTTTCACCAAGGTATCCCCACCAGGTATCTCCCGCAGGGGGCACTGGGTCTAGTAGTTATAGGAGTGCAGTATAAGTGTATAAGGTATAGTATAAGTGTGTGTGTAATCGGTGAGGATAGGACAAGGAAGATGCAGGAAAGATCGTACGCCGTTTGTGGCTCGTGTATTAGAGTACTGCTCCGGCATTCCCCTGTGTTGATCGGAGAAACCACGGAAACTACCGATCAGAGCAGCTGGCCACTAGAATTCGTCCCCAGACAGCGGCTGAATTTGTCAAGCTATCAATCTACTGTCGAGAATCCTGCTACAGAGGGGAGTGTAACCCGAGGACCCTCTGTCAGAGGCTCTACAGCATCCGCTGCCTCTGCCGGTGAGAGAGAGGGTTCGTACGCGTGCGAGATGTGTGCGGGGGGTTGTTGGGGCGGCAGCGGAGCGCGACAGGAGCCGGTGTGGGGGCGTGGCGGCGTGGGGCAGGGCGGCATGGGGTGGGGCGGCGTGGGGGCAGGGCGACGTGGAGGCAGGGCGACGTGGGGGCGGGGCTGCGTGGGGGCGGGGCTGCGTGGGGGCGGGGCGGCGTAGGGGCGGGGCGGCGTGGGGGCGGGGCGACGCGGGGGCGGGGCTGCGTGGGGACGGGGAGACATGGGGGCGGGGGAGGGTGGGGCGGGGCGACGTGGGGGCGGGGCGACGTGGGCGCGGGGCGACGTGGGGGCGGGGCGACGTGGGGGCGGGGCGACGTGGGGGCGGGGCGACGTGGGGGCAGGGCGACGTGGGGGCGGGGCGACGTGGGGGCGGGGCGACGTGGGTGCGGGGCGACGTGGGGGCGGAGCGGGGTGGGGCGGGGCGGCTGCGGGGGCGGGCTGCGTGGTGGTGGGGGTGGCGTGGGAGCGGGGGCGACGCGGAGTGGGCGGTGCCGGGCGGCGAGGTACGGAAATGGGGCGTGCGGCGGACGAGCGCCGCAGTCGCGTTGAGTGATTGGGAGGCCTGAGCTGCACAGTCCGCGCCGGAGCCGCAGCTTCGACGCGTACACGACGCGCTCTGTTTCATGCGTTACTCCCAGCGAAGATATAGCCTTTTGTGAAAATTGACCAGGGAGATTTAAAACGCTGTATAGAACGAAGAAGTGAATTTAAATGGGTAGGTGGTACTTAACGTTTATGGGTCGTAAGTAACCCCTAATTTATTAGGTTCAACCTGCTTTGATGCTGCTTCGGCCAAAAAATGATTGGCTTTCGTTTGATCTACCAAAAACACCGTATGATACAGAGCCTAAAAAGATCTATTTTGCAATACATGCCTAGATATACTTATTTACTGTTAGAATATATAGAGCCTGATTTGAAACATTGAATATATGCATGTCTGTATGTTGTAGTTTTGAAGAAGTTTTTGGAAGAACTACCTCGGAATCGAAACCGTTAATATAAAGCTCGTACCTCGTGAATGACGTATGGGTGGATAAGTGTAGAGGTTGCTCCCCAACCAACCAGATTTTAATAGAAAACCGCCGAGATCTGTCTCTTGAATTACCGACGTAAATGTTAACCCTCTGTCGGTGACGGGTCTTCCATAAAGATCAATTTTTAGACATCCCGATATGAACACACGTAACCTACGTAAGATGCTACAACAGTGGTGTCAAGGTCTTCTACTGGTGGCAGTGGCACGCGTCGTGGCTCCGTAGCATGCCACGAGCTACTCTGCGCAACTAGCGTCGGGAAAGGAAACCATTAGTGACACCGCCGTTTTACAGTAGGGATGGCGTTGTCTCTGGTGGCGGGGCGACGAACTGCTTCAAGGAGCGATTTCGTCGTGCCACTCGTGCCATGGACTCCCACTCGTAGCATCAACCTTGACAACACTGTGCTACAACTTGTTCCATAAAACATGTAATTTCTTAAATGAATATTTTTAAGGTATAAAATCTTTATTAATGATTTGGGAAATCCGAATTTAAATTTATAAATTTTAAAAATCTAGTGCCTAGTCATAACGAAGGGAAGTAAAAATAAATTATTAAAGTGTTACTTCTTAGCAATGAAGTGAGAAGGCAACCTAAATTATTCAAGTTCCTACCGTTTAGAATTTTTTGCACGAACCCAAGGTAATGCAATCAAATAATTACAGTCGATATCAAGAGAAGACGTTGGTGAAATTTGGAGAAAGAGGAAATTGGGACATATAATGCCATAATGGAAATTCCAATTCACACGAAAAGGTACGTGGTCGTGACTAAGATACTCGTACATGCCTTTGACTTCTGCTTTCGTCGACCCGTTGTCGACGTCAAGGGTTTTCCCTCCTTCGGAAAAAGCCGTCTCGAGGCGCCGTGTTCATGTGCCGTCTGTGTATTACGCACGACGCAGTATATCCGTCCTTTCCAGCGGCGGCGAAAGGGGGAGAGAGCGGCAGAGTGGATCCAGCTGGCTACCTGTTGTTGTGCCCGCGTATCCCAAGGACTATTTTTTACAACGAGCGTAAACTGCTGCCGTGTTCACAGCAGACTGCGGGAATTGGTTGTTATTGTTGTAGTTCTTAATGAGGTAATGTAACCGAATCCATCGTTTCCAGAGACTGCATTTATAGAAATGTCTTATTTGAATGTAATCATTATGCTCCGATACATTATCAACTAATATTGACTTTCATTTTTACCGCCTGGGTGTGGCTGTCAATTATTCACTCCTTGCGTCGTTTTCTGGCTAATCAAGCACGGTACCTGTTTTTGGGTGAAAGTGGTGGAGGATTTAATTTCCCCAGTTTTTTGTCAGAACTTCCCATGTTCTGTAGGTTCGCCATGACCTCGGTGGATTTTCTGCCATCGAAAACCACCAGAGATACCTAAAAAGACATAATATTCATTGAATTATATTTTTTGCCAGAAATTAAAACCTCTCTTATTGTCCGATTTAAATACCCTCAAGGTCGGAAGCTGGTAGGAGACTCCTCAAAGTCGGAAGCTGAAAGGAGAGGGGGACATTGTCAACCAATCCGTAGCTTTGTTACGACTTAAATTTCTGGTATTGAAGCTCCCGATTAGCTGAGTTTACTCCGCCCGGATGAAACAAGTGCGCAAATGCCCCCAGTCCTTTGACAGTCTAGTTGGGCACACGTGGAAGAAGGGAATTGACGAATGATGATAGGGAGAGCCACGCCATGCCACAACACACATGTAACCATTCATGCCTGAAACGCTGTTCGATCTCGTGACCTTCGGACGAAGACTGCTTAATGTGCATCTTCCTTAGTGATCTCGACTAACCAGGTCGGTTGCGTTCAGAAAGTACATTTTTCATTACAGAAATAGTCTACGTATGAGCAATTCTGCAATGAACAGTAAACCAGGGACCGAATACCGGAATTATATCGGTAAAGATATTTATATAGGTACAGAAATACCGGCATTATACTGGTATTTTTAGCGGTTTTCAATACCTTTTCTGTCCCTAGAGTAAACAAACTAGGCATTTTTCATTGCGAATTTACTAAAATTTAATTTGGATTGCGTATGTGTCTATGCTATGGTGCCTGAGTGCCGAATGAAAGTCACTGATTATTTTTCCGTGAAAATAGAGATGAAATTTACAGATAAATTAAAAGCTGTATGAATGTAAATTACTTCATTTCATCAAAGTCGAAATATTTATTCTTTTGCATAAACTAGAATTGCAGTCCACAAATTAATGTGGGTTTGAAATGCTGATTTAGATAATATATTGATAATTTAGACAATATCAAGAACTTAAGATTCTTTAGTAATTTCAGTGTTAGTAAATAAGTTAGAAATAACTAAACAATGATGAACTGTTATAATAAAATTCACTTCCATTTGAAATTTACTAATATACTTGAAATATGACAGTTAATGCATAATAATTTTTTATAAAGTTTATACGAAACAACTATATTACAGATATAAGAGCAATAAAATCCAACAAATTGAACCCAAAAGGCTAGAATGCATTAATTTACAGAAAATTACACGAAAATATTATTTGAATGAAACGTTATGACTTGGTATAGGAAGCTTGTATTAACTACCGATTTTTCTGGATTCCCTTTTGTCCTTAGAATTTTCTATGTGCCAGTATACAGAATATAAGATTAATGTAGCAATATTTTATAAGGTACTTACCGTAGCTTAATTAAACTACGAAAAGCACAAAAACAAAACTCTATGATGAAGTAATGCGCCTAAACGAATGCAGCCAGATTCTTTTTTTTTTTTTTTTTTTAAATTTATTATCCAATAAGATCAGCAGCTGGTTGCTGCTTTACATTATTTAGTTGATATATTTACATATTACACACTCTTTTACAAAGAACTTAACTAATTACATAACAAGGGATACAACATGGATTACAAGTTAATACGCTTTAATAAATTACAATTAATTTACAATACTGAAGAGGTATAAATGCTTCTCACAATGGGTAGTGAAACACTAGTACTTACAATTACTTACATTAACTACATGAGGATTGGTCTTGTGGATGGGAGGTGTGTATTTCCTCATACCAGCTAATCTATATTCAGTCTTTTTATCAGGGGGGAAGGAAAACATCTTTGGGAAATTTAGATTTAATTCTAGGGTTTGTTGGGCCATTTCTATTGAGATTGAAAATGTTTGTGCTTGGGCATTGGCTTAGTTTGCTTAAAAATTATTGGAGAGTTTTGATAGAAATTCGGATAGTAGGGGTATTTTTAATTCATGATGAATTAGCCAGATTCTGAATACAAGTGACTGCAAAGTTTTAATTTTTCCTTCTCAACACAACACGGCAATAAAAAGGCAGAATGTTAATATCTAGCCTTTATATCCATTTAATATTGCGCATTAACTGAAACCTGAATGTGGAAAGAAGAAAAATCTTACTTTCTCGTAATGTCGGTAATGGTCATGCAATAATATAATACGACAATTTCTGTCTTACTTAGACTTCAGCTATCACTTAAAAAGTGTTAAACAAAAGAAATGCGAAATGACATATTTTTTAAATCAAAATTTTCAATGAGAAGATCTTTCTGCCATTGAATTCAGTGTATTTATGTTTTCAGTGTATTCACGTACATAAACGAATCAACGATGTCCGACGTACATTTAAACTAAATAAAATTAGAAATTTATGGTAATCCAGCGATGGAGGAAGTGGGGGCGATGGGGCGGCGGCTGCTGATTTATAAAATTACCAGCACGGCGTTGCCAAATCAACTATGCAATGCATCAGGTAGTACTTTAATGCAATCGCCGCGAAGCGCCTTTTGTTTTCACACTAGAGAAACTTCTCTCAAAATCCCCATACGTACTACCATTATTTGGGAAATTAATAATTAATAATATATTTAATATGATTTATCGTAGTTAACATTTTCCAAAATGACTAATATTTTGAAAACATTGTATATAAAATAATTTAAATGTGAAATATATAAATCGATTGCATTGAGAATGAATTATTAGCGTCAATATTAAAGATGTTGTTGTTTCTTAAATAAATGTGAATTTAAAACGGAAAGATGTTGTATGCAAAAACTGCAAAAAACTTTCCAAATTAAAAAAAATACCTGACTGAGTATTTAAATATATAATTTTGAGAACAGTTTTCATTTAGGAAAAACCTATAGTCATTTTGTACATTTGCAATGTTAAACGTTTGCAATTTTCAAAAATATAAAGTTCATCGGAAATGGAACCTACGTCATTTTTATAAGCGTACTTTGTTCTAGTCGAGAAAAAAATTTAAAGAGAAACTTTGGAGCCTCTTTTAGAAAATTGGTTAAAATGGTGTTGAGGGCTTCATATAAAGCATCCCCCAAAATCAAAATCCTGGGTTTATATAAAGGAGGATGTCAGTTTTGGTGAAAATCCTGCTTACAATTTAAACACTGGGCTGATTGTTCCCAGACATCCACACACGGACAAACGGACAGACGTTGTGCCGTAAACCAATTTTTGTGAATCGAAATCCCAGAAAACGTTCATGACTACACAACATATTAAAGAAAGATATTTACTGCTTACAGGAAGAAGAATTATCCATTTCTTCATTCCAAGGGATACACCCAAAAAGGTTTTTTTTTGTCCAAAATTCGCGTTTTTTCCCCCCGCGGCATTACAATTATCTCTATACTTTACTCTATAATCTATACAGAAAAAGTAAAATCATAAAGTTGGTTGACACAAAACACGCTTTTTGTATGAAAATCACTTCCAAGAACCTTGTCATATACATTTTTATTTTCTTCATTTTGTTTTCAACATCAAGTTGTTTAATACTAGATTTTTTGGGTGCTTCTACGACTCCCTTTTCTCCTGCATCCTTCACTTCATTCATTTCAGCAGAAATTCTTGACCCCACCGTTTAATTAACGTCCTTCGGCAGCGTATCTATAGAGATTGATAGCACAGGGAGCTATCAATCGCTTTCAACCCGTTCGCAGCGTAGGCTGTCGTCGCTGATGCTGATGAGGTTGTAATGGAGTCGATAGGGTTCTCTTCTATTCTGTGTACGTGACTCGTGCCGGGCGCAAAGGAAGACCCCGAACTCGATACGCTGATGAGCAGGCGGCCGGTCTTATCTTCCCGCTCCACGCGTGTGGCGACGGCGCCATCAAGCGATGCGCTCGGCGGCGGGGGCGTGGCCGGAGGCGGGCCGGGGGCGGGCCGGGGGCGGGAAAGGGCGCTAGGTTCGAGGTGGTGGCGGAACGGTGCTGGAGGAAGCGAGGACGGGGTCGGGATGGGTTGTAGGACGACTGGGGGAGGGGGTTATCAGCAGGTGGCGGGTTCGGAGGTGGGGTCGGGGGAGGGAACGGGGGAGGGAATGGGGAAGGGAACGAGCGCTAGGTTGGAGGCGGTGGTGGAGGAAACGAAATGGAATCGGAGCGAAAGTGAGGTCGGGAATGGTTCTAGGGCGAGCGAGAGACGAGGATGTTAGCAGGTGGCGGGGTCGGAAACGAGAACGCGCGCTAGGTGGAGGTGGAGGAGGAAGCGAGACGGGGTCGGAGCCAAAGTGAGGTGGGGAAGGGGAATAGGGTGAGCGGGAGATGGGGGTGGCAGCAGGTGGGGGCGGGGAGCGGCTGGAGGCGGGTCGGCGCTAGGAACGAGTGGAGGAGGAAGGGAGGACGGGGTCGGGACAGAAGTGAGGTGGAGAAAGAGACGGGCGCGCGGGAGGGAGTCGAATGGCAGCAGGTAAGGGCGGGGGCGGCGAGCAGCTGGAGGCGGGCAGGGGGCAGAAACGGGCGCTAGGTTGGAGGCGGTCGGAGGCGAGTGGTAATGGAGGAAGCGAGGACGCGGTCGGGACGGAAGTGAAATCTGGAGGAAGACTAGGATGGGTAGGAGACAGGGATAGCAGCGACTGGGGGCAGCAGTTTGGGATAAGCGGTGTTGATGGAGGCGGACCAGGCGTGCGTGGGGAGTGGGGAGCTGCGGAGATGCAATGCGACACAGGATAGTGTTGAGGATGAATGCGATACGGGATGGTGAAGAGTGCGGGATAAAAAGCAGTAGTTCATGGGCCGCGTCAAGCTCGATGGCGGTGAGACTACGCGGGTTGCATAGTGGTGCGGTTGATTGATGAGTCTTTCCGGGCGCGCCAACTGCTAAGGTCATTAGTTCCGTGTGTTTAATCGCGGGGGATGGCGATGTTCTTCCGCTGGATGGGACCGACCCGTCGACTTGCGGGGTATTTCCCGAACGAGACATCTCTCCCATCAGCGAGGCACCCCGCCCAGCCTGGACATACCCTAAGCTTCCGATCGGTCTACCGGCATGTACGGTAGTACTGCGCATGTATGTGTGAGTGTTTGTAAGTAAGAGGTGAGGATAGGACAATGGAAGAGGAAGGAAAGATCGCGCGCGGTCCGTGGCCCATTTGTTAGGGTTCTGCTTCGGCATTCGTCTGGTATTGATAGGAAAACTCACTAAAAACTATCGATCAGAGCAGGCGGCTGCTAGAATTCTCCTTCAGACAGCGGCTGACCTCGACCTAGCTTTGTAGTTAGTTTCGAAAATCCTATCACCGTCGGGACCCGAACCGTAAGCCAGAGGTTCTGCAGTGACATCAATTGATGCCCAGAGCCACCGCAGCCCGTGGTGGTGCGGACCGATATAAACGATGCGCTGCGGTGCGTAGGGGAGCGGAGTGTGCTGGGTGCTTGGCTGAAGCAGAGCGTAGTGAAGGGCGTGGCGTGGCGGGGCGTGGCGGGGCCGTGAAGCAGCGAGTGGAAGTGCGCGGGCAGAGGGGCGAGGCGGGTGGGCGGCGCGCGCGAGCGACCCCGCGGGCGAGCGCGCGTGAATGGGGCGGGCGTGGGCGGATCGTAACGTAAGCGGCAGGTGCCGCCGCCGCCGCTCCATCGACCCTGTCGACGCGCAGCAACCGCGCTGCCGACGGCAACAGGTGCGCGGCCGTGGCGGCGCTTCCGGGGATGTGGTGTGGAGCGCGGTGCGCGGAGCGGAGAGCGATGGGGGCGGAGACGGCCGTACGCGCCAACATTGATCGTACGGCGCGGCGGCGGCGGCAACGTGGTGGCGGCGTTGTCGGCGGTAGCGGTGTCGGCGGAAGCGATGGCTGCGGAGGCGGCGGTGGCGGTGGTGAGAGCGGTGGTCGTGGTGGGAGTGATGGCGGTGGCGGTGGTGGGAGCGGTGGTCGTGGTGGGAGCGATGGCGGTGGCGGTGGCGGTGGCGGTGGCGGTGGCGTCGGCGGTGGCGTCGGCGGTGGCGTCGGCGGTGGCGGTGGCGGTGGCGGTGGCGGTGGCGGTGACGGTGACGGTGACGGTGACGGTGGCGGTGACGGTGGCGGTGACGGTGACGGTGGCGGCGGCGGCGGTGGCGGTGGCGGTGGCGGCGGTGGTGGTGGGGGTATTGTGGGTGCTGCGGTGGCTGTGATGGCTATGGCGGCGGCGGTGGTTGTGTCGGTGACGACGTTGGCGCCGGTGGCGATGGTGGCGGCGGTGGCGGCGGTGGCGGCGGTGGCGGCGGTGGCGGCGGTGGCGGCGGTGGCGGCGGTGGCGGCGGTGGCGGCGGTGGCGGCGGTGGCGGCGGTGGCGGCGGTGGCAGCGGTGGTGGTGACCGTGGCGGCGGCGGCTGACAAACACCGCGAAACCTCCACCCCCACCATCGCTACGTCCCCTCAGAGCCGTTGGTGTGGGAAACGAGCGAAGTTGGATTAAAAGTTTCACGAGGTTTAAGCTCATTCAGATTGCGTGTGGTATCTTATTTCAGCTTACGGGCGTTACGGATTTTTGTCGTCGCACTCCTGTCATTAGATCCGCAGTCACGATAAACTTGTCGAACTGCAAGAGAAGCCCAAAACTTGGAATTATCAGATAATAATTAAAAATATATTAAGTTTAAATTAATTTAGTAATTTTAATTACCTGTGGCATCCACTGTGTATTTTCTTTATAGAAGTCATATTTTACCGGTAGGTTTTCCACTTTACAAAGTAGAACATTAGACTTCTCTCAAAAAGTTAGATTGCTGTACATCTTGAGCACGGAAGTGATCGGAAAACTGTCACAGGTTTTGTATTTTGGAATTTGTCTTTAATTGAGTAAGAGCTTAAGACTTTTAGAATTTTATACTTTTTTGATACACAAATTATGTCATTAATTGAACATTTTCCTTGAAATTGAACATTATATTAATTATTATAAATTAATTGAACTATTTTCATATGTTTAAATACGAATTTCAAAATAAACACTTTTGTAACATTCAATGACAAATTAATCATCCGATTATTTATTACTAATATATGATTATTGTATCATTATTATTTAGGGCTGTCCATAAATTAAGTAACCCAAATTTAGAGTATTTTGAATTCCCCGTCTCCCCCCTGTAACGCACTGGTAACGCGCGATTGAACCTCCCCTAAATAATTAGGTAACTATTGACACTACACCACCCCCTTGTAAATGCAAGAAGTAAAAATAAATAATACCTCAGTATAAAATATTCATGTTATTTGTATTGTATTTTAAAATTTGTAATAATTAAAGTGAGAATTAGTTGCCGATACTGACTGCACCTAACAATAAGATGGGGCAAAATGTTCAGTAAAAGAAAGACAGAGAAGGGAGAAAATTTCTGTTTGCAAGCCGTGCACATGCCCAGATTAAATTTTATATTGTACAAAATACTACAAATCAGTTTTAAATATTTTCTTCGTAATCTTAAAAATTCAAAACAAAATTGATGAACAAATATTTATTGTAACAACTTGTAGTAATTTTAAGTAATTTATGTTTCAAAAGAAATTAATTAATTAATATTTTATTGTTTTAACATCAGACGAAAAAGAAAGTATTTAAATAAAAGTTTAAAAATATAAAAAATATCAGTGTTACGTAAAACTAATCGATTACCACCCTGTGCCTATGTAGCGCAGCGTAACGCTACTTCAAACCCCCTCCCCCTCTTTAGCGTTACGTAATTTATGGACGACCTCTTAACTGCTTAACTTAGTATTAATTAAACAATACGGAATCAGGTATGTAATTCATAAACATAATAAGAGTACTAAGTGATGAAATGATATTTCAGAAAATGAGATTTTAGCAGGTTATTCGCTTGCAAAGCGAATAGAACTTTTAAAAACTTGATGCATGTAACCTGAGAGAGAGAGAAAATTATTTGAGAAAATTATTTGCATTGGTAAACCTATTTCGCTAATTCTGTATTCACATCTTACTATTTTTCCACTCACTATCTGACATTGGGTACATAAGTTCCGACCACATTTCTTTAACGGAAAATGCAGTTACAGCGTATACAATTTCACGGATCAATAAAACATGTGTTGCACAGCCAATGCCTCTCGGAGGCATAGAGCGTGACGCCTTTCCTCTAGCATGACGTGTGCGTCCTTCAGCAACCGCTCCCGCGTTCCATTACAAGACAACAAGGTTAATGTTGACCTTCGACGAATGAATGACGATGATTGGTGTATTTCAGACGAGACACCTTGTCTAGTAAATATTTCTATATTAGAAAGCTTTTTAGCTTGTTGAACCTCTTTGACACCACTACCCAGACACGTGGCTAGATTCCCGCGCCGCGACTTCCTGTGACATTCAGCTCCGCCCCCTTCACACACAGGTGAGGCATTTCAGGTGAACAACCAGAGCCATCAAAACATGGATTCTGGCTACACCACGAGTTAGCGGATCTTTTTCTAAATTTAGGAAAAGTATTTATCCACTTTTTCGTTACCGGAGCCAGAATTAGAGTTTTCGTGACAAAAAGTTTTGCCGTTTTCTGGCGCACAATAACATAACTTTCTCTTCTTACAAAGTATTCGTAAGTCGAGAAAGTAAAATCAAAGACAACAACTGCTCTTCAATTAGACGAACAAATGTTTTCATGTAATTTTGCTGAGAAACGCGTGGTTACAGCACATCAGTTTTGGGATGATTGCTCTTTTTGTATAACGACTAGAAATTTATTCTTAAAGTGAGTCAAATCGCTTAGGATATTATCGAAGAAAAAATATATTTTCGGTCACAAACGACGAAAAAAACGCAAATTTATGACCCGACGGAACCGGAATACATTTCACGACATCCCTGTAACGGAGGAGGGAGAGTGATGGCTCAGGGCATCAACTGAGTCGTTGCAGTGCCTCTGACAGCGAGGTCCAAATTCGAGTCCCGACAGTGGCAGGATTTTCGACACTAGCTAGACAACTACGTCGCACTCTGTCGCTGTCTGGAGGAGAATTCTAGCGGCCGGCTGCTTCGATCGGTATCTCCAATCAACACCAGGCGAGTGCCGGAGCAGTACCCTAAAAACGGGTACCTCTCTAGAAAAAACATGCACTACACTTGAGGGATTAATGCCAATCGACAGACGACATTCAAATTCAATAACTCCGGAACAAAATAGAACAAAAAAACACTTGATTTTTAGTTCGACCAACTTTCATAAGCTCAGTATTAAATAATTTTCCATTTAATTGTATCAATTCTTCGAATGTAGTTAAAAACGATAAAATATCATTACGTACTTTTAATTATTAAACTATATTAAACTAACACTAAACTAAATTTTTGTATCCTATTATTAATGATTTATAATAGTTAAATTATATTAAAAATAAATAACTTTTTCTATTTAATTAATAATGATTTAGGGCGCGTGCCGACATCTAAAATTTCAAGAACTGGTTAGAACTGTGCCCACAAAATTTCGGTGACGTACTACATGCTGCGACGAAATTGGAAAATAAAAAATATTCTACGGATATACATGCTTTTGAACCCAATAAAATAAAGGAATTATTTATTGCTAATATTTCCCCAGAAATGTCTTACCATGTACATGTACCTGCTGTAATCGCACTGGGAATCTCCCTCTCCTCAACTGTCGAACGTGACTAGGTCCATCACAAAGTAGATAGTCGGCCAAGACACCTCACATACCCATCTAGGCTTCAGATTGTCGATTGTAGAAAGAGTATCACTGTAAGGAACGGTAAGGAGTCGGTTTTGTAGGTGATACACGGAATTGTGACGGTAGCACCATGCCACAACACTCCATGCTATGCGGGATTCGAACTCACAACCTTGACGTAATGCGTACTTAGCCGCAAGTCTCCAAGCACTTCTCCATCGAGGCTCGCAAGAAAAAAAAGGATAAGGTCTGAGGTGACACTTGGTGACTGCCCTCACATAAGCAACCTCACAAAAGCAAACATTCACGCGCGAGGCGCGAATCTAACCTGAGACCTTTCGCGTCGAAACCGCCAAGGAGCGATCACTTGAATGACCTCGTCTTCCCTTCCTTTTATCTTCCCCCTTTCTTGGAAGGAAACCATGGTTTGCTGTTTTCCTGCAGACTAAGAAGGACAATAGAGGTGATGATGATTGATAACCAACGAGGAAATATTTTGGCTGAGATTTTTGTTCTGTTGGTGTGAGAAACCAACAACTCCGCAACCGTGTGGTAAAAACGCCTGTGCCTTATGCGCCATTCAAATCCCCGACTTCAACTTCGCATCGACGGTGGTTCAAGGCCTTGTACTACCGGGAAAAAAGTTGCCAATTTTCTTTATTACTTAATTTTTTTGTCTTGGCCTTCACTTTTTTGACTGCTAAGTTTACGTATATTAACATATTTAAAACTTTAAACAATTGTGATTAAATAAACATAATGTTTTACAATTTCAAATTTTAAAAGTGTAAATACACGTAAACCTGCCTGTTGAAAAAGTGAAGGGTAAGAAAAAAGTATGAAATCAACTTTCTGTATATTTGCTACATGCTCTATAGAAGGTGATGGTGCAAATAGAGAGTAATCCCCGTTAGCCCGCAGATGATGGTTCATTGAAACTGAAACAAAAATACCTCGAAAAATCAACATCCGGTGAAAAATAACGGCTGAAATAAAATGTTAATGTTTTAGGGGGAACTACTTTTGTGTTCCAGTCAGCTTGCATCGTTTCTTTTCATTAAAGCGTCATTTATAATCGAACAGAGCTTCAGGCAAAGTAATCTGTTGTTTGCCACAAAATCGAAATGTGAGGTTAAAACATTGAGGTTTCGATTTAAAATTTGAAAGTCAATCCCGGCCAACTCAATCTGGCGAGCGGAGGCGGACTCAATGTAGCTCGTGTGAGTTTATTTCCCCCTGAAACCTTTTTACGTTTTATTCCAGACACATTTTCATTCAATGCATATTTCTCAAGATATTTTCATGTCTCAACTTAAATTTAAGACCAGGTATGAGTATATCGGAAACATTGGCTTGGATTTACAACGTCTAGTGAGATACAATTGTCATCATTAACTTATGTTAACATAAGTATTAAAGATCTGAACTAGTGGTGCTACAGAATAGCACAAACTTTCGCGTACTAGTTATTTTTCTAATTTCTTTGGTCTCGGCCAGCTTTACATTTTTGCCCCATCCTCTGCCAACTGCCATCACATTTTTAATTTTTCGGTTTCGTAATGACTGAACCGAAATATTACACGAAGAATATAAAAGAAAAGTAAAACATTCTCTTATAAGGAAACTTTTGTTGAACATTTGGAGCCATTTTTATGAAAATGACGTTTAAACGATACTATTAATGCGAAATTGGAAGCTCTTTTTCACAGAAATCTTTTGAGTTTTCGAAAACCCTTATTTGAGAGATATTTAAAAAAGTACATTTGCATAATTTTTTGAAAATAATATAGAAAAATTAATTTTGTCTTCTTAAAGAGTGAGATTAGCACTATATGTACGAAATGTTTGAAGAAAAAATTTGGAGACGTTTTTGAGAAAATGGCGTTTGAGCGTTTCTAAATCGCGGAATTTTGAGCTCGTTTTCACAGAAAACTTTTGAGTTTTTGAGACATTTTATAAGACATCGTTTAAAGCACATGCACTCGTAAATGAAATAATGTGAACAAATCGCTGATGATGTAAATATTAACGACGTGAGAGGCTAGTAAAAAATTACAATTTTTGTAATTCTTGAAAATATAAAAGAATTGAGCAATATTGCATTTATGTCATCTTGTAGAGTACATTTTTGCTCTATCCCTACCATAGTTTATACAAAAAGGTTTGGAGCCATTTTTAGAAAATCTTGTTTTTATTAATTTTTTGAAATTGCATATATTGCACGTAATATTGGGGGAAAACCAATAAAAGTTTCAAAAAATGTACTACATGATCTTAATGAAAGAAGTAACTATGGAGAAAAAAATACTTGAAGGAAAAACCTCCAATTTTGTAGTTGTAGGAAGACGCCGAAAATACTTCAAACTTTTGCAATGTTCAAAATGTTCAGAATTAACAGTGAAAACGGACTTATTTCATTTTTATAAGTGTATTTTACACTACTATTTCAAAAAATGTAAAGAAAAAAATGGAGTCTTTTTGAGAAAAATTTGAAAATGTTCCAGGGGCTTCATGTAAATTACTCCCAAATTTTAAAGAATGTTTTTCAAAATCGCAAAGCTTTGAATCAACCCAGATCGACCAGGAATATCTATTACGAAAAAACATCTTACGTATGGTTTAGGCGCTAGTGGTGTTCGCAGACGGACGGACAGACGAACAGACAGACGAACGCTTTGAAAGAAACAATTTTTTCTGTATCAGGTGACCCCAAAACGTGTATTTCCGTTGAAATCTCGAAATTGATTTTCGCAGCAACATGTAACTTTCTCTATACTATGTACATTACTCCGTTTGTATATACGTATATGAGAAAGTAAAAAGGATTTTGTCTGGTTATAGTTCTGAGAGACAAGCTGCCATTTTTAAATAATTTTAAACATTGTGTTAAAAAAAGGAATTCTGTACTGTAAAGTATCGTCTTTAAAAATACCAGTGGTAGTCTCATAATACGAAACGTTTATTACAGGAAGCTTTCTCAGCTGCATTACGGACGGCTATATTCAATGGGGTGGCTCGGGGCAGGTAGAAATGCAGCCGGAAAAGCTTTTACAATAAAAGATTTTTATGAAACATCTTATTTTTAATTGAAAACATCAAAAATCCTACACCCCTTCTAAGACTGTATTCTTTGACGCGTGAAATAAAAAACAAACGAATATTTACTCATTCTCATACATTTATAACTATTTCAGCGATACAATGGTTCAGCCAACCTCTTGTTAATATCAATATTTTCTTGCTTTTTCTCATAGAAATAAGAGAATGCGGAACAATTAAACAACTATGACACACTATCACGAAAGTATATGGATATAGAAGGACGTTGCACATTCCAAAAAAATGATACAAAATAAGTATACACATTCTGGCACATCCTAAAGATAATAAAGATGAAGCAATTGAGGAGATAAAACGTCGTTCGTCAGTTTGAGGGAGTCGATTGAATAAATAATATTTTGCTATCTATTTACGAACAATTCGAGACACAATTCCCTCAGCTATTGTAAATTCATTACAGAAAATTTGCGACTAGTGTAGCATGTCCTTACCTTCAGGAAGAGACAGTCTGGCTTACTTCTTCCACTTAAATTAGCTTAAAATGCTTTTACGGAGCACCCGGTGACCTTTGAAAGCTCTCAGTGCACAGGCGCGCTTCGAAACGACAGAGTTCGTTTCAGTCCAAACTCAAGTTGTTTCCAGCATGTGCCACAGAAGCGCAGGGAGCAACTAAATCCCCTCTTCAAAATGTCTTGAACTCTTTACCAATAGTAGGGCTGCATTCAAAAGGTTATCGGCCCTGGAATTACTCAAGTTTGTCTTTTTTCTTTCCAATGCTAAGAGAATTGTCACAGATTCATGTCACATATGTAGTATCCATCGGCCCACACTAAGGCATAGGGAAAAGTTTCAGGAGGACAAACAACTCGTCTACTAGATAACCAAGATTTGGAAATTAAAAATTTCAATTTGGCTGAAGTATTTTGAAACCTATTTTATTTGGTTAATGCGTTTGAAAACCTTGGCATTTCTACTACCAAGATATTTTATCAAATTTCCCTACTTTTGAAAACTAATAACATACTTTGTTCAACAGATCGTGAGAAACGACAATATATAATTGAAGACTTGAAATAAAAAAGAACTAGCATACCCGTGCGAGACCTCTCGCATGTTAAACCACATCCTTTCCCTATTCATTTGTATATTCTTTCCATTAATAAGGGACGTTATTAATGAAATGTGTTTATTTGTTTAACTAGTGGTGCTACAGAATGGCACATATTTTCCCGTATTAGTTTTCTATTTCCTTTGGTCTTAGCTAGCTATTCGGAATTGCCACATACTCTTCCTTGCCTGCTACCATCTATCACCGCCAAAAGTAAATTTTTTTGTCATTTTCTTAATTTTTCGGTTTCCTATTGGTAGAACGAAAATATTCATTTTAGAATATTGAATAATACAAAAACCTAGCGGTAAATGGCAATTTTCTTTTAAAAATTATGTGCCGTTTAAGAGAAAATGGCGTTTTAGCAGTACTAAAAATGCGAAATTTGAAGCTCATTTTCACAGAAACTTTTTGAGTTTTCAAAACACTTTATTTGAACTTATTTGAAATTCTTACACTCACAAATATAATAATCTTTACAAATTGCGGATAATGTGCATATTAAAGATGTGAGAGATCTTTCAAAAAATTTACATTTATATAATTTTTGAAAAAACAAAAAAAACTCAAAATAAACTTTACGTCATATTAAAGAGTGTAATTATCACTATCTGTTACAAAAGTTTCAAGAAAAAATTTGCAGCCATATACGAGAAAATGACGTTTGAGCATTTCTGAAAATGTCGAAATTTGAGCTACTTTTCAAAGAAAACGGTAGTGTTTTCGAGAAACTTTACTTGACATTATTTAAAGCATATATACTCGTAAATATAATAATGTAAAAAAATCGCCGATAATGTAAATAAAAACGACGTGAGAGACAAGTAAAAAATTGACATTTTTGTAATTAAAAAAAACAATCGATAGACCAATATAGCTTTTATGTCATCTGATAGAGTAAATATACCACTATCCCTACCAAAAGTTTAAAGAAAAAATTTGGAGCAGTTTTTGAGAAAATCTTGTTTTTGTAATTTTTTAATGTTGCACATATTGCACGCAATATTGCACGAAAACTACTAAACTTTTGAGAAACATTTACATGACCTTTATGAAAGAACTCAATATGCAGAACAAATTTTATTTGAAGAAAAAAATCTCTATCTTCAATTTTGTAGCTGGAGAAAGACGCCGAAAAAATTCAAACTTTCACAATTTTCGAAAATTCAGAGTTATCCGTGAAAATCGGACTTATGACATGTTAATAATTGTATTTTCCTCTATTCATAAAAGAAATTTAAAGAAAAAATTTGGAGCCGTTTTCGAGAAAATTTTGAAAATCCTCGGGGGGATTCATATAAAGTACCCCCAAAGTTTGAAGAATCTTTTTCAAAATCTCAAAGCTTTGACTAGAATCAGATCGACCGGGGAATATCCATTTTGGAAGAAATCGTACGTATGCTTTAGGCGCTAGCAGTGTTCATAGACGGACAGACGGGCAGATGGGCGTTTTCCTTTCAATTGGGTTTTCGGTATCAAGGACCTAGAAAACAGGGTTTTTGGCTACACCACGTGTTAGGGGATTTTTTTTCATAATTTAGCAACTGGTTTTATCCAGTTATTCGTTTTCACGACCCGGCAATTAATTTTTTTCCGCCGAAAATTGGCCATTTTTTTCGCGCAGCATTACATAACTTTCCCTATACTACGTATATCACTCCGTGTATACGTACGTATACGGGAAAGTAAAAATGTATAAATGTAACTTCTAATGTACTTATAGAATATCAAACAAAAATAACAATGCAACTGACGTTGGAAACAAATGTTCAATAAAGGTTTATTCAGCATAATAGATGTTCTTGAAATAATTCACACTCCTTTATAAAAATATTCGAAAAATTATTCCATCTCACTTGAGAGTTGTTTTTTCGCTTTCCTTGAGAGTCACAAAAATAATAGAAAAGGTTTTTACTCTTGAGAAAGCAAAGTAAAGTAAAGTAGTGAAAAAATACCGATCGGGCAAGTACAACCCTACTCCTTGCAATATTATTTAACTTTATTTATTATGAGGAACAGAGGGGGTTTTTGAAAGTCAGGGTGCTAGCTTGCTGGAGTGCGAAAATTGAAACATTTTTTGTATACTAAAAAGTGTTGGATTCTGTTCTGCGTCCTTACGTACCTCAAGAAAGCAATTCCGAGCCAAAACAATCAAAGTAATATTTTCACCTTTGAGTATTAAATGCCATTTCTTTAGAATCGGTATTTAGAAATCGTTAGAAATAATTTAGTAGGCTTAGACATCACTTCGGTACATGGGAACGTTGTTCAAATGTTTGTGTATTGAGTATCTTAACAAATCGACTCTTTGATCAAACTGTGTATCATTTACATGAGTTTGCAGCTGGGCGTCGATGTACAGACTTCTAGATACCGTCAATATTTAAATCGTGCGTTATCGATCGTCGGCAGTTGTCGAGTGACTTGAGCTATTCTTTCTATAAGTTTAAATTTAGTTGCTTTTTAAATTAATTCATGTAGGTGTATTAATTCATTGTAGGCTGGCGCATTTTGATTTTGGTTTTTCGTTAATTTCAAGCTATTTAACTTTGGTTAATTTAAAAAGATTGTTCTTTGTGATGTGCCATAACAGAAGTTTTCCCCTACTACCTTCGCGTATCCGTGCGAGAACTCTCGCATGTTAAGACCCCACACTCATCCCTATCCTTCTATTTGCATTCTAAGAGGAAAAGCAGTTAACAAAACGTGTTTCTTTATTTAAAAATATATAAAGGTAACTTGCCATGTATTAACATAATATCACATAAAAATGCAATTGATGTTTAAAAGAAATTTTCAATAAATATTTAATCAGTATAATGGAGAATTTTCTTGGAACAATTCACAACACTTCCTTAAAGACAACATTTGAAGTAATTATTCAATATTCTTTAGCAGTTAGCTTTTAGCGTTTCGTGAAAGCCACAACAATATTATCTTTTTATTTTGAGAAAGCTACAAGTCTAAACCCGCTGATTTGAAAATTTCATCGAATGATAACGAAAATACTGGTACAGCTAAAACACAAACAGTCTTCACTCTTCATTGTACACCCTCCATAATTAGGTACTTAGAGACGACGGCAAAACGTTAATTGAAAGATTTCACAACACGCATAAGAAAGTATCTTCATAGGCATCAAGCAACTATAATAGCATTTCTAGTTGTAGCTGGAAAGCAAATCTTGAATTAATGATTATGCAAATAAACCTCGTCAGACTGCAGAAACTACGGTGTTAACAAAAAGCATAAATATTGTCGAATCTAAGCCTTCTAAGCGTGTCGTTACAAAAATGGATACCAGCAAAAGGGCTGAAATATTTTAGGTGGCATTGGTAGAATTGAAGCGCCGAACCAAAAATTTAATTGAATGTCTGAAAAAACTCATCTTGTAGATTATGATATGAGAAACGTTTCTTTGAGGCCATTGGCCTCAAAATTTTACTTTTTAAGGCTCTAAAACGCTCTGTTTAGGAGTTATTTGCTAATATATACAGTATATTGGCATGTGATGCGGATTGCATTTTACATGAATATTTCGATGCGTTTTTTTAAACAAATCCTCCGTATTTTGAAAGTCAAAATGCAATTAGTCACGTCTCCGTAAAATTATCTTTCTTTAGAGACCTCATTTATAAACATTGTTGCGTGTGAGAACCGCAACCCAAAGGTATACTACTGAAATAATACAGGAGACGATGTATGTGCCATTTTCATACTTTAGAGAAAAATGAGTTTATTCGAAAGCCCTTTAAACCTATTGCACGTACATGTTGCAATATGCAAGTAAATTTTACGTGGTGTGCGGCACACCCGTATACAACTACTACAGATTTTTTTGAACTGTGAAATTTTGTATTGGTCGCCCTGCGCTTGAAGCTCGCGAAGTGAGGTTAATATTAGAGGTGGGGACTAATCGCCCAATCAAATAATTGTGTTCAAAATGTCTTGGAAGTTTCGAGAACTCAGATCGCTCGTGTTTATCAAACGGCACGGAGAATTACTAAGCATTGCGCCCACGGCTTGCCTCGTACCGGTTACCGAATATCGGCGTATGTGTACATAACTCAATCTCTTTTAGGCATCGATATTCGGCAACCAGAACGTGGCGAGCCGTGGGCGCGTTGCTTGATAAACACGCGTGAGGAAACAGGGTTCCATCTGTTGTGACCTAGGCTCCCTTTATGGCTTCGCATAAATTGCCAATCGAGCATGTTTTAAGCTACATCCTTAGCAAATTACGTCGCTTAAGTCTACAACTACCTTTGAAAAACTATTTCAGACAGATGTAAATCTGCCAGACCACAGGGTACTAGCAAAGTGATTCGAGAACACAGGATTATACACAAGTAACAATTATTTTTTATACGATTGAGACATTTGAACGTACCGAATCATTACTCTAAATATATCGAAAGAGCTATCTGACAGGCACGTTACTTGACTTTCTCTCACAATAAATAATTTTTCTTTCGTAGTACATCCCCAACCGAGCGCTTTGAGATCTCAGCTGTAATAATTGAGTGACTCTTTTATAGTTATGCTAGTGTAACCTTCTATCCTTGTATGTGTAACGTTATGTAAAGTACGACGTTACTATCCTTGTAACGTTAGTGTAAAGTACAACAGAGGTTGTCGCAAAGTGCGAATTAGCGGCAAACTAAAGTAATACTACTCAATCAGAATCCTGATAATTTTGCCAATCAGGGTGTCGTTTAATGATATTTTTACCTGTCGCAGTTGATCAACATATGGCCACAGGCTTCACTTTTCTCCGAAGAAAGAGGATGTTTTGCAAACATTTAGAGATGTTGATCAGAACCGAACATTAATTGAATTAATTTTAAAAGGCAAGGATTCAATTGATTTGAATTGGATTAGGTCAGTATAAAATCTGACAGTTGCGTTTAAAAGAACAGCAGCAAAGCCAGGTAAATCAAAAATCATTCCTTTTATATATACTTTTTAATACGTTAATGTTTCCAACTGAGCTTCCAACTCTTGTCACGTGCATGAGGAGCTTTCAGAGTAGCCTGGACGTGGTCGTTCCGAAAAAGTTGGGAGGAGTAGTTTCGATGAGAGCCAAGTTGGTTGAAAGCATGTGCGACGTGCGGGAGTGGATCGTCGAGCTGCACAGTGGTCCGATACGAGTCACAAGGTAATCAAAATGATAAGGAAAATAAACAAATGAATATAAGTTGAATAAATTAAAGAAATAAGTTCAAGAGCAATGCAAGTATGTAGTAAAAGAGAGTAAAATAATATTTGAGCAGAAAAGTTGGTTCCGAGGTGATTGGACCTGAAATGACTAATTGTTAAAGGAGAATAAAATCATTTTCAGTCATCATCATCATTATTTCTATTATTATTATTATTATTATTTGCGCTTCATTATTCATTACACTTGAGTAATCTGTAAAGCGAGGAAGTTAAAATCAAACTCAAAAACTGCATGCTTAAATGAATCTGGTTGAAGGATATTATCAAGAGGTCGTAAACTCGCCCAATTGGGTTGGTCCAACATTGAGTTACTCGTCCAATGTATTAAAATTGAAAAAATATTAGTCATGGATTAAATTTGTTTCTTTAACTGTGAAATAAAACTGTTGTTTATGTTGCCAACAATTTCGCTCGAAGAGCTGGTTTATATAGCTGTAATGGATAATTTTTCAGGTGTGAAGACGTTTAGCAAATAAGGGGACGATAGGAGCGTAGTATATTGCATTTCATTGAAAGCATTTCTTCTGGTGTGCATATGATTTCGTTTGTTTGTCTCAAAACTATAATGCAGTAATCCCTCAACATTCGTGAGAGTTAGGTTCCTAAAAAGCATCGCGAATGTCAAATCTACGAATGTTGAGTCTATCTTTCAAAGAAGAAAGGTGGGTTAGGTTCCTGTATATCAAAAAGCTGTTCAAAAAGAAAGAAAAAAGTACCTGACAAACAATTGTAGTAGAACTGAGTAAGCGCTTTTAGAAACAGAATTCACAATTAACATCCCAAAGAGAAGAAATAAAACAATATTTGAAAGTTTTCAAAGTTGAAAGTGATTGGATATAAGCTTTGGTAATTTTTTGTTTCATTACCCTTCTCGTTCTAGTATCCAATATGGAAGAATTGTTGTTTTTATTTCTCTTTTAAATTTCGAAGTTATTTACATCACATTTGAATGCCCTTTGCACCAGAGCTTGTTGAAGTTTTAGAACGCCACTAACCGTTTTGAAGTTGCTCCAAGACGCAGTTTCGCTTCCATTACTTCATCATTACGTTCGAGGTGGTTTCCTTCGTTGATGATTTTCCGAGGCTCCACTTCAGTGAGGTCGTTATGACGAGAGTTGCACTGATCCTGAATGACATTTCTGTTCATGTGGCCAAAATTCTTACCTCCAATTTGTCCCAACGGATTATTTTTTAATTTAATTATTTTACAATTCTCTTATTCTGTTAATGTGAATTGACATTCAAACTTCAACATTTTCTCAGAACGTGATTCTTTGAACTCCGGTGTCTGCCAATTTCGTTTCTGGAATGGCGCTGATAAAGGAAATGAAATGCGCTAGCTTTAAAAAATGACCAAAAGACGCACTCGCAAATATTGAAGTCGCGAATGATAAAACCGGTAGCATTTCTCTAATCGCGAATGTTCGGAAATCGCGAAAAGCGAATTCGCGGATGTCGAGGGATTACTGTACTCTCAAAGCTTTTTCATAAATATTTAGATGGAAATGTTTTCCTTAACAATCATAAGAAATAATGAATTGATTGATTGATTCTTGATCGATTGAAATCTTTTTTTATTAGTAAATGAAATCAACATCTTCCAAGTTTTCCAAGTGATCAGTATTTTTTTTGGTGATGTGGTTGAACTTGATGGCTAAGGCCTGGCGTTTTGACGGAGGTTATTGTGCAAACATTAATATTCATGAACGAAATTAGTAAGCTATAATTTCTTACTACACGGGTAGAGATTATTCTAAAATATTAATGAGTTTAAAGGCTGAGGTAGCTCAGTCTAACTTTATACAATATTATGGGGAATACAAGTAGTATGAACAATAAATGATATAGATCAATGTTCCAATAAAATGGTTCGATAATATAACATGCTATGTGAAACCAAATTTTGATACAATTTTATTTCTGACAACAATTTTGTTATGAAAAGCAATACAGATTTTTGTATCTTTTATACTGTCCGGTACATACGCAAAATTAACGTGTTTTTTCTTTCCAGGTTAGTATGCTGAATAGAAAAAGGTTTTCTGTGGGTGAGTAAAAAGAAAAAAAATGATAGTAGGCACTTTTCTTTTCTGAGGATAAAAATATTAACTGATAAAGAAGTTTTGAGATTATGCGAATAGCATTTTTACTAAGAGAGGAACTGCAGGACGATATGCGGCCTTCGTCGGTGCTGGAGCTTCGAGCTTCGTTCAGTACCATCAAAAGCTGAGGATTCGAGAATCGAGTAAATCCTGTGTTTTCAGCATGTAGTTTGCTGGGCTTACAACATTGTATTCCACTTGAACCATTGACTTATCCTTATTGATTCATTTTCAACATTATTCATCCCTCACATTACTACGATCATCATGAATGAAGTTTAATGCTTTGGCAACTACTTCTATCGTCTCTTCATCAAAATGAGGATCGTGAAGGCCGATCGTCTCCACTACCTATCATCAGAAATGAATATGGGAATTTCGATGCAAGCAACAGTAGGATAATCTATAACAGTAGTATACGCAACTAGTTTATAATGTTAAATTTTGTTGTATGAGTATATGTTTCGACAAAAAATGACACTTGAAGTGAGTTTTCAAATGTATACGAATGAAATAAAGCAACATTATAAGCGAGTTGCATACGCTGTTTTTTTGTATAACAGCATTATAATAGTACATTATGAAACGATGATGTAATGATGGGCATTAAACACGAGTGTGATATTACGTTACGAGCGAGGTACGAGCGAGTATTGTAAACTTCACACGAGTGTATTAATACCCATTACATCGAGTTTCATACGGTACTTTTTCTACGAGTTATGGTAAGTTTTATAAGTTAAACTTCTACACTGAATAATTTCGTGGCAGTCAACATGCAAGATTCAACCAAGGCCACGTAGCGGACACCTCCCTACCCTATATCAGCAGGTGGCTTTGTTTTACCAGAGCGCCTGTGAGGAACTACAAAAGTTACGGCAGTAATATTCCGCCGTCACCATTTTCGCATTTTCTCTCATTTCTGTAAACATCAATACCACCAGAAAGACCCACCGTTCACTAAATATTTTAAACTAAAAAATTGGCCTTTTTTAAAGACAACCACACGGCAGCAGCAAATAACACAAAGTGACTTGTGTTCTGATCTTAACGTCACTCAAATGTTCTCTGTAATCGTAACTACCACTGCGCTAGTCAAATAGGAGCAAAGTGAAATTACGATCGAATTTATTTTAATTAATATTTTACGTAAAAATTACTACTAATAGAAGAAATTGAAACTGAGAAGCATAATATAACATTAAATGTAATTTTAATATACTCAAACGAAACATTACTGCAACGATTCTCAATGATTACTGAAGTGCCAATACCTGGTTTGAAAGCGTCTCTGTGATTGGTCAAGAACCTGTATCAAATCCTGTAATGAAAACTGTATTAAAATAACTATCATTATGCAACTGGTTGCAGCCATCTAACAACAGCGTTATACAATAGGAGTAGAAAAATTTATAAGAGCATCAAACTTAATATTGCGAAATAACTTTCTTACGACGTCTCGGATATTGCACATATATGCGAGAACACTGTGCTCGGTTGTTCCGTCTACCTCTACGTCCTTCGATTCTCTCGCTGCGATTGGCTGAATGTGTGATGATGCAATCATTCGTGGCATAATACGTCATCATTTGTGCCGTTAATTGCCATTTTAGGAACGATTTCTCACAACAAACAAGGTCGTTTATAACACTGGTATAAAAAACATAGCTCATAGAATAACTGGCAATATTTCAGTTGTGAAATGCGCTACTAAAAGTACGAGTAATATTTCGGGAGGGTTCTTACTCTTGACATATGACTCCCTTGTTCCATAAATATCGACTGTTAATTTGACAACGTTTTGATCCCTGGGACAATATCTTGTTCAGATGTCCAAGTAAATATACACACAGATAGTCCCTGATTCGTTGCTTTGAATATTTAGCGATATTATTGTGGCTTAAATGATCACTTCAAAATTCAATTCAAATTCGCTCTCTTTTTATCCATGTCGCTTCAGCGTGATTTGGACCTTAGCATGATATCCGTGTCCCAGCAGTAGCTACTGCGTGAGATTTTCGAGATGACGAGTGATAGACCGAAAGAGGACCTGAGGAAGGGAAAGGGGACTGGATTAGGAAGGAAGAATCGCGCCCCACGCGTTGTCCACTAATTAAGCTGATTACCCGCTAACCTCCCGCTAATTAGGCCCGTTTCTTTGAATTCATTGGACGAAACCTCGGAAACGAGCAGCACACTTCTATAGAGTTTTTGTCGAGACACTCATACGTATTGACTCAGGGTCATACACTGCATATCGACCTCTGTGCTTGAATGCAATACCACGGGGGAGAGACAGCATTGCGGCGCTTCACTGACCTTGTCACGGTGTCATTGTCCTTGTGTCACGGTGACCTTGTCACGGTGTTACAGGACTTGTTTCAAGGCAAAACGAATGACTAATTATAATGTAATTTAACCCCTTTATGCCCATAGCTCCCCAAATGAGGCAGCTAAGTTCAGCGTTTTTTTGTATCTCCCACCTTATATTGCAAATTTAATTTCCTCCATGGTAAGAGACTTTCTAAAAGAAACATATAAGAGTTTTCGAATTCTGGTTGCTAGATATAGATTTAGACGAGATCGCTAAAGCATTGCACAAGGTTCCACTGGTATCAATTACAACTAGAATTTGATTTTACAATTTAGCATCCTTTACTTTTTTTCTCATCGATTTATTCTTATCGAGTTGGGGGTATCATGAGTAGATAACGTCATTGCAATTGCTAACCATTAGTGCACCACTGACGGTGTCTTCACGTGACTCTCAAACATGAACAGAGAAGCAAATAGGTATTCCATTTGATCTGTCATCTCATTATTATTAATTTTACATCATTACTGCGTCATATAGTACAAAGATGTTAATTGAAGTTGTCTCGAGGGCCATTTGGGTGGCAATTGTGAAAACGTCACAAATCAATCTTTGTAGACAATCAAAATTGTAGACCCTGTGTTGTGGAAGTTCATTTTCCAAGCGGTTTTAAAGAATCTAAAACAACAATTCATGCTACAAAATTACTCAAAAATACTTTGGGGCAAATGCTGTGGGACCCGTTAAAATTGATGTTGCCATTTATTTGAAAAGAAATTTAGAAGTCAGCGTCATTTTAAATTTATGAGTGACTATTTCACTCATGTTTGTCCGTGTCATAAGTAGCCAGTGTTAAGCAAAGATATATTCAAATTAAAACCAATCCCAGATGTTTATCGCCATCACTTTGTTTACCTTTTTTACCGCTGTAAAAACGTTGTTTAACTTTTTAAGACAACGATAGCACTTGTTTCAGGTCTAAAATAGCTTGTGCGCATCAATATAATCATAATAATTAAAATGTGTCGTTTTGGTAATGTTTGAAACTCTGAAGTAGAATCTATTATTAAAGATTCAGTGCCGAAAAACAGTGAAAAGAACAGAAAAAGCGTGTGGAAGCAATTTCAAGAATTTTGTATAGAAAGAAAATACAAATGAACAGTACAAACTACAAATGAAGAAATTACACATATTTTAGACAATTAATATGCAAAGGTAGATGGTGAAGAGTACAAAGAATATGCTATCAAAACTATGTGGAACGTTAGAACCAAAATTACTCAGGAAAATACTTTAATGAGCACACACGTGTGTTCAATCCATTCGAAATTGACGAATTCCGCTGCTAATTCATGTTTTATATCTTGCATTTCAAATACTTCCACGGAAGACCAAGACTTGGGAAACAACTTCCTACAACTTTCATAATTGTGCCATTAATACATTTTCTTGTAAGTAGCATTGTTATAATTGTTTTTTGGAAGTTTTATTACCATAAAATTGAAACATATTTGAAATAATTTTCTGCATTAAATTGTTATTCAAATGTTTCTGGATTATAAGTTATTCCAGGAGGCAGTGATAAGTCGGAGCTGAATGAAAGTTTTTAATTTTTCGGTTGTAATTTTGAGTAATATTTCTCTTTTTCGTAATTCCTGTGATTTAAATTATCCTTTCAAAGCATGTGTTGTGTTTGCTCGTGAAATAGTCACACTAAATATCACTCTAAGTGCTGTGATATTACTTACGAAAATTTATCCCGGAAGTCTATTGGAATCAATTTATCAGAGGTAATACCACGAGTGCTTTCGAAAGTGTCGATAAATGATTTATCTGAGAATTTCCAATGCACGAGTGGTATTCAATGGGATTATTCCACGAATGAAATTACGTCGCACAGAGTTTCAAAATAGGCCAAATATTGAAAATAACTAAAAGCTTGTTAAAATTAAAGAGGTTATGTTATAGTACGTGCGCGGTTTATTGCACATCGACAATGCGATCGATATATACCGCGTCCTAAGCAGATGAGACGCAGCTTATTATTGGCCAGTAGGGAGGGGCGGTAAGAAAATAGATAAAGCGATAAATTTTGAGATGCATTGGCTTGATTTTGGCATTTTTTGTGTATAGTTAAACACTGTTGGTTTTAATTGCACGAGTGGTGTAGCCAATGAAAATCTATTCTGAAACAAGAAGTCTAAGGAAACACGTCTATACCATAGAATGCATTGCTATATAAATATATTGAAAATTTATTATTCAATGGTTATGTATACATGAGGAACAACGTGCGACACTTTTGGTCACCAAGCGGGCGATAATGCGGACGAAATTGTGAAACTGCGAGTGTCCCGCATTCAACGTGAAGCGCTTCGGGGTAGCTGTTCCCCAGAGCCATCGCTTTGGTGCGTGGAAGTTGTCTCCTTCGTATCGCCGAGCTTCCTGCCTCTGGCAATGTATATCGAAAGTTTTGTCATCATGGGGAGCGTCGTTATTCTTCGCTTGTGGGCATACGCTTACGATCGCAGGAACAGGATAGCACACACGACTTACATGATGCTCCAGAGTTTGAGGTTCAAAGGCAATTCTGTCCCTCGCAGCAAGATAGAACTAACTCACAAGAAGGCAGTTTTCAGAAAAAAACAACAACACAGAATTGAATAATTAGACTTGTATTATTTCACAACTATTCTTACAGATATTCAAAACTACATATAAAATAACTATTTAGCAATAGAACAGAATCTTTTGACAAAATAATCATCTAAGCACCTGTTCATAAAAAATTGGCATACCATTGTCTTGCTTCGAAGAGCAAAATTTTGCATCATCCTAGAACAGGTTTGACAAATCGCTGCTCGTCTTAACATTCGCATGAGCATACTCCTAGACCACTCGTATGGCCAATTACTATTCCTCTGTCACGGGAGCAGGGGGGGGCAGACAGGGTTTTGCCGTATCTCTTCAGAGTTGTCCTCCCCTTCCGATAGTTTTTTATTATATCTTTTACAGATTTAATTGTTAAGACAAAAATAATTTTGTGCAATGACATACATTCCTAAAAATATTTATTTTTGGTTTGTTTCACTAATTGATAGTAAATTTAATTGACAATGTCTTTACATTTCAGTTCCTGTAGTTTTCCCAAATCATCAAAGTGCATCACTGTCAGATACAGTTGGTGACAGTCTTGTTTGTACAGTCCCCTCAAAAATCGTTAATTTTAAGTGGAAAGTTAATACTAATGAAAAATATATTACACGATTATTGAATAATTCCAGTAACTTTAAATAAAATGTAACTTTGTACACCTAGAAGAAATGGCCTTGAATTTGAAATTCAGCAGCATATTTACTCGCTGAGGAGCTAGCCGCTTGGAAGATTTCCAAGCAACAAAATGTGCTAGTGAACTTCAAATTCAAGGCCATTTCTTAGAGGTGTACAAAGTTACATTTTATTTAACTGGAATTATTCAATAATCTTGTAATATATTTTTCATTAGTATTAACTTTCCACTTAAAATTAACGATTTTTGAGGGGACTGTGCAAACAAGACTGTTACCAACTGCATATTTAATCCACCTGCCTACGAACACCTCGAGTTCCGAAGCGTGCGAATGCCTGAGCGAGCGCGCGGCGCCGACTTGTTGTACAAACGAGCGGGAGCGATCCCGTCTCTCCTCCTGCTGTGCACGTCGCAGGCGGCAGCGAATTGAATCCGTTGCGCGTACTCGCGGTGGCAGCGCCGCCCACTGCGCGCTGTCCGGCGCAGGGCCGTCCTCTCGAAGCTGTCTGCCGCCAGTCGGAGAACAAGTTGCTCGTTTTAGCCACGCGCCACTTCCCCGGAGAGCGGCCGCCGCGGAGGCGTGACTCTCTCGGCCGAGGATATTGAGCGGCGGGCGGCCGCTGGCCTTTTTAAAAGCCTCCATCATCGGCCGAAGACGTGACCCGCTGAGGGACTCGAACGCACGTGTTCTCGGGTCGTATCTTTTGCAGGAATGCAATTTCAAACCCTTGAGTTAATATATACTTTGAAATTGCCGCCAGAAATTACCAAATGTGAGAATAATAAAAACTGATAATGTGAGTTTGATGGAAGTATTGATATTCAGTATTAGTGAAAGTAGTTAACATAAATATCAAGTATTTATATTTACGATATACGTTTTCAACAATAAAACAATTTAATCAGAATTAAACTCATCCTGAATCGGTGGCTACATAACACAAGCACCCTTGATGAAAAAATAAAATGCTCCCTGACTAGATATTGTGAGAGACATTCGGCAAGAGTATGTTATGTAATTTCTCCTTTATTTTGCAATCTTTGAAATTTACGAAATAAAAAAGAATGAATGACCTTGTTTTATAATATATGAAGAAAAGCGTTTCTTAGAATTATTAAGTAAATCGAGGGATATCACATTTTAAAATGAAGTAATCGAGAAAAGAAATAAAGGCCATTGTATTCCATCCTGGATTTATTTATTAGTTGATGTTTCCAGACGAGAGAATTAATAAGGTTATTAATCCTGTAAGTATAGTTCATTTTTATCCAGGGAGGTGGCGGTGAACTTCCTCCGCTAATTGTTGAGATCCTGAGCCGAGCTACATTTCGCGTTGCGGGATTTTCTCTAACCAGGTATCTCCCACTGGGGGCACCGCCCCAGCCACGACCAGCTCCGAGCTTGTCTCGTGTGGGGTGTTTTGTGGCGGGGCGGCCTACGCCCTGATAGGCGCTCTTCCGCCGGGGGATTTTGTGGTGGGGCGCTGTGGACCAGTCAGAGGCCTGCCTTGTATGTATGTAAACAAGGCCTTGGAGAAACTCTGAAGTTGGTCAATATATTGATTTCGGCGTTGAGAGACGCTGCGGAATTGTATAGTGCTCCGCAGCTCCGAGCTTGAGAATGGTCACTCAACTTATGTGGTAGTATAGCATATGTGTGTGTACGTGTGTGTGAAAGTGAGGTGTGAGGTTAGGACAAGGAAGAGGAAGGAAAGGTCGCGCGCGATCCGTGACCCGTTTGTTACGGTACCGCTCTGGCATTCACCTAGTGTTGATTGGAGAAACCACGTTAAGCTACCGAGCAGAGCAGCCGGCAGCTAGAATTCACACAGCAGCTGAATTCGACCTAGCTACTCCATCCTGACGGGGAATTGCGTAAGCGCCGGCTTCGGCACCTGCCCTCGCCTGCGTGTGCGCCAGCCGCAGCCGGCGGGACTCGAATTGGATCGAGAGACATGGGCAGCCCCCGCAGCCGATCTGTCAAACAAACCAGCAACACCCACCGCAGCGGGCGCTGTTCATAAAAAGAAAGCTCTCAGCGGGCGGCGATTCGATGGAGTTTACGTCGGGAGTCCCCGTTGCGCTAGCAACACTAAAACACTCCCTCCCACGGGCTCTCTACTTCGCGATCGCGTTTTTTCTTCTGCTGCCACGTGTTATAACGTGCGAGTTAAAATGTTGCTTGGAGGTCGCTCGTCGACCACAAGAGTGGTTTCCAGCATTGTTTAAATTATTCGGGCCTCTATCTCAGAGGTATTCGCAAACTGTATGAAAGGTTTAGAAGTACTATTCTGTTATTTATAGAATAAGGAAATATGTCTCGGGATGGATTTTCAAGTTAACGAACTGGGCGAAAAGTGATGGTTCTTTAATATTTTTGCAATATATTTTAAGAAACAACATGTGTTGGCATTCTTTTAAGACGTGCTAATAATGAACAAATAATTTTTATATTAATTTGACGTTTAGATTTCTAATAGAATGTCTACAATGACAACAACCAAAATTCTTGCAAGCGCTATTATAATTACAGACTAAATGCATCCACTACAACGCTCCTACGTATGGCAAAAAACGTTTTGAATGGATGGTTGATTCCTGATGGTTATGAATAGCAGATGGAAAGAGCAGCTTTCGATGGCTTAGCCATCATCATCATCATCATCACCTGTGATCATTTAATTTTAAATGCCAACGACATTTCACCACTAAACCAATATGAATATCGCAATCATAGCACGCTGGGTGCAACAAGCACTCCAGAAATATAGACTTTCAGAACGAGGGAATACTGCCTCTAAGGGATCGAAAAGAATTATAATTAATGAGAGAATTTTCGTGCAGTAAAGCTTTCTAAAACGTACAGTAAAACACCAAAACGTCAAAAAATGCAATAAAAATATCAAAATTTTGCAAAATGGTGTTTTGAGATTTTTTGATATTTTGTCAACACATAATTCAAACGCAAAAAATGTTTTTGTAAGTAATTTCCCTCCTACTAAAACTGTGAGACATTTATGAATGTTTAAGTATTACAAAATATGCGAGCATTGTGTATTTGTTTTATTATTGCGAAAAACTAATATCAATTATATTTTTAAGACAAAATATTTTTTTAGATGGGTTGCTTGATTATTTCGTGTTTACGGACGCTTAGCACTTTTGAGGAGTGTTTGCACCGACAATATGTGAACCTCTTGTTTTTTTATTTCTTTGGGAACATTGTACAGTGGGAAGTCGATTATCAGAACATCAATCATCCAAAACGTCAAATATCCGAACTCATATTTTATGTGAATATTTCTTAAAATTAGGTAACATATACTTTACGTATTCATTTTCATTTGTAATACTGAATATCGAGAATGATCCCCGATATGATTGATAGTGAAAAAAATACGTCGTACTAGAGTCAATCATCTGACTTCAGTGAACTTTGACTAGTCCTGCAATAAATGCTCATGAACTCGGAATGTTTATTAGAAAAACGCTTTTCACCACCTTTAAGCGTAAGAAAACTAATGGTACATTGTCAAACTACCGATCGTAAATGCTTAAAAGCTGTCACTCACTTGGAATGTTTAGTGTTGGCAGAAAACCCAACGCAACGGTAACTTTTACAGACATTGTGCACACCTTTATAGACATAACCTTTTTAGTGCAACGGTAACCTACACAGACATTGCGTTCGGCTATTCGAATCATCGAATATCCGAACTGTACCTGGTCCCAATTCGTTTAGATCAGTGGTGTCAAGGTCTTCTACTGGTGGCAATGGCATGTCCTTTAGTACCGTAGTATGCCACGAGCTTCTCTGCACAACTAGCGTCGGGAAAGGAAACAATTAGTAACCCCGCCGTTTTACAATAAGAATGGCGTCGTCTCTGGTGGCGGGGTTACGAACTACATGAAGAGGCGATTTCGTCATGGCACTCGTGCCACGGACTCCCGCTCGTGGCATCGACCTTCACAACACTGGTTTAGATATTCGACGACCCACTGAATTTGCCTTTTCACCTTGTCGAACGCGTATGGAAGAGGGTGCGGGGCCATGACCTCCGCCCTCACGGAGTGCCGTGAGGCGCGTCCGCATATAGGTCGTCGCTATCTCGGTCGCCCAAGGTCGCTGCAGGGGCTCGCCGCAGGGGCACGGACGCGTGTATCGCCGCGCACCAGAGATGCACGGGCTCGGCAAAGGGCAGGGCAGGGCAGGGCTCGGCACGGGTGGCTGCTGGGCAACGCGCCTCACCCCGTGACCCGCAAAGGCAAGCGCGCGTTCACGCGCGACGACGCCGACGCCCAAGCGCCTTGTCGTCAGCGACGACGCCACGCAGCCGCCGCCGCCGCCGCCGCCGCCGCCGAGCGTGTAGGCACGGCGCGACAGCTAGCGCGCCGTCACTCACGTCATTGCTGTCACCGCCGTCACTCGCACGTTGCCAATACACTTTCATCCCACTGACACTATCGTATATTCGCTGACACCAGCGTCCACTCTCACACTTTGCGGAAAACACGACACCGGCAGCACCATTGTCAATGTGCCATTGTCTATAAAGCTACTGCGATGACGCGGACACCGTTCTTGGTTTGACGATGAACCAGACACTGTTGTCGCTTGGACGATAACGTCATCGTAGTCGTTTCGAAGATAACCCTCTCAGCGTTGTCGCTTCGACTGTAATCCGGGAATCATTGTTGTTTTGAAGATAATCCCGTCCTCTTTGTCGCTTTGACGATAATCCATTCACTGCTGTCGGTTTGGCGATAACGCCACCTTTGTTGCATTGACGATTACGCCGTCACCGTTGTCGCTTTGATTAAACCCCAACACCGTTGTCACTTTGGCGATATTTTCGACACCGTTGACGATTTGACGATATCATCGAAACCGGTGTCACTTTGACGACATCGTCGAGCCCGTTGTCGCTTTGGCGACATCGTAGACAATGTTGTCACTGACTGTACATCCGACCCTCTTGTCCTCGTGTCATTTTTTTTTTTTTTATTTATTTAGTCAAAAAACAGTAAAAACTGTATATGACGTGTGGGGAAAGAAATTTATCTGCGCACATTTTCTTGAGGGCCAGAATTTTATTTAAAAAAAAAAAAAAAAAAAAAAAAAAAAAAAAAAAAACGAATACGAAAAAATTAATTTAGAAAATAATTATTTTAGAAAAATAAAGATATTTGAAAAATGTTTTTTCCCGAGTTATAGAAAATCAATTTCAACTGTAAATGAACTACAAGCAAAAGGAGTGCTCAACAAAACGTGCGCACAGTGAAGCTACATTTACGTCCAGAAGCAAAACAAGGGGCCATCTCAGCATTTGCTCTATGGATCAGGGAAACTGGACAAAAACCTGATCGAGATGGGGGTCATTGACCCGGAAGCTGAAGTACATTACTTGTTACAGGCGTATTAAATATTTTTTTAAATGTATACAATGCAAACATAAACTAATTCATTAATATCATTGTTTTGTTAAAATAAACATTATTTTTGTTTTTGACGATCAGTATAGTCTCTAATTGTATAGAAACAGTTTTGCAGCAGAAAAGATTTTACTTTTAACTTAAATTTGTATACCGACTTTAATTGTTTTATGTCATCTGGCAATGCGTTGTAAAGTAACGTACATGTATTGTATGTTGATTTCTTGTACTGAGCTGTTGATACTGACACTTGATGCACGTGATTTCTACGGCGTGTGTTGTAGTTATAAATATCAATATTGCATGAAAATATGTTCCCTCCGTTAAGTAGGTCATTTTTGACAAATATTACAGATTCGTAAATAAATAGACAAGGCAATGGTAGGATTCCCAGCTCAATGAAAAGAGGCTTACAGGAATCACGTGGAAGGCATTTTTTCATTATTCGAATAATTTTCTTTTGCAATCTGAAGGTCTGAATACTACAGGATGAGCTTCCCCAGAATATTATGCCATATCTCAGGCGGGAATGCACATTTGCAAAATAAACGCAACGAGCTGCATGAAGGCTGACAGAATTTGAAAGAATTCTGAATGCATAGCATAATGAACTTAATTTAGTGTTTAATTCTGTTATATGTACATTCCATTTGAGGTTTGATTGAATTGAAAGACCTAAAAATTTTGTTGCCTCAACATCAGCTAATTGCATATTGTTCATTTTCAATGGAACATGCAATTTCCGATTTGAGATGCAAAAATGCATTGAAACAGTTTTTCTTTCGTTAACAATTAATTTGTTATTATTAAACCAATTTGAAACTTCTGAAATTGTACTATTTACTGCTTCTTTTTTGCAAAGAACATTCGTGTCATCAGCAAACAGAACCGTTCTTCCATTTTTAATAGACGAGGGCATATCGTTTACATATAACAGAAAGAGAATAGGCCCTAAGATCGAACCTTGCGGGACCCCATGCACAATTGGCAAAGAATTGGAAATATAAGTATGTAATGTCCTTTCCTGCCAGTATGGTATTTCTACTCTTTGAGTCCGATGTTTAAGGTAAGAAGTTATCCAATCTAGGGCAATACCACGAATTCCATACGAAGGTAATTTTGAGAGCAAGATCTTATGGTCAATAACGTCAAAAGCTTTCGAGAGATCTAAGAATATTCCAATGGGTATTTCATTTTGGTCTATTGATGAAGCAACATCTTTGAGAAAAGAAAAAATGGCAGTTTCCGTAGATTTTGATTTTCTAAAACCGTGTTGTGAGTCTGAAAACGCTCTGTTTTTCCTGAGAAATGTTTCCATTCGTAAGTAGAAAAGCCTTTCTAATATTTTTGAGAAAACTGACAAAAGAGAAATTGGCCGGTAATTTTGAATATCATTTTTGTTCCCTTTTTTAAAAAGTGGCTTAATTTTTGCTGTTTTGAAAATATCTGGAAATATTCCTGTACATAAAGAAGCATTGAAAATGTGAGTTAACGGATGTATAAAGGCAGGTGCACAAGTTTTTAATAAACAATCCGGAAATTCATCTAAACCAGATGAATATTTATTTTTTAGTTTACTGACTATTCTGAGGATTTCGTTGGGAGAAGTTTCGGGAATAAACATCGTATCTGAAATTTTTTGGGAAGTGTAAAATGTTGAATTTTGTGATTTTAGTCCCTTCGTGAGATCAGACGCAATTCTGGAAAAGTGTTTGTTGAAGAGATTGGCAACTTTTTCCGGATTACTCGTTTCTCTTTCATTATCCTTTAAAATAACATTCTCTACAAGGTATCGAGATGATGTGGTTGTATTTTTTACGATATCCCACATTGCTTTAGTTTTGTTACTAGCGCTCAAAATGTTCTGACTATTTTTCATTATTTTTGCCTGAACTATTACTTTTCTTAAAATTCTTTTATATTCTCGGAAGTATATATGGAAACCGGGTGATACGTTATGATGTTTAGAAATAAAGTAAAGCGTACGTTTGTTTTTACACGATGTTCTAATTCCTTGTGTGATCCAAGTATTACTTTTGCTTGAAATATTTAATTTTCTCTTTTTAAGAGGAAAGCACGCGTTAAAATGAATTGAAAGCTTGGAGAAAAATAAATTATATTTTTCATTTGTGTCAACAGCGTTATAAACTTCGTCCCATGATTCCTTCATCAAGTAGTCCGTAAATAATTTTATATTAACTTTAGTGAATGCTCTGCACATGCGTGTATTATTTATTGTGTCAGTGTTTATGTTCTTAGTAATTGTAAGAATTTGTGCATCGTGGTCACTGTATCCTAGATTATTCGTTATTATTTCATATGTAGTTGTGGTTTTGTTAATTATAATTTGATCTAATGCTTTTTGTGATTTAAGCGTCATCTTCATTGATGATTCAGTTGATAACTTATTTCCCTCATAAATCCTGACTGACCAATAAAAGTAACTTTGTCGACTATCGTCACGATGAAAAACGTTAAACGTTTGTATTAGATAACGACGATATGATCGTTATTTTGACAAGACACCGTCACCATTTATGACTTCATTTTCATTCGAGAGACATTATGATGATCCTGAATCTCAAAAGATATTCGGATGGTATACTATGACTGAATATTGATGTTGTTGCTTATATTTGTCTTCTGTTGTAAAGACACATATGATTTAAACCGTTAGTATTACTCATGACTGCGTTTCTCTATTATAAAAATCGACTGTACCAAATCCAAACACGATTTGTGCAGACGAAGAAGCAAATTCATCGTAGACTGTTTAATCTTTTTGCAAACTGATATTCTAACATAAAGAGAAACTAGAAAGAATTATTACTTTTCTACCCACCTTTCATAGTATTTTTCGTATATTTCTTTTTAATTTGTATGATCATTATTAGATATTTATTTAAAGTACAACTGCAATTCTTTTATCGTGGTTACTATTTTACATCCTATAGCCGAAAAAAACTGTATCCATGACGTTTCTCACGTTCTAAGAATAAATACCTTCGGTGCGGTCACCGACACTAACTTTCTCTTCTTCCGTGTGCGTGATTCTACTGTTTCTTCCTCTTGACATCACGTGACCTTTCGGCCTCTTCACAGTATTTTTATACCGATGACGAAAGCAGTGTCGCGTGCATGACGTCATTGGAGGATATTAACTGTGACGATACTAACGCTGCACTCGTTTATCAGAGCTCTTCAAAATAGAAATTCGTCGATCTAATATTGTATCTTATTTCACAAACATTTGTGATTCACATAAATGAGAACTACCGCACGATGATCTCACCTCAAAGTTATTTTGTTCGATTTTTCACTGCCTGTTTGCATACACAAAAGTAAATTGTCACAAATCTAATATTTACATTGAAAAGTAATGAAATTATGTTATCAATACTAATTTTATTAACATAGTATATTTAATAAAATATATAACACGTTTCAACGAAGTCCTAAACTAATTTAGATCATTTTATACAATGCTATGTTATCTGTACGGCATAACATGGGAGAAAAAAATTATTCTTCGAAATATTGCTTCAAAATGATTAAATCGTACTATTCGACTTTCAAAAATTTAGATTGTTCCAGATTATTTAAAGAAACTGCGTGCAATTTACGAAAAGAATGTGTCAGTATACTTTTCTTCAGCAAATTCCATCAAATTAAATGCGAAATGAGTGTGATTTTCTCTTCAAATTTTATATACTATTATACAAGATAATTTTTTTCTTCATTTTGTGAGGCCATTTACAAACAATACTTTTGAGTAGTAACTTCATCACAGGAATACATGGATGAATCTTGATTTTGCATACTCGTATCTTCAAAAATAAACAACTGAGATTGCTATGGAAAAGAATAATTAAAAGAAGGGAAAACATTGCGATAGAACCAAGAATATATCTTGCAATCCTTCCTTGCTCAAATTTTATGATTTAAATAATTTAAAATGCGTAATAAGAACAGGAGAGGTTCATAAAATGAAAAACATATTTTCTATCTCCTCTCGTTTCTAGACCCGGGCAAGAATAATGGACCAAATTAAGCACTTTGGAAGCAAAATATCGAAGCAGTACTTGTTCAGGCCATTTGATTTAGCCTTCTGAAAAATGAATTCATAATACGATGAAAATTGTGATTATCGATTTCCAATTTTAAATAAAGAGATTAATTACTCTGTGAATCAGATTGTCTTCCATGACAGAATCACATGAAAAAGTTTAGTACGTATTACGCGGGATACCCCCCATCTCCACCAGTCTTTTCTGTATGTAAACCTGATTGCCTTCGAGAATCCGAGTCAAATGTATTAGCTAATGTAATAAACTAGTACTAACATGACACAATTTTTTGTAAACCTTGAAATTTTTGTGTCCAGAATTTTTCTTCATGCCTCACCTTTCTCGCTTTGATCTCTGTGTAATCTTTTGTTATACTGTGATTTTGACTCGGACAGTTGGTGGCTGTCCCTTTTGGCTGGAAGAAAGTATCACAAACTAATCAGATAAAAATTATTATTGCTAATAAAAATATAAACTATATTTGACTTCTTAGAACTCTCTGTCCCAACCGGAAACTGAACCTGGATCTTCTCGTATACGTCAAGTTACACTTTGAACAGTCAACCTCTAAATAGCTACGGGGTTACAACAGTGGTTGGCAGTTGTGAAACGTGAAGAATATTCCTGTACAATTGTTAAACTTACAACTGTGACCAGTAGGTGAAAAGTAAAAGAATAATAATGACAATATTAACAACAATTAAAACAAAGTCCCATTGAGACTGATGTTTTTATTCGGACTTTCTGAAAATATTTTCAAATGGAAGTAGTTTTTACTTCTCTCCTTCAAAATACACTTATGTTGACTTAAAAAATGTTAGCCAAATACCCAAAGGTTACTTAAAAGTAATCAGATTTACTTGAAGAAAACAACCGATTTTTAATTGGCGATTATGACGTTCAAACATGAATGATGATGAAGCAATAGTGGAATGAAAGGCATGAGAAACGGGGACCTGGAAATCTGCTGCCGTGAACACAATTTGCCCACCTCAAATTCTATATGTATCCACTGGAATTTGGAGAGGAGAAAGCTAGGTCAAATGCAAGCGGTCAGTCCACTACACAATGGATCGCCCAACGCCGCATAGCTGTGAAAACCCTTCGTGATAACCATCACTCCAATCGGAGCAGGTGAAATGGTCCTGGCTTGTTGTGGCCTTCACAGGGAATACATAGGCCTTCACTCGGGAACAAACATTTTTCAAATACTTTTATTTTTCTAAAATAATTATTTTCTAAATTCATTTTTTCGTTTTTTATTTTCGTTTTTTTAAATTCTGGCCCTCAAGAAAATGTGCGCAGGTAAATCTCTTTCCCCACACGTCATATACAGTTTTTTACTGTTTTTTGACAAATAAATAAATAAATAAATAAACAGTCTTCGGTGAGATGCGGGTGGAAGAGGGGGCAGACTTCAGTTGCACCTCGCATATCGGAAGAGGTGGCTCACGGCATCAACTGATGTCACTGCAGTGCCTCTGTCCTGGAGATCCTAGGTTCGAGTCCCGACGATGGCTGCGTTTTCGGTCTTATCTAAATAGCTAGGTCGAATTCAGTCGCTGACTGGAGGAGAATTCTAGCAGCCGGCTGCTCCGATCTGTAGTTTTCCATGGTTTCTCCGATGAACATCAGGTGAATGCCGGAGCAGTACCCTAACAAACGGGCCGCAGACCGCGTGCAATTTTTCCTTCCTCTTCCTTGTTCTATCCACACTCTTTACTCACTCACACATACATACACTACACTGCCACACATCTCGAGAGACCAACCGAGAGTTAAGAACATCTCCAGCCTAGGGCGGTGCTATGCTGAAGGGAAATAACTGATAGGGGAAGACCTCCGCTAGCCAGCGGTAGATAAACGTCGGATCTCACCATCCAACGGGAGATCACCACCACCTCCTTTCGAGGAAATCATGTGCACTAAAATCATAGGACAAAAGGCCTTCAATTACTAATGTCATTGGTCCAGTAGTGTAGTGCATGTTTTTCCTGGGGAAGTTGTGATCTTCCCCCGCTAGATAGCGAGGTCCGGCGTCCATCTACCCGTCTGCTTGCGAGCTTTTTCCCCGATCGGGTGCCCCAGCAGCGGGGTACCGCTCAAGCCAGAAGAAGCTGGTCTCCCGTGATGTGTGGCAGTGTAGCGCATGCAAGTGGGAGTATAAGTGTACGTAAGTAAAGGACAAGGCACGCGTGAGGAAGACAAGAAAGAGGCAGCAAAGTCCGCACGCTGTTCGTGGCCCGTTTGTGAGGGTATTTCTCCCGCATTCGCCTGATGATTATCGGAAAACGCAAGGAAAACTATGAAGGTGAATCAAATGTAAACGAGACTATTTAAAAAAATTATTTGGTGTAATGTAGCAGCTAAGTATATGTCATTTTTCCACTTAATCTCCTGCTTTGGAAATGTATTTTGACCAGCGGATTGGGAGATTTTTAATCCCAGCAACGTAAAAGGAACTGGATTGCGACATGGGCCATTAGTGCAAGAAGGCGTCCACTCGCGCTTTATCTTGGAATCGTTGCCCTCCCAGTGGGCGGCACAGCGGCCCAAACAGATGAAAATCGCAGGGTAATAGGTCAGGGCACTAGGGAGGATGTTCAAGTGGAGTCCATCTCATTTCCTCTAATTTGGTGCAAGTCAGTTGCAGTATGGGGCCGAGCGTTGTCGTGAAGCACAAGGAACTTTACGGAACCCTAGGTCTTTGCTGATGATTGCTTGACAACTCCTATAACTTATTCCAACCTCTGCTGCAATGTCTGAAACTGACCGACGTCGATCCTCTTCAATAAGTGCACGAATCGAGCGAATGTTCTCCTCAGTAATGTTGGTCCGAGATCATGTTCCTCAGTTTCAACAAGTTCACGTCCTTCCTTGAACTCCTTACGCCACGCGAGCACGCGAGCCTTTGACATTGTTTTATCCTCGAACTGTATACTGAATCTTTGAAAATTTTCCACTAGTTTTATGCCTTTACGAGTAAGAAATTTAATAATAATGCGTTGCGCAATAGAAATGTGCACCGGTTGCTCAGACATCGTCATTGTCATTTCCGAACAAATCGAAACAGTCGTCGCCTGTTCTTACATCCCCAAGGCCCCCAACAGGCCGCCGCCTGTTCTTACTTCTGTCCTCACATCCCCAAGAATGCCCTTTAGCGACGGCCGCCCGAACCACTCGAAATTACGCGCGCAGTATGAAAAGTCTCGTTCATATTTGATTCACCTCCTTACCTATCAGAGCAGCTGGCCGAGAGAATTCTCCTCCAGACAGAGGCTGAATACGACCTACCTGTCTAACTAATCTCGAAAATCCTGCCACCTTTGGGAGTGGAACCCTAGGACCTCTCGGTTTGTGGCACAGCAGTGACATTACTTCGCCCGTGTCTAACTGATCACGAAAATCCTGCCACCTTTGGGAGTGAAACCCTAGGACCTCCCGGTTTGTGGCACTGCAGTGACATTACTTCCCCGGCGTCTATCTGATCACGAAAACCCTGCCACCTTTGGGTGTGGAACCCTAGGTCCTCTCGGTTTGTGGCACTGCAGTGACATTACTTCCCCCGCGTCCGCTAAGCTGTATTTTGTTAAAAGATTCCTTGATCCGGAGCACTGCGTCGCGCTGGTGACGCCCGCCACCACGCGTGAAGTAGGGAGGGGAGGGGAGGGCGTCATAAACCTCCGCGTCGCGCAGCGTCGCGCCGCCCGCGCGTCTATTTCCGTCGCGACCGACGCGGCGGCGCCGACACGCGGCGCTTGGGAAGACGCAGCGGGCGGACAAAGTGAGCAGTTGGCGTGATTAAGGTTCATTGTTATCATCATTTCCATCATTGCCTTCATCGTCATGGTAATAATCATAGAAATGGTCATCGCGGTGAATCGCGCATTGCCATGAATCATTTTCGCTTTCGTCGTAATAATCGTAGTCATCATCGGTCGTTGTAATAATACTCGCCATCATCACGGTCACCAGTCGTAATCATCATGGACTTCATCATCATCGTCATCGTTATCAGCAGCAGAAGCAGCAGTAAGAATTAGACCTCTTCAATCTATTCCGAAATAGTCGACGAGGGAACACCATATCTTTATTGAATCTTCTATCCTTTCTCATGCCTTTGCATCCTACTTTCCTAACTACTTTCTCTCCTTTCTCGCATACTACTACGTAGTATAGAAAAAGTAGTGTAATGCAGGGTCAAAAACGGCGATTTTTTGATCTGTCTTCCGCATTCGTGTCGCAACCTTTTCTCCGCGCAAAATAACACTTGTATTTAAAATTTAACATTTAATATTTCTTTTCCAACTCGTATCATAAACTTTTTTTTTCGTTGTGGCTATGTAAATGAGTGTGTTGAAAAAATGTTATTTAATTAAAATACATAGATTCAGCCTTAAGAACAATAGAAACCATATATGCATAAAAGGAACAGTTTTAGAATATTGTTAGATTTAGGATATTATTATTATGATACATAAATGAAGCACGTTTACAGTAGTGTGGTCAAATGATTCGACCTCGTATGCCAGGAACGTATGGCACATGAGCTTAAGTACGCCAACAGTGGATTCTGGGGTCCAACCCCCACGTAAAGCAAGAATGTTGTAAGATGTGTGAGTGGAGCGAGGATGCATTCCATGTCCCTCCTGAATTACATGTGGTATATCTTACACCTTCCATATCCTCTAGCTTGTCAGGCAACTGAGTGTGATATGTAGTAAGTGTAATTGAGAAACTGGATGGGTCTCTAAACCTTGAAATATGGTACAAGGCTGGGGCTCTCAGAGAAAACCAGGGGCATGGGGCAGTTAATCCACGTGGTCGCCTCATTTCAAACAAAACATTTCCTCCTCCCCAATTCACAAACAGAATTTTTATCTTCATGCATCCTAAATAAGTTATAGTGTTAAATTTGAATTAAAGTTTTTATTTCTTCTGAATGAAAACAAACTCGGGGCCAGAATTAAGTGGGTCCTGGAGCAAGTCGCGTCCCGCTTCTGGTCGCCCGTGGTACAAGCATCCAGATGGGGCTAAGGAATACCATGCCCCCTCCCTCCTTCGATATGTGAAGGGCCGAGATATTTTTATGAGCAAAGGCGCCCTTCCCTGGGAACTTCCTGAGTGGAGCGGTAGGAACCGCGAGTTGCACTGGTTAGTCATGTAGGCGTCGTTGGGTAGCAACTGGGAAGAGCATGGGGCAAAACCGAAAAGCTATCCCACACTCAGGAGAATTTAAACCTAGCAATTACGAGAACGTCTGCGCCATTCTGTTGCACTAGTAATTTCCTAATTGTTGTTACCATTTTCATGTTATGATTATTATTATTATTATTATTATTATTATTATTATTATTATTACTTATCACAATTTGAATATCTTTGGTACTTCTCTAGATTCGGGTCCCACTCTGGCAAGGCTAAGAATTACTGCTACTGCATCAAACCACTTGAATTCACATTTATACAGTTATAACATTTTAGCGGGAAGGACAAGCTGAATATTTACCACTGGAAGTTCAAGACTAGGGAACCTCCCGGCATACCCCTTAAATCATTGAGTAAATCAAGATAAAACTCATTCAGGCTTGGTGCCGAAATATTACCGGTACAGTAGTGGAATACGCAAAGAAGTGGAGAAGAAGAGAATAATGAGCAGGAGGAAACATAAATTAGTCAAATGAAATCTGAAGGAGAAAGAAGAAGAAGAAAGACTAAGAATGGGGAGAGGCTGTACTTTTCTAATCGGGAGTACAAATCAAGGGACCATCCTGGCATAAGCTTCGAGCGACTGACTAAACCCAGAAAAAGTTCAATCAGGATGGAGGCTTAGGGCCGAACACTAATAGTGCAGAAATTATTTTATACTTAGAAATGAAAGAAAAGAGAAAAGACACTTAGAAAGAGGGGTAATGTAAGAAAAAATATGTAAAAATCTGAAGAAGAAGAAGAAGAATATAAAGAGAAAGAAGAACAAGAATGGAGAAAGAGAAGAGGCAGAGAAATAATGCTGAAAAAGAAGAGGAAAAAATATGCAAAATGAGTAAAATTATTTCAGTGACGATACACAATCAGAACGGATTTCCTTCACCTTCTCTTCTTCTTTGTCTTCGAAAAGTTCTTCCTTCTTTCCTTAAGTCTCTCCTCATTTATTTTGTGCTTTTAAGTCTTACTTTATTCTAAGCCTTTGAATTTATCAATCATCTTACTAAACATCTCTCTATCCCATATGTCTCCTGGGTTGATCTATTCTTCTAGGTCGGGTCTTATTTTCTCCATCAATTTTGAATATGGCTTTATTTTGATATTGTAAATGAAGATTTTTTGGTTGAATTTATAGTTCATTCTAATAATGTACTCATTTAGATTAAACTTTCATTTTTTAAGAAAACTATTTTTAGACAGCACCAAGCAGTTCTCTCAGAGCATGCGTAGCGTGCTAGATCAATTTTTAACACTAGTGCTAAAAGTAAGGTGATGCTCAAGTTTTCAGATAAATCTGTAAATGCAACAACAAAATATACTTTCTTCTGACCTCATCATACTTCTGACCTTAAAGTATCACTAGATGATTTGTATATTTGAATTAAAAGAAAATGAAAATACGTAAGGTTGTCTAAAAAAATAGTATATGACACACTTAGTAATAAAATTTACTTTGCTCGCATAATTGTGCCTCTCACCGTATCAGCCTAGTGTGGCAATTTTTCCTACTCGCAAAATAAAATGACACTTTTACGACTCATATCATAAGTAACAGCGTACTAAAAACTCAATTTTTAGCAATAGTGCTAAAAGTGAAACGATGCTCAAGTGTTCTGAAAAATCCATGAATCCAACAAAGAAAACAAAATACTTCGTCAGACCGGAAGTACTAAAGAGACGAAAAGGACAAAAACGACAAAAGAACAAAAATGACAAAAGGAGAAAAGGACAAAAGGAACACAAAGGAAAAACGGACAAGAAGGACAAAAAGTCAGAATGCCTAAAAAAGGATGCCTAAAAAATAGTGTATGACACACGTGGTAAAAGCGATTTTATTTTGTTCGTAGGATTGCGTCACTCGGGATATCGGCCTCGTGTCTCAATCTTTCTCAATCGCAAAATAAAATCGTATCTTAGGTAACTATTTTTGTCCGTCTTTTACCCCAACCCGGACCACAGCGCGGCGGCGGCAAGCAACGAAGACACGCGAGTTAGGGTGGGGGGTAGAGGCGATAAACGCGAGAAACGGCACGGCGTCATATGGCGGAACGCAGTGGACTGCGGAGAAGATGGCGGCGGCGGAGGCGACACTGGAATATGTCGTGATAAAATGAGACGGGCGAGACAGTACGGAGAATTCATGTTATGTCCCTAGCTGTGTAATGTCTGCTATGTCACGCACCGTTCTGGAACGTTACACATTCAAATAGTGCGTGAACGTTCAACTGCCTGGGATAACTGTTCGAAAGTACGAATGGCATTTAGCGGAAACTAAGGAGGTGAGGGTGGTAATCGTTTCGAGGGGATTGTTCGAACTACATAGAATTCTCATGAGAATTTCTCCTTACATAGATTCAGGTAAGATTCGTATAGATTCATAAGTACATCTGTTCACGAAGACCCAAGGAATTCGAATATAAATGTCAATTTTCATCATACCATCAGCAATCTCAAAAAGCAAAGGAAAGTTACATTGTAATAATATTTCTTCAAAAATATAAATATATCGTTTTACTTTTTATTTAGATATCGCTGCTTAAGCCAAAACTCTTTTAATGTCCATTGCAGGGAAAATGGTTTCGGAGGAACGTATAAAACGCTGGAATATGCCGTGATAAAATGAAGTGGGTAAGATGATGTACAGAGAATGTCGGAACGTTCCAGCCTGAGTAATGTCTGTAGCCTCGTACCGCTATGATATTACGATTCGTACATTTCGAAGAGTGCGTGAGTTTTCAACTACTTGACTCACGCGCCGGAAAAAAACGAAGGTCAATTTACAGTAACCAAGAACTCACATTAGTCGATTGGATTTGTCAGCCAGGAAACTAAAGACTTCATAGCTTTTTACATAGGATCACGCACATTTTTAACCGCAATCAGAGAACCAGCCAAAAATGTAGATTCAATCATTTCCAGCGTGATCTCACGAAGCAATATATCTCAAAACACGAAATAAAAGAATGTATTTTATTAATATTTCTTCAAAATAGGAAATAATATGTTTTGTATCTTATTTAGACATCAACTGATGCTAAGTTTATAATATGTTTATTTTAATGTTATATTATAACATTTGCGGAAAAAGCTGAAAGATCTTGGGTAAGTCGATTCCGTTGCAGAATTATGTTCTAGATACTTCAATTTATGTGAAGGGCACAAAAGCATCTTCAGGATATGGTGCATCGCTGTGACATTATCCTCTCAACCGACACGTAAGCGCTCACTACCCTAAGCTCACCGAAAATACGATGGGGTTTATAGAAACCGAGAGGTCGGGAATGGGCGATTAACCGCTTCAATGGTCTACACGTAATCTTGTTGCGGTTAATGGCTTAAAGGCCTTACGGTAAGGCCATATTTACTCATTTGATACAATGAATCATGTTTTCTAATTCTATGTTATGGTCTTAACGGTTTAATACAAACTTGCAGAAGTTAAGAACTGACATATTTAGCTTTGCATTGTTTCAGATCTTTGAAAGTATAGTAAACTAGTGGTGCTAAAATAGTACTTTCAAGCTCTTAGTAATACGTGGTCTTGGTTTGACAAGTTCTGACTTTACTATGGTTTCGACAAATAAAGCTTCAAAGTTACAATTTACATTAATATGAAAATTTTGTTAGACTTACATTTTTTGTACAATATCTTGAAGGAGTGAACTTATATTTGCATATGTTCATCACCTTCTTGCACCTCTTATTAATGTCATTTTTAATATTTAATTTTGCAGTTAGTAAAACTTTGTCATTCCATTATGGATTTTCAGCGTAAGACAAAGTTGTGAGTGGAGATAGAATTTTGTCATACTATTTTTATTTTATTATTATTTCTCTCCGAATTAACATAATTCAGTCAATATTTGTTGTAAAACTCATTACAAACTAAAAATTTTTAAGCAAATATAAACAAAAATTTGACAATTATAACTTCCTTTTATACAGGTAAAACATTTCCAAACAATAACACATAATTCACAGACAGTAGCTCCCAAGTCTTTGTTAACGAGCCATTGTTGCATTTCAATCTGATACTCCCTGAAGGCTAGCAATTTTTATTTCAATAAATCAAACAGTTTTTAAATAATTTCTAAAATTTTAATGTATAAATGTATAAGAAAAGCTCCCGGATGGACGGATGGACGGACGGACGGACGGACGGACGGACGGACACACAGACGTTTTTAGGTCAATAGATTTTTTGATTTCAAGAACCCACAAAACATGGATTCTGACACCACGTGTTAAGTGGTTATTTGTTTCTAAATTTGGCATCTAGATTTATGCACTTTTTCGTCCCTAGAACCCTGTGATAAGAATTTTTCTCTACGACTGCTCCAGAATGTATACATTTCTGCACGTTATCGGATGCAGTAATGATGCCGATTCCACAAGCCGTGTGAGAATAATAATATTATTCTCACACGGCTGTCGACCAATCACATTCGTCTTAGTTCATTACACCACGACAGAAGGTTCTCGCAGTCGCCTACAGAGGCGCTGCCTGCTCTGCCGCGGCTGGTCGCAACTGTCGTTAGACAGGTGAGCCACGACACAGTATGCGAGTTGGTGTTGAGGTTAAGGCGCCCATTGGATATTTTTAAAATATCAATTTTAAAGTCGTAGAGAGTATAGTCTTCTACTCGCGTAGAATGGCTATTATTCACTCGTTGAAATTCCGACACTCGCTCCTACGTCGCTCGTGTAGTAAACATCAACTCGTGAATAATAGCTATCATTCTACGCTCGTTGAAGAATATACTATTCTGCAGAAAATGCGTCGTTTATACATACGTATATGCGTCGAATATACTATTCTGCCGAAAATTCGCGCAGCATGACATAACTTCCTTTCTACCGCGTAAGCGGTAGCGATTTACTTTCTTGTAGACACAGAATTTCCCATTGTGCACATAGTGGATGCTGCACGTGAGTCTGTACTCTTCTCCTCGTTGAATGCAAATTAGTCCGAGAACAAGCGTGGCTTCTCTGTTGCCACTTACCGAATTACCCTGTGCGAATTCGCATTTCCACCTCCGTCGGACTTCCAACGATGGGCGAGGGAGCGTGTGTTCGTAAAGAGGATCAACGCAGCAGGAGAGCTCTTTCAAGCAACCGTCTCTCTGCGGCCGTTCACAGAACACTCCACTCAGCCATTGAGGCCGCGGCTGAAACAGGGAGCTCTTGCGCGGGGCGACACAACTGCACTTCTCGAAGTGCGCTTCAACTCTGCAGGAAAGCAAAGAGAATAGTTTCCCTGTACGGAGTACGTATACTACAAGAAAGTAAAAGAAAAAAAATCAAGGGTCACAATTCGTTGTTTCCGAAATCTTGGATCTGAAGCAAGTTGGAAAAATGCTGTTAAGAGCTAAAATACCCTAATAGAAAAGTTGATTGTCCCATGTCGCCGAAAAAGGGCCATCAAGCAGCCGCATTTCTACAAACTATCGTAGCTCATTCCACTCAGCTATTAATTCTGCACATGAAACGGGTCACGTGTGCGGGAAAGAAGGCCGCACTTTCCGGGGATCCTTCACAACAGTAATACAACAATGCACAACACAAAACTAAAACCTTGATTTTTTTTAACCGTGCGAGTGTATTTTATTCATTATTGCAGGCATAATGCCGCTAGAAAATATAAATATTTAAGGTCTAAAATATTCCCGGTCGCGGAATATTGATCGTTTAACTCATCGTACTATGTTGTATGTAATATCACTGTCCTGCAGACGTCCGCAGTCCACCGCATTTAGTAAGTAAAAATTGTTCCTGAGGTGCGGTGTTACTTGCGTTGACAGACTGCTGAGAAAAAATACCAAGTTGCATTATGCAGGGCATCTTCGGATACCCCAAAAATTAAAACGATACATAGAGATCTGGATTAGTTAGTGTACATTAATGTTACAATAAATCAGTGTTAGAGATAGCGAGTTCGAAGTCGGTTAAAATCATGAGTTTATAACCGTAAAGGCGATTATCCCGTGTCACAGAATTGGATATGTAAATTCATGAATGCATACATACTACGTAGTTAATTATATACTGCACATACAACTAATTTAAGAATACATTAGCTTCTTTATACATCGTGCACTTCTGCAATTATCCGCTGCCTTTTCCTTTACATCACAGCATTACATTACAGTATTCCTCTCACAACAACACTAATTTTTCTCACAGTAATATTTTCTTGAAATATCCTCCGTTACAGGTCTAACGTCAGCGCACTTATCTATTTTTCTCTTATTCTTACTTGTTTTCACTCTATTGACGTTTTACATTTTCAACCCCCACGACTCCCTTTTTGTTGCCCGTGTGCTTTACATTTTACGGTGCCGCATGTGCTGCTCAAGCAGACCTACCCATCCCTTGCTTTGTATGTAGCCGCTAACCTTAAGACTCTTGCAGAAGATATCGCCGCAACTTGGACTGTTATGAAGAACAGCATCGTGACTCGACTGCAAGCTAGGCGTAATTACTTTGTGAAGAGCCCAACAGCGCAAAGTAACGGGATTTAACGCGATGTACTTGTGCGTATTTTAGAGGAATTGTCGGTCTGAAATGCGCAAAGGCTTGCAGCATCAACCAAGTAGGTGGATCTGAAGTCTGACACACTCATAATATACACATAACACACATGCTTAACACACATGTAACACACACACATGTAGCACACACACATGTCACACATACATACAATACACAACAGACACAAATATAAATACATACATATAATTCACACATGACAAACTCATAAAACACACACTACACACATCACACACATATCACTCATAACTCACACACACATATCACAAACACATAATACACACACACTCGTAACCCGCGAATCTTCATAACACCAATTATTTCGGTCCATTGGACGAGTGTTTACTGTGTCCTCAATTCAGTAGAAGGAAATATCAAACATCTACTGTGATCATGTGGTTCGGAAAGGGAGGAAGTTTAGGGACTAGCCTCTTCCCTCGCCTATGCTAGGAAAGGAGTTGGGCCCTATAATAACTGTAGGAATATTTCATTGCGGCAGTTTCTTAATTCATGATTATAAAAGTAAGGATTCACACCAATTTAGAAAAAAAGACGAAATGCAGAAAAAAAATTAAATTTGACAAAAATTGCTAATCGACGAAACACATATGGAACGCACATGGAATAATAACGCACATGGAACTATTCAGGCATTTTCTATCGGTTAGGAGCGGCGTAATTCTAAATTGCCTCCAGTAAAAATGTAAAAGTTTGTTTTTCTGTGTGCAACTTTGTTCGCTGTTTCATCTAAATTTGTTTAAAGGAAGCAACTATTCAATTTATTTTGAAATGCACCTTTGACATGTGATGTGAGTGCATTTTAAGTACTAGCATTCTTTGAACCACTCGAGTTAAGAGAAAACGCCACATGCAATGTGAATTCCGTAGCATTGACGAAATAAATTATTATTATTATTATTATTATTATTATTATTATTACTATTAGAGAATATACTGCGACAACCTAGGCCCCACGTTGGGAAAGCCAATTGCGACAACCTCGTCTCCAGTTGGGCACGGAAAACGTGGAAGCCGGTTTGCTCAGTGGGTAGAAGAAGGGCGTGCCTAAAATGATGATGATGGTGGAAGTCGGTGGCCGGTAAGAAATGAGAGACATCATGAGAAATCATGTTAACAAACAAGTGGTATTTATTCAGCAAAAAAGATAAAAAAGGTCATGATAGTACCACTCATGTCAGCGAGCATGCTCTCCTTTTCCCCAATTCCAAAATTACATGCACACAAAAAAATTGAAAGGTGAAATTATTACAATAAATTTAACAAACTTCCACGCTGATTCCTTCTTGATGGCCAAGCGCGGCCGGGAATCTTATCTTCTCCGCCTGGTCAAAAGGTAATGGAAATTGATCTCTCAACTGTTTATCACTTTTGACCACGAGCGCGCCTGAAGGGCGTAGTACCGCCTTAGCGGGGTGACTTACAAAACCAACCAGCGAGTTGAATGACCTTGGTCGCCAGCTGGCGGGGAGGACGGCGAGTTCGGCGCGCACGCTGAGGGCGCCGCTCGGAGGGGTAGAGCGAGCAGGTGGAATCAGAGAGCGGGGCCGGGCTCTTGAGTGTTGACTCAATACACAGCGTCGTTCACTCGCTGCTACTAATCACCAGATAATGTCTGCCTGGCACAATGATCTCATCACCTTCAGTCCACTGCTCTGCACTTTGGAGATCGCAGCAAGTTCGTAAGTGATCTGATTACTTCACTATAACACGCTCAAGCACGAGTACGCGTCAGTCACTTTCCCTGCGTGGTTTTGATTATAAATGAGGCGTCTCAAAATTAACGGTCTACGGCTATTTAGAGACCGCGCACATATTCTCCCCTGATGAATTTAAGCTTTTCCACAAGTTCAACACAGAGAAAAACTTATCTCTCCGGCGCCGGACGCCGCAGTGGTCACGACCGGCCTCTCTGACTGCCTCTTACGTTCTCTAACGATGCTGCGTCCGCGAAGTCCTTCGAGCCTCCCTTCCCCCACCAAATTCATCCAAAATGTTCTAGAACTTTCGAGAATTTTGCATAAGTCCGGCGGCTATTGGCGAAAGGGTAGTGCGTCGCAAAATAATTTCGTCCAAACATCGGAGGTTTTCGAGCCGAGAATTGAGAGAGAAACCTGCACTCGTTCCCTCTCACTTCAATTGTCTGTCAAACAGAGGTAGTAATTAATGGCCGGGGGAAGAAACTGAGAATCTCAAGGGAGGAGGTGGGCGATGGGTGCCGCGGAAAAGTTCCGGGGTGGGCCGGCCCGGGTGCACGTGCAGTTCCCTGGCGTCTTGGACACTTGTGCGTGACTAAAGGGGGGTGGGTCGGCGGGGGGCTCGGACAGAATCCTGGCGCCGCCACCGATCTCTCTGTCGTGCTTCGTGGAGCAATTCTCGTTTTGCAGACGTAATTTATTCGGTGCCACTACAATACATTTTGTAACGTTTGTTGTAAATTGAAAGCAATTTTTTGCTTTAGACCTTAATACCTTACACCTCTCTCTCCATCTTATCGTTGATGAGTAGAATGATCCAGTAGCATCTAGCAAAATTCTTGCATATCTAATAAAAATGTTGTGAGAACCTTATACCGAAGATATGCGATAAATGGGCACACATGACATTGAGTTAAGTGGCAAAATAATATAAATAATATGAAATTAAAATATTGGGAAAATAATACAAATATATAAAAAAGTACAAAATTATTAAACGAAAGTGTGACAGAGATATAATTCTTGAACAAAAACCACAATACACGCAAGTAGAATTGATCTTAAATACTTAATTTAATATGAATATTTATTTATCACATAACAAAGAAGAACAAAGGGACAATAAAACATACGGGTTACGTAGCAGTAGAAAAATAATATTTACAAATTTCAAAACCTGCAGGTCGGTACACTTGACACAATATTAACAACCTTAATAAACGCACGCCACAATGCTCCCGATGGACAATTTTTCCCTCTCATTATCGCCAACCGCAATTAATGTACCCGATGAGGCGCCATATTTCGGTCGTTTTTCATTCCCCTTCGAAATATACCTCGTCGTAATGATGACAGTTATGAATCGAGCGGACAGACGCATACATAATGAAGCCATTGTTCAAGTTCGCGTGCCGTCCTCAGTTACACAGAGGCTCGAGGTACTCTTAAATAACGCAGAGGCGAAAGTTTCAATTTCGAGTTCTGGGAAATACATTGGTTGTGGCGTGTTTGGCTTGTCATGATTGACTGATTGATTAATGTTTCCGAGCGCGTCAACAGGCTAAGGTCGTTAATCCCATAAGTGTAGTGTATGTTTTATCGCGCGCCGTGACTGTGATCCCCTTGTTGGATGGCGAGATCCGACGCCGACGTACCTTGCGGAGTTTGTCCCCAACCAGGTATTTCCCGCCAACGGGGCACCCCCCAGCCGGGACAAGCTCGATGCTCCCGGCTCGCCACTAGTGTTCCGACAAGTGTGGTAGTACATTTGTAGATGACCTAGCAAACTAGCTAGGTCATCTCTCAAAAATCTCCCGTTGGCACTCACGATTCGAGGCAGTACAGTGACATCTGATGCCCTGAGCCACCTATGCCAGTTTGGCTTGTCATTCTATCCTGCAGACGACATGAGCCAACATTATGTCACTATATTCATAGTCACATAGTCGTATTCATCATTGATTCCCCACGTCAACCTTACCATTCATGCATTCTACATCCTGCTGAAAAGCAAAACACCTCCAGAAATTACCCACGTGGTAAAAAGAGACTGTCAGGCAAAGGGAGGTCGTAGGGATCTACGCCTTCATTCCCGCAATTAATAAATCATAAGAGTGGAAATTGATTTGTCTCCAGCGATAAGCATCGATAAACGTCTTAGCTAAGAGCAAGACATTTCGATATTTGTAAATGATGATTGCACTTAAATGTTCGGTGTCAATTATATTATTCTTGCTTACGTACCTTCAAAGTTATTGTGGATAGAAGATTAAGTGAACTGTGAAGTTGTGCTAAATGGAAAACAGAACTTATAATACATAAACTGGTATATTGAAGTTAATCAAGATGGTGTACATAAATCTAATGGTGTTGAATCGATCAAACTCTCCTAGATTTTAAAACCAAAACGAAAGATCAGTTCTAGGAACAAGATTTCTCCACATTTCTTCCGACGAACTAACTTTATTAATTACAATTTATGCAAATTAACTTTAGCCTAAGGATTGGATTTGATATCCGGTACGATTCAAGTACATACAAACTCATCGTCGTCATCGTCATCACCATCGACATCAATATCAGCTCTGAATCAGACGAGCTTGGTTATGAGTGGACAGACTCATATTCAATTAGGCCCTTGTTCAACTTCGCGTGTGCGGCGTCCAAACGGGCAAGCAAACACGGTATGCGCGCGACCCGACCGCGGTCAATTTGTTGAATAAATATACTCATGGTGTCCAATCACGACACGTAAATCAGGCCGAAGATCAAAGGACGCGTGGGGTTGGCCAGATTCCACGCGCGCGGCGATGCGTCAACCGTGCGAAACGCTCTTCAATAATACATTCGCGTTAAAGTAGTGCGCCGCGCCGGCCGCTCTCGTTTTCTAATTATTCGGAAACAGGTCATGGGCGAGGGCGCACGTGCAATCTTCCTTTTCTCAACCCGAACCTCGCGATATGAAAAGAGAGCACGTAGAGAAAAACAGTTGCGTTCACAGATTGCGCGAGAAACCGTTAAATATAAGTCGTCTCAGCCTTCAGATGTGCAGGATAAGTGTCTGTTCAACTTCTCTATTCATTTTAGAGGGAATAATATTGGAAGTTATTTATGAACAGTAAACATCCTCTTGCGGAATTATCAGTAATGTTCTGTGATCGGTGGTATTTTGAAAATAATATTTTCTAACACAAAGTAATCAGTTATCAAAGAAATTAAGAATAAATGATTATCACACTTTCATTGAAATAATAGATCATGATATATGTAACATCACAAAAACAGTTTATTTTTTATTGAAATTATATTTTGAAATTGTTTTTACTTGAAATAAAATGAAAGATAATGATATGATACTGGGTGTTGACAATGTTAAGTAATAGACGCATTAGTACAGGATCTGAGTTATTGACCAATTAATTAACACAAGATTCGTTTTCTAATTATTTTGGAACGTATAATGAACAACGGGTCGTCCCTTGTTTAATGGGAACCTCGACAAGCAGAGAGCATACAGATGAGAATTAATGCATAACGATAAGCATTAATTTTAATCATGTGATATTACAAAGAATAAACTCTTGTAAATAATTGAGACTTTAGACTTAAGACTTGTAAATAATTGTTAGATAATATGAACTCGAATTGATGAATCCAGTGAATAATAATATTGATGAAGTCTTTTAATTATTGATTTTAAATCGATTATGTACGAAAGAAGAAACACATTACGATAGTAAGGGAAATTTTGATGCGAGGTTAACCTGTATTAAAGAACTCATATTGAAGCTCTTTAGGAACTGATTGTGGAAGAGAGTATATCTTTAATGTTGCCTTTTATAACGAGTACCTCAGTTTACCCCTCTATTCGAAATGAGGGAATATGAACAGCTGATGTGATCGCAAAAGTAAGCGGAACCGAAAGCGGTAAAGAAAGTTGAAAAATAAATTCTTTCAGTTTTTAATTTGCAACGTAATGTAAGAGACTCTTTTTTTCTATTTATTTTGGCAGGTATGATATTGACATTGTTTTCTGAAACTAGGAAAATAAACACACATAGTGAGTAATACTGCCTGTAATCACGAGTTACTGTTTGTACGGCGGAAGCAAGCGAACTTTGTTAGGTTAAAAGTGGAAATAATTTAGAAATGAGAATTGACGAATAATTGTTACAAATTCCCTCTTAATTAAAGATCTCAGTCTAGTTTTTCAGCTAGCCTTGATCACACTTATCAGTAATAAACCATGAACGAAAGATATTATTTTAAATTGATTTCACGGCTTCTTCGAAAAAAAAAATGCGTCACCTTTTGGGAAACTGGAATGTTACGAAAATGTAACCCTCCACTCCAGGACATAATGCCCAGCGTATAGAAATTTATAATGATTAGATTCTAAAGAGATTCGTTCATTGTTTTTCCTCCGAAATTTGTAATCGATTTTTAAAAGCACGTAGAGAAAATATTAGAGAGAGATTGTGAACTTACAAATAAAAATAAAAATGACACTTTCCTTAGTTTTTGTAGGCAAAGAGGTAATGGCAGATATATACAAATTATTATTAATTATTATTATTAATATTATTAGTATTATTAGTATTATTATTGTTATTATTTTAAAATTATTGTCATTTTGCTCTTCGTTCTATTTGTCAACATATTGAATACCATTAGCAAACATATTGAAGAAGTTGCCGTGGCGTAAAATCAACACATTGAGAATAAAATATAATTGCATTATGATTACGTAATTTCACCCACGAGTCTTCCGCTTTTTCGCCAGACTGACGAAAAAAAAAATCTCGTGAGAACAAAGTTCGCCACTTACTGGAACTCGAGGTATCCCTACTAGAGATGACGAGGGCGCTGGAGATCCAAACGCGGAGTTCTAAGCGAGCTCTTTAATGTCCCGGAGAGAACTGAGCTGGAGCGTTGACGTCACCCGACGGGGCCGCTTCAGCCACGCTCGAGGGCACCGAACTTCGCGATGTTTCTTCTGGCCGCGCGCGCTTTGCAGTGGAGGACGGAAGGTCAATGAGCCGAGGGAGCGTTTTTGAGCGCGCTTGCGTAAGCGGAGCACGCGCTCCGGGGACTCAATTGAATTAGCGCCATGGAGGAGGAGAGTGGAGTTGGTGTCGGCGAGGAAGGTGGCGGTGACGGGGAAGGTGGCGATGATGGCAGGGAAGGTAACTGTGACGGCAGCGAAGATGATGGTGGCGGTGGGGGAAAGTGGCGGTGAGGGGGAAAGTGGTGGTGAGGGGGAAAGTGGTGGTGAGGGGGAAAGTGGTGGTGAGGGGGAAAGTGGCGGTGAGGGGGAAAGTGGCGGTGAGGGGGAAAGTGGCGGTGAGGGGAAAGTGGCGGTGAGGGGAAAGTGGCGGTGAGGGGAAAGTGGTGGTGAGGGGGAAAGTGGTGGTGAGGGGGAAAGTGGTGGTGAGGGGGGAAAGTGGTGGTGAGGGGGAAAAGTGGTGGTGAGGGGGAAAGTGGCGGTGAGGGGAAAGTGGTGGTGAGGGGGAAAGTGGTGGTGAGAGGGAAGTGGTGGTGAGAGGGAAAGTGGCGGTGAGGGGGAAAGTGGCGGTGAGGGGAAAAGTGGCGGTGAGGAGAAAAGTGGCAGTGAGGGGGAAGTGGCGGTGAGGGGGGTGTCAGTGAAGGCGGGGATGGGGACTGTAGAGAAGGTGACGGGAGGAAAAGTCATAGTATCGGCGGAGGAGACGGTGACGGCGAGGAAGGTGGCGGTGTCGGCGAGGAATAGAACAGTGAAGGCGGGAAAGGGGACGGTGGGGAAGGAGACGATGACGGGGAGGAAGATGGCGGTGATGGCGGGGAAGGTGACTGTGACAGTCACAGAGGCGGAAACGAAGACAATCGCGATGGAGAGGGCGGGGTTTTTGTAAGGACAGAAAGTGGGGGGCGAAGTATGGGCAGAAGTGATTGCGGCGAAGGAAGTGGATGTGTCAGTGGTGATGGAAGGGGAGGAGGTGGATTTGGAATCGAAGGCTAAGGACCTTTATTATGATTTCAGTACCTGAACGTGAGTGGTCTATCGGGAGAGATGAATTAATGAATAGACGGCATTACGGTGGACAAATGAAGGGAAGGAAAACAGAACATCAAGAAGACCTGCCGCGAACCCGCTTTGTCCACCACAGACTGGAGGAAAATTGAATGGAAGATGGAAGTAGTAGTGACGGGGGTGGTGAAGGTGGCAGAGAAAAAGGAAAAGGGCAGTGATGGTGGATGTAGAGTGAGAGACGAAAGGCAAACTCCAGATTTTTGGGTATACTTTACAATTGCAGTGGGAGGTGTGAGCAGGCACCTTACGAAGACGATAATGGTGATAGGGATGGAGACGAGGACGGAGAGAGAGACGGGAACAAAAGGGATGGGGACAGAGAAAGGGATGGGAATGTGCTCGTTTACGATGACTGCGAAGATCTTAGAGAGAACAGGGTTTTATTTATTGATTGATTGGTTGATTGAATAGCGATTACGGGCGCGTCAACTGCTGACATTAGTCCCGTAAGTATAATGCTTTTTTTCTCGCGATAGGTAGCGGTGATCTTTCCCCGCTGGATAGCGACCAACCCATGGGTTGGCGGGATTTTATCCCATCCGGGTATCTCCCACCAGCGGGGCACCGACCCAGCCAGGACAAGCTCTAAGCACTTATCGGTCTCCCGGTGTGTGGTAGTGTAGTGCTAATGAGTACAAGAGTGTGTAAGTAAGAGTTGAGATATGACAAGAAAGAGGAAGGAAAAATCGCGTGCGGCCAGTGGACCGTTTTTTAGGCTACTGCTCTGGCTTTCGTCTGGTGTTGATAAAAAAATATAAACTTCCGATCAGGGCAGCCATCCACGAGAATTCTCGTCTTGACAGCGCCTGAACTCGACCTAGCTATATCTAGCTAGTGTCGAAAATTCCACCACCCGCGGGGACTCGAACCCTAGGACCTCCCGGTGAGAGGCACTTCAATGTCATCAATTGATGCCCTGGGCAGATGCGAGGGTGATACTAGCAACGGTGGCGATCGGTTTACAATCGGGGTGGTTGAGGCTGCGGAAGCAATCGCGAGGTCCTGGATAAGTCGAAAGCGAATGTGGTCAATGCCGGAGGTGGTGATGGAATCTGGAAACCGTGTTTGGGGCGTGTATTTTTTTTTTCATTTCTTCAAAGGTCCATTAACTTTTTAGGTAGACACACAATACAACATTTATTAAACACTCTTTACAACATTATTTGACCAAAGTTTCGGCGGTCATTGGCCTTCATTATCAGGGTCTAGTAAAATAAATATAACAATCTTATATAACCATAAACCATCTTAATTGTATAAAATTTTAAAAATAATATAACTAATATTTTTCTTTTTCATTAAATAATGATATTTATGACATACCTTTTATGATTTTGATTTTTTATTTATGTTGTTATTCATTACTTCACATTATTTCTTTTTATCAAAATGTAGAAACTAAAACAATTATGAGAATCATTATTATTTTCTTTTACAAAAAATATTAAGTACGACTTTCGAGAGAAACTGCAGCAAATAATTTTTTTTAAATAAATGATTTACCCGAATAAAATTCTCGGAATATATTTTTTCTCTTATTTAGTCTGAAACAATTGCTTATGTTGTCATGTATTTTTTGTAATTTTCACAGCCTCCTATTTCCTATGTAAATATATTCCATGCTCGAAGGTAAATATTATCAAAACGAGTTGCAGTATACAATTGAAAGTGGTTTCAACAGGGCGTGGATGTTCGTGTTACGAGGGGGAGGCCGTGTTAGCGGCGAGAGCGACTCCGCTGTCGGGCCGTTTTTAAGCGCGGTGCGAACGCCCCCCCCCCCACTGAGCCACGCAGTCAGATCTCTCGCTGCGCCGCCTCCACGCAGACGTGAAAATTGAGCCGTAATCAACGAACAAGGGCGACGATTGGCGATTTCGCACCACGTTTCGCGCTTTGAGCGTGTCACGCGTCACGCCCCCCCGCTGCGTCCGCGCTCCTCGGCCCCGCGCTCGGAAAAGTGGCCTAATCAATCGGATATTCGCTCGGCGCGCGAATCGGGTTTGGAGCTCCTTTTCAGCGAGTCCCAGCCGATAACAACGTCAGCCCCGCATATTGATTTACGGTAGACACAATGGAATTACAATCACTTATTTATGATAAAATGCATACCGCCCGGATCTGCGTGCAGATTGAACAGTATTCTGATGTAAAAATTTGAAAAAAGACACTGATCGAAAGGCAATGCCACTCCTTTGGAAAGACATTGGAGTTAAAAGAAATTATATATGTGAATTAAGTGTATTTTAAATTTTAATTATGTAGATTACGTGGTCTATTAATTTTTATCAAATGTTTCCAGGGCACTGGTTTCCACTTGGCCAATAGAAGTACTTTCAGGTTATTACTACAAAATGTACACGAATTGCGATGATTTGCGGCAGACACAATGGAATTACAAAGACTTATGATAAAATGCATACCGCCCGGATCTGCGTGCAGATTAAACAGTATTCTGATGTAAAAATTTGAAAAAAGACCCTGATCGGAAGGTAGTGTCACTCCTTTAGAAGGCATCTGAGTTATGTCACATTCATTATTTCTTTTAAGTTCATTTAAAATTTTAATTACGTAAATTACGTGGTCTATTAACTTTCATCAAATGTTTCCAGGCCACATATTCTTTCCACTCGACATACAGAAGTATTCCCAATTTATTACTAGAAAGTGTACACGGATTTTGAAACAATAATATAAAATGTGAAAATGCTGCCGCGGTTTAATCCCCCAACAAAGGTTCAAGTAAGTCTTGAGATAGAACTGGAAATGTAAACCTGAACAGAATAACAAATAATATCTTTTGAAGTTTGTCCAACCAGTACCCATTATTTCAAATCAAGAGAATGCAAAATATTTACAATTTTCTGTTTGTCACTATTATTATTCAACAAAATACAAGCATATTCGGAAGGCACGTGGAAAATATTGCTTGCGAAATAAAAAATATTATGTCCCACCAGAGCTGAGGGTTTTCTCGCCTTAGTAGACATGACAATTGAAGTTGCATCAAAAGAGCGCTAAAATTTTTGAAAAGTCTCTCATGAGGAGTATTATTCAGTTTCCTTCCACGTCTTCGCTCTCAGCGGAATAGGGATTTGTAGAGGCTTCGTCAGCATTCCAAACAGACAAAACGCGGCGTCGGATTTAAAGGGAAAGCGCCAGACCTCGCGCTGAACGCGCCTCTTCACACAGTGGGCCGAAATTACACCAAAAAGGGCACTGAGATGTAGGGAGCAATGGTAGTATTATCTTTTAATACACCTAATGCTTCAAAATGAATAAGTAAACTAATATACTTCTTTTTTATTGAAGGATAAAAATCGGCAAATAGGCAAAAATCCGCAGCTCATAGATAATAGAGATCAAATGTTGGCGAAAAAGGAAGGAAGCGCATGGAAGAAGGCAGGAAAGGGCAAAAAAGGTAGAAAGAGGACCTATGAAAGAAAAAGGGTGAACGAGGGCTAAAGAAAGCCAAATAGGGTGAAAGAAGACGGAGGAAACCGGTTGAGAGAGAGATAGTGATACAGTGCTCAAAAAGGGGAAGAAAGTTTGGAGGAGTAGGAAGAATATGGTAGTGGGTGGGATAATGTAGGAAGGGATAGGGGGATCGATTAATAGAAGATAATGATAAGGGGGCGAAGATCGCTGGAACGTCAAATTAATTTATTTTGTTAAACAAAGAAAACTGTTGGTGCTACAACACCACAAACGTTTTTGCTTTATTTTAACTTTTGAAATGTTCAAAAAGTCTAGTGTTCAACGAAAATGAGATCTGCAACATTGTTTGGGTCCCCTTGGCTCTATCCCTGAAAAAAAAAAAAATTAAAAAATTAGAGCCGCATTTCGTAACAAAAACCTTTATGAATTGCCCTTACTTCAAGCAAAAATTATGCGAAAATTACTCGTTTTCAAAGTGTACATGACCTTATTTAAAGACCTAATTTTCTAAATCATATTACATTAAGAAAACAAAATGGCGTACCGAATTTTCCAGTTTACTTCACTTGCCACATTTCATATGTCTGTTTTACTGGCATTTGAAGATTCAGGAAATTGTTCCTGTAGAGATGATTAAAACACATTCTTTTAAAATACTATTAATTGTAAAACTAATGCATAATAATGGAACTGCAGTGAATACCTTATATTTTAACTAGAAACATTGTTTAATTTCATAATTAGCAAAAACACAAGAATATACACATTTATATTTGGCACAAAATATCCGAAATTGACCATGATATGTTATTCATACGACTTCCTAATAATTGCATTTTTCTCTTCTCTTTATAAAATGTCCTGTTGAATTCTCCCGAATATTTTCTTGTATTATTTGTTTTATTGGGTAACTCGGCTAGTGTAAAAAATCGTAATATAGCCTCATTCACCATCGTTGATTTTTAATAAGGCACACGTTTCGATCGTTCCGTTTAAAACAAGTTCACTAATCACAAACTTAAACTATGAACCATTTAAGATGATCAAAAAATATAGTTCTATCATTCACTGTGAAGCTGTCACAATATACATTTCTCCACCATTTACCGCTTAGCAATTTCTCTTTAAATAATTTAAACGTTGAAGATTGCAATGGTTTGCAGAAGTTCATTTTGCAATCCGGATCACAAAATAAACAACCCATTTCATATTTATAAAACGATTCCAATAATTGAACTTGAAATATAGTCACTACTCTGTGTTAAACTACTACTTAAATTTATCATACTATATTATTCCTTCAACATTCTACACCCCAACCTCTACTCACGACCCTAATTTTTCATCTTGGCAACGAGTATACAGTAATTTTTGGGGTAACATTTCTACAGGTATTCGCTTTGTGCGTTGTAATTGCACAGACCCAGCTAGTTTCATTTGCTAGGCAAAATAAACACGTTGATTATCCGTCCTAAATATAACACACGCCCTACAAAAGTTTTAAGATTTTTACAGTGCTCTCTTTGATTCAATTTGATCACAAATGGATTTTTTTTCTTTTGTAAGACTTATTTTCCAAACTACAAACGATTTTAATGAAAAAATGTACTATTTCATAATGTTTAATTGAAAACTCCGTTTTCTAAATTATTCAATTTTTTATTGTTTTACTATTCTATTTGTGGCTCTAGTCACGTATTCGTTCTTTCATAGTTATATCATTTGAGATTAACAGCTGTGTTTTCTGAAAAAGCAAATATTATTCCCGTAGTGTTCATTGTTCATTTCGGGTTTCTGTACGACCTGGTTTTTCTCAGCCGTTTTCTACTCTCCGCATCCCTGCAACCCTCTGGCGCTCCACCATTTCGTTCTCGGTCACTCGGGCGTGAGTGCTGAGGCTACGGCCTACAGTGGTGCAGCGGCGAAAACTCAGTAACTTCAGTAATGTGTGATTTAGATATAATTTGAAGGTTAATGCATATGTGATGTAAGCCGATGAATTTAAATATAATAAACCCTTTGAATGCAATATATCACGTGTAATATGACAGTTGAAAACATTTTCATTAGCATCTATTGACCCAAGTTTTTTTTGTTGAAATGCATGTATGGAATTGATTTCATGGGTGGAACATTTATGGATGGAATTGATTTTAAATGTTATTTCAAACTTTCAATGTTGAAAATGTTGGAACCAGTATTTCGCTATTTGTTGCAATGCTCCAGAAAGGTATCAACTGTCACTCAATAGAGTACATTCTTATTATATTTGCATTATGTGTTTCAAACAATTGAGCAAATTAGAAGAATTAGATTGAAATTAGCAAATTAGAAGAATTAGATTTTATTCAAAATAAAAAATCGCAGCTTACTGCCATCAAATTATCGTTAAGGAACATCCTGAGGTCCTAGTTTAGTTTTGGTCGTCCAGCAGTAGCAATTATATTACATTGTTATGTTAATATAGTCATAAATAAAAGGTATGACAGTAACAGGGAAAATCATGGCAAACGATTGAAATTATTAAATTGTTACAAGGGTTAAGCTATTGGTGCATTATTATCCTATTGCACTAATTAAGAACATTTTTTGTTTTTGACCGTCAATTATGTAATTTTGATAATTTTCTATCATTTTTAATTATTCAAAAATCAATTTCCATTGTAAATGTGATGTACACAGTATACAGTTACTTATTAAAAACATATGAAGCCTAGAAGAATAAATTAAACAATCCAACATAACTTTATTTGGGTCAATGACCGTCATCTCGATAATTTTTTTTTGGTCCACTTTTTCTGATCCATTGGGCAAATGTTGAGATTGCCCTTTGTTTTGCTTCTTAACACAAACATTGCTTCATTATGCGGATGTTTTTTGTGCCCCCTTTTTGCTAGTTGTGGTAGAAATAGAACCACTAGGTGTGGGTTTCTATTTTGTTAGCAATACAATAAAATCAAATCTGTACTTTGTTTACCGAAGCAATCAAGTATTTCTCGGAAATAAATGTTAAGTAATAGAATTAAGTTTGAAGTAATGCAATTAAGTATTACCATGAAGCGAATATTTATCGTTTTCAAATGTTGCTAACCACACTTTGTTGGTACTTTTATTTATCATTCAACAATGTATAGCAAGAAAGTGAGGTAAGGATTCTGGAGTTCAAGAAAATATTAGAAATAAGATTATATTTCTCCCCAATGATGAAAGGTCATTTAGTAACCCACATCTAGCTCGGAGTAGATTCTCCTCAATTGAAAATTTGCATTAGCATCCGTTTAGAAGATGCCTTTTCTGTTTGTGAGATTCTTTAGAATGTTTTATTTATTTATTTTTATATATTCAGTTTCCGCATAAACCTTGATGCATTCCATATTGAACATAAAAAATAAATAAGCTAACCACAAAACGATAAGTGTACTGTAACCGATCCCTACTCTTTTACTTGTTACAAATAGCAAATCTTTCATTTACTAATTCCGTGACGGATAGCTGTCCCGTCACGCACACCTGGGAAATTTCTAGGTAGAATAAAATTCCCTATCGGGGGTGGGTTCGTCTTTTCAACTAACTACCAATTAACATTCCAACACAATTTGAAATAACATTGAAGATATATTCGTATGAAGAAAAGTTTTGTACAACTAAATTTACATTTAATTACGGTAGCTATCTTTCCCTACCTAAAAACTGCAGTTTTCTCTAAGAAGATGTTAACTTTGCACCTTATTTCAAAGTAATAACTTATACACACACAAAATCACTGAGAAAAACACACAAAATACACTTCAAAACAATAACCCTGAAAAAAATACATATACATACAATATTCAAATTTCTTGTAACACCTTTGGATTCATTACACGTGAATTTAGTCAATTAATTCTGTACAAGAATACAATTTTACATTATTTACAAAATACCCTTATCTGATTTCAATTACGACTTCAGGAAGAAAAAAAAGAAATGACTTGTCAGATTAGCAAGAATACTGTGCGGTACAGTTCTAAATTGAGATTTTGTAAAAGTTCTTTTGGTTTCGTTAAACTCACGGCCGTCGAACCTCCGGAGAATTCCACGCTGCGAAGTCGGTTGCAAAATGTTGTCCACGCCTCCAAGGTCGTAGGGTCCCTTGCGCCGCTCCGCGCGCTGCCTGCTGCGTCGAAATCGTGAGGCCTCCGGGCGCCGTCTCCCCTCGGTTAGCGATGTTTTACCGTTGGCTCCTCAGGCGATGGTCACCTCCGAATCCAAGTCCAGAATCTCCACTTATGACTTCGTAATTGGCAAAAGTCAAATTAATTACAATGTCGATTAGAGTTCTTATAGTTCTGGAGATTCAATAAATATGTTTTCAGAATGAAATTTCAAAAAATAGTACAGACTTTCTGGTACAGCGTACTCGCTCTTTTACGTGTCGCTCAACGTCGTCGTAGCGCGCAAAATGGCTGACTATTCACTTTGGCAACTCCAACAAGATAAGAAAACGAATTCATACAACTGCTCGCTTCGGCGACTCGGACAAGAAGAAGGTTGAATTCTTTTTGCACAAGCTCTTGCCGTTTCCGTTTGTTCATACTAGTTTTTCATTGGCTGGCATCAGAGTGCGTTTAGAAATTGAGGTTACGACTGTCGCCATCTCCTCGCCACCAGAGAACTATTTGTCCATGATACGGTGTCGTGTCTTCACTACTATTTTCTCACTTATTTATACTGTAATCGCGTATTAGCGGTTACAGTACGACCATTCTACCTTTGACAAACATTTGATTAATAGACTGTTTTTTTTACCATAAGGAAACATTCAAAGCTTTTTATTTTGCAACCAAAGTCAATAAAATCAACATTATCATTAAAAAACAAATTTTAAGACTTCGAAAACCCAGATTTAACAATACCTAATGAACACACACTTTAAAAAATGAATCCCAATTTATAACTTTCTATTCATTCGTTTCTTCTACAACTTCTTCCTTTTCTCCCCTCCTCATGCATCTAACATTATATAGCTTCCTAGCTGGTTTTGTTTTTCAGACAGATTATGTTTTCATGAATAATCCACGTTAATTATGTGGTATTTTTTAAATTTCTCTGTTTACTTCTCTAATTGTTTTGAATTTTGTTCTTTTTGTACCCATTTCCTTCACAATTGTTTTTAAAAAACGTTCCTTTCGTAGTTGATGTCCCCAGTGAAGATGCCGAAAAGGACTTCCGCCAGCTAACTCTGGGACTATGTTTTGAATATTAATGTTATAATATTAATAAATATTGTGTTCCGGGAGAAGTGGCTTAGGGCATCAACTGATGTCACTGCAGTGCCTCTGAACGGGAGGTCCTAGGTTCGAGTCCCGACAGTGTCAGGATTTTCGAAACTAGCTGAAAACGAGTTGCTATATCGAGTTCAGTCTGGAGATTTCTAGGCGCCGACTGCTCTGATCGATAGTTTTCTGTGGTTTTTCCGATCAATACCAGGTGAATTGCGGAGCAGCCTACCCCTTACTTACATTTGCATGCACTACACTACCACACATGCCGGTAGACCGGTCGGGAGCTTAGAGCTTGCCCCGGCTGGGGGGTGCCCCGCCGGAAGGGGATACCTGGTTGGAGAAAACCCCACTAGCCGACGCGACGGTAGGTTGACCCCGGCTCTCGCCAGCCCGTGGTGGAAGATCATCGTCCCTACCCAAGGAAAACATGCACCACACTTATGGAACTAGTGACTTGAGCTGCTGATACGTCCAGAATCACTAATCGATCAATCATACAATATTATGACATTATACTGTAATTTATTTCTATTTATATTCTTTATTTATTTTAATTTTAATAATTATTCATAATTTCTAGCACAGCCATTCGCTTTTCCGTTATTCCACATGATGATTGTTACGTATGCTCTGACCCACTGCGCTGCAAGGCCTCAAGCGTCCTTGGCGCGTTCCCTACCGCGTCGTTTGTTGTGGCCGCGGCGCTGGAATTGCCACATTCCTCAGTAGCTTTCTTCTGCGGCCGTTCAGCTAGGCAGTGCCGCTTGGATTCTTCGTGCCCACCCGAAGCGTTTCTTTCCCTCTTGGTTTTACGTTCAAAGCCCCCTTTACACTTTACAATGCGCCTCCGTTCTCAGACTCTCCTACTCCTCTGGATTTTCGCTACGACATTTTTTGGGTTCACGGTTATATGTGAGACCACTAAAGTGTTTTTAAAATTGCATTGCATGCTTAATGATGTGGTCCTTTGTGGGAAAGACTCCAACCATATTAAAGCATTGTAATTAATCGAATTTGAATTTTTACTTTTTTATAAGTTGACGCTATTCCAATTTTTTAAGTTTAAATTTTGATTTTCTGAGGCGTATACGAGCTATTTATTCTTTTGATTACGAAATGTTATTCTTAATGTAAATAATAAGAAAGTGTTATTTCATTTTAAATTGACTAGAAATTGGATTCCAGCCCTTCATCACTAATCATATATTTCAGATCTTCCTTCAATCATTCGGCTGCTCCAAGTTGAGTGTCTTCTTACTACATGCACTCCGAACTGCACCTTCTTCCTTTGATTTCTCATCAAGCACCTCAGATTTCTAACCAATTTCTGTTTTTCTTTAGTATTCTAGAAATTTCATCATTGCGATTTCTGACAGTACAAGTATTCCACTCGCTTCATTTTTCTACTCCTTGCGGAATGTTTGGTGTCAACTCACTTTTTAGCGATTTATATTTACCCATCTATGCTACTCATTTTCACCTATTCTTTCATTTCGTTGACCCATTTAAACGAATCTGTCTGATAATGTTATTTCATTACTCGCGACTCTTTAAATTTTGAGCACTCTTTAAAAATCTGTTCATTTTCTATACTGGGTATACCGCTGTGTTACGAAAATACGAAACGAATTTGAAATGCGTAAGTAAACTGGATAGAAAAATAAATATACGCAACAGTCATACAAAACAGTTGTAGGTGTTGTGGTAATGCGTAAACACATGCGTGTTGTAGTAATATTTATATATTTCAAATAACATTAAACAGAATAGTTAATAACGTTAATGTGTTATCACTTGCATTTTCCATCAGCGGCCTCATAAATCTCTCCGAGCAATTTTTGAAAAGATATCTTTGTTTCTGTTCCCTTGTTTTTTGTGTATGCTTCCTCCTGTCACCACAGTATGGTTACCGTCACTCTACATTCGTCTTCCTCCGTCAAACTGAGCTAACATACACGACCTGTGTATTATGGCACTGTCTTTTTATAGCGCTTACTCTCACTCTGTGCTTTTCCTTTGTCATCAATCTGTGCAGTCTTTGATCACAGGCATCGGCGCACTTTACACAAAGTATATGCAGACTTTGGTCCTTCGTTTATATCATTAGATCAATTTTCTGGACATTATGCATCAATGAAACGAAGTAAAGAGGACAAGTGGATAAATCGATAATAAACTTGCTCTACGTGAATTCGTTTAAAATGGAAAGATTAAAATTGTTCTTCATTTATATAACAAATTTCCGGTGGTTATTTTTCCGAATATCTAATTTCTAGAGCGCACGTCAGCGCGGATATTTTTAGGAGATTGGCACGACCCCGTGGTGACCATGCAAATTACGAGTGTATATTTTTCATACTTCTACTTTTATTTGAAATTTAAACAAAAATTATTTTCATGCAAAATTAAAGTGCTATTATTGAAGTTGGTAATGATTCCTTTTTACCAATGTCTTATTCATTTCTGTAGGCTACACATTCTTTGAGAAAACAAATAATAAATGTAGAACAAAAATATATGATTCTTTAAAAATATCATACATCTTACAAAGGACCAATACAATGCTTATTTTTCCCATTAGATCCGTTTCACCCCCAAAAGTAGTCCACCACACAGGGTGAAGCCGGGCCGCTGCACTTTAAGAAATGACCTAAGCGCGGCGATATCTATTTCATTAGCAATTTATTATCTATCTACATCTTTATTTTACTTTAGAGCTCCTTCAACATTTCGTTGACATGAGTTATGATCTAATGCAGCGATTGCCAACTGGACAAGGAATGACGTCGAGGCTTTTTTCCCTTCCGAGATAACCCACTCGGAGAAGCAGTGCGAGCAAAGGGGAGAGGGAAGGAGGGGCAGACGGTGGTCGCCGGTACCGAAAATCTTGGCAGTAGGCCTTTGCTGGTGTTTCAGGCAACATGAGTGCGAAAATATCTACACCCGCTTATTTTCTTTCTTTTAAGGAATAAAGGTAACCTTTCGTAGATTCTGGAACAATGGCGAAGTGTTGAGTGTGATCGAAAGAACTACAGTATGTTAAAAAAGTCCAACCTACAGATGCATTACTTAGCTTTACAACCCAGAGGAATCTGCGAGATTAAAATAAATTACGAGAATTGACATAATCATGGTATAAGTAAAGGAATTTGCAGATTGAAGATTATGTAAAAGATACTGAAAATCACGATTTTCCGGATTTGCAACAATCTCAAACAAACCTGTACATAAAAAATTGTCAAGCCTGGGGTCAAAATTCTCTTACGTGACTCCTACTGGGTATCTATTTAATATCTATTTGTTAACATTAATTATTGTTTCAGAACGAACTAATTCGTTATATTATAATAATATTGTATCAAATATTATTGCCCTAAAATATGGAAACTGTCTTTTTCAAAAATGTTATTTAATAGAAGAATGAAAGTGGAATTACAGTACTGGTTATGACAAAGAGCCGGAAATTGTTTTGAGTTATGTAATAATATGTTCTATTACATATTCCTTTATAATTTTATTGAACCATAAGTTTAAATAATAATTGCCAGTTCTAAAACATAATTATCGATTTTCAAAGCGAACCTTTTCCCCACTTCCGTACTATCATTGGAACACTTTGCGCTTGCCGCCGCATCGGGCTCTGCCTTTGCTCGGTCGCTCGGTTCGGAGCAAGAGAGATTTCTCTGACGTCACAGAGCACTGAGTTGGCGAGCACTGATCTAATGAGTAGATTGTAGTTATAGTTTTGATAAGGTGAATAATAATGGCGAAAACAGGAGAACCTCAAGAAAACCTGCCGACAGCTCACTTTGCCCATCACAAACTCCACCCGCATAGGTGGAGGATCGAAACCGGGTTCCACCGGTGAATTTTTTTGTGTGTGAAAATCAGTGTGAATTTGATCGTTGGATCGTTTTGCAGTGTACACGTATATTGCGTGTTATTGCAGTGTGTAAATAGTGTAGGTTCCCGACGGAAAGGTGAAAGGCGCGTGCGCTAGCTTTTATGCCGCCCCCGAGCTCAGGCGACTGGCAGCTGGGGAGACGGAGGTGGGGGCGCGGCGCGTGAGTGGCTCACCTCCGTGGCGCCGACGAGTCGGGCGCCCGCCGACGCCTCCTCCCCTGCCACCACCTCTCCGACTTCGTGCAGGCCGCCTCCTCTTCCTTCCCCTCCACACCCTCGTCTTTCGCCGGGAGAGGTGGCTCAGTGCATTAACTGATGTCACTGCAGTGCCTCTGACTGGGAGGTCGTAGGTTAGAGTTCCGACGGCGACGGGATTTTCGACACTAGCTTATCAGTTAGGTCGAATTCAGTCGCTGTCTAGAGGAGAATTCCAGCGGCCGGCTGCTCCGATCGGCGGTTTCCCATGATTTTTTCGATAAATACCTGGTGAATGCCAGAGCAATACCCTAAGAAACGGGCCACGGACCGCGCGCGATCTTTCCTTCCTTTTCCTTGCCCTATCCTCCCCCCTTACACGCACATTTACACTAATATTCACTGCACTACCGTACATGCCGGGAGACTGGTGGGAGGCTTCAAGCTTGACCCCGATGGGGGCGGTGCCCCACAGGTGAAAGATAGCTGGTTGGGGAAGCAACCGCTATTCTACGGTAGATCGGCGCCGTATCTCGCCATCTACCGGGGTTATATCACCGCCACTTCCCGATGAAAACACACACACTTGACTTACGGGACTAACGACCTCGTTAGTTGACGCGCGGGTATCATTAACAATTAATCAATCAATCTCTTCGTCTTTCTGTCGCCTTCGCCATTACCGAAACCTTCCGCAGCCGTCTCTTCCCCCGTCACCTCCCTCACCATCTTTGCTCCTCCTTCACCTCTTCGCCGATCCCCTTCCCCTTGTAACGTTCTCGTGAGGTGTCCTTGCCACTTTCTTCTCGTGCTGCACAGTTTCAATCTTTCTTGTGTCGTCTCTGGTATCATCTCGTCTTTCTCGGCGACCCCGTCCTTCGGGCTGTCGGCATGTTGCAAGCGCTTTACAAGCGTACGGCCTCCATCGTTCCCTCGCCGTCCTTCCCGTTCCTGTTTCGACCGCTCGTCCTTTTGCCGAGATCGTGCTGAACATGCCGTCTAGGAGCCGTGCTCACATTCCCGTCCCGGGTCGTTGTTGCACTATTGCCTTAGCGTGATTCGTGTGCTTACGGCGGTTATCATTGCCTCGGTAATCTCCGCTCCCTGCCGACTTCACTGTATTCGTCGTTCACAATGGTTAATCGCTTTCCTGCCGCCCCCTTGTCCCTATCATCGTCCTCAGCGTTCCCGTGAGTTTTGGGGACGATGAGGGTGGCAGAGGTTTCGCGGAAATACCTGCCATTCTGACTGTTCTGGTATTTTCCAACACTCCGCGGGACCTCTGTCGTCCGTGCCGTTGATCCATGCTGCATTCCCGAACGTATTATCCATGCCATAACAATGCCGTTCCCTCATCCTCTGTGGGAATTAGAGGTCCCCACAATGACTTACCGTCTGCATGAGTCTTAGAACAACGACGATCCGCATCCTTGGTGTGTCTGTACCGACAGGCCATTCTATTTTTATCATCAAAATCCGGTACCGTCCCAGTCGCCTTCGTGCCGTCTCCGCCTTTTTCACATCGGCCCTACCATTCTCATTCCACCTTTACTGATTTTCCCGTCTCTCTCTCGTCTATCCTGTTATCAACGTGCCGTTTCACAGCTCCCTCTCCGCCCCTCCCCCGCTCCTTTCCCCCACCCCCGCATCACCCCCGTTCGCCCCCTCTCCCTCGCGCGCGCCGCGCCGGCGCCGGCACCGCCGTGGGCGCAGCCAGCGCTGTCAGTTTGGAGTTCGCCTGAGGTGGCGCTGTCGTGCCCGTCCGGCTCCACGTGCCTCGGGGCCAGGAAGACTGTTGGAAGTTGAGGAGCGTTCGTGCCAAGAAGCAGCTGGCGGATTCAGACCTGTAGTAGCTCCCGGCACAGTTTTTTATCGATTCACTGTTTCATGGTGGATTAAGGAGTATATGCTCGTGTGCTTTATCCAGAGCGATTTTTTAACGGAGAAAATGAGATGTTCTCAAGCTGCGGTTAAATTTCATCATATGCTATGAGCACCATGATGAAAGAAATGCAATAAAATTGTAGTATGTAAAGTGTTTAATAGAGGCATTTTTGAGTTTCAGGTTTATAGAGATATTATTGTTACCTTCAAACACATCGTTAACTAAAAGCATTAGATTTGTATCAACATTTGGAATGAGTTTAGAAATAATATTATTAGATTGTAAACAACTTCTTTTATTACGAATATTTTTATGAAAAATATTTAAATGTGTGTAATACTTGAATTAACAAGATATGGTTTTAGGGAAACGGAGAAAGGTATCTCCATTACATTTCACGAGAAAGATCTAGCTTATGGAAAAAAAACTAATTTATTGGTATTAAAAATAAATGACAAACATTTAAACTAAATTACGAAGTAGGAAAAGCAGAAAATTAAAACAAATCCCACAGATATAATGCAAACCTTAGCGAACATACTGCGGCATCTTAGACATTCAGTTGAACTGATTAACATGTGAAATATTTATGAGTGCACATGAGACTGATAATCAACGTTGGAAGAAACTAAAAAGATTATGAGAGCAAAGTAATAGTGGAGGAGAGAGCAAGCAAAAGCAAAAGCAAAAGAAGAAATAAAGAAGAAGCAAAAGCAGACGACGACGAAGAAGAAGCAAAAGCAGAAGAAGAAGCGGCCCAAGGAGATGTTGGCGCCGCCTGCGCCGTCAGTCACGCCCCCCGCGCCGCGTGCCCGCGTCGCCGCCAGCTGCGTGGGCGTGGCGCGCATTGTCTCCCGAGTAGATGGCCCGCGGCCGGCTCGCCCGCGGCGCTCGCTACACGGTCGACCGGGCTGCCTAGGAAGGCGCCGAGAGAACGCAGCGTCGCCTCCCCCCCCCCGCTCTCTCCCCTCGGGGCGCGCACTCGAGACAATGGCTCGCGCGGGGCGAAGGCGGCGCTAAAACGGGCGTCGCCGCGGGCGCGTCGCGACGCCGCCACCGCCGCCGCCGCCGCCGCCGCCGGGGCCTCATCCGTCGGCGCCTTCCTCCGCGTTGACACGCCTCTCTCCCCTCCTTTCCCGCGCAAGACACCGCAACGTTCGCGCAGCCACAGGGGTTGGAGGCACGAAAAGGGATGGCAGCTTTTACATTTATCACATGCACATGCACGGTACATACAGCGTTTCTTTTAGAATATTTACATGCTATTCCCTAAGACTGAGTAGTATTCGAGAAAATTATTTCTTTCATTCAACTGATTACCCCTTACGTCCCGATGGGACACATATTTGACCATACACGCTAGACACCCACACACTTGCAGACTCCTCTGATCTGTGGTCAACAGAAATCAAGGCCCTCCGCGACAACATATACATGAGAGACAAGGAACAAACAGCCATGCCCAAGGCGGGACTCGAACCCGCGATCCTTCGGACCGAAGCGCTGTAACTGTACACCTCGGTCAAACAGATTGGCAGATTGTTACTACATATAAAGTTAGCAATACATAGAATAATTCAATAAAACATACAATGTATAATATAATAATTGAATAGAATGGGTACACCACCGAAGTTACGATACGTACGTGGTAATTTGCGAAAGCCATTTATGTGATACGACGCCTGGCAGCAAAGCGATATGAGAAGTTGTTTATTTTAAACAAAGAACGATTTTGAATATTATTGTGAACTATAGGGATCACTATACTTTGTATGAGTAAAAGGATGTTCCGAAGATCCTTTTAAAGTGGCTGTATGCTTTAGCTATTGAAGATTTTCAGAAACCGAACGCAAGCTACAAATAACATAAAAAATAATCATTATGAGGAGGTAAATTAATTCATAAAACAAACTTTTAACTTACACTCATACTTTTCACTCAAAAATGTCAATAATGACCCAATATTCACGTTTATGATACATAAATCACTAAAAACGTTTTGGAGCCCCAGGATATCTAAATTTACAGCTGTAACATTGGCCACCAAATAATTGTGAGTCTTTTCTTACCTAAACTCAAGAACCCATCTCCCGTTCATCATGCAAAAAGTCAAAATACGCAACATTGCTACCAACAACAAGAAACTGAAAGGGAAAATTGAGCCTCCCTGCAAACGGCTGCCGTCCGCTCCATGCCGAGCTGCGTCGCACCTCGCGTGCACGGGCGGGGAGAGGGGGTAGGGGGGGTGGGGGGCGTGGCGCTGGTGCACGCGCCTGGCAAGGCTTCCTGTGCGGAGCGCGGACCGCCTGATAACGCGAAGACAGAGGGGAGCGCGTGGGCGTGCGTGTGCGGGCGTGGCGTGGGTTCGGCGCAAGGGTCGCACAGCGCTGCTCTCGGAAAGGACTGGAAGAAGATGGAGTTGCGGACAAGAAAGTCGGCCGACGTTAACCTCACCTCACATGAGATAACGGAAAAATTCGTTTAATCGGAGAAAATGTTGCGAAGTAGAATAAGACTTGAAACCGAGAGTGGAAAGGTAAAACAAAATGTTGATTAGAGAGGTGGGGCCAGCCTTATGTTATCAACTTCCACATCGTTATTCCACATTCATTAGGTTAGGTTCCACATTCATTTTACAAAAAAAACAACGTCGTAATATATCCAAGAACATTATACAATGACAGTTACTAACTATTGATCTGGAATAATATATTTTTCATACAGACTTATGACTTCTCAAAGGATAATGATGTGAGTATCCTTCTAAAGTTTCTGAATCGTCTTAAGAATAATAATTTTACTTTCCTATGGCAACGAGTAGAATTACCTAGCAACACACAGCTGTTGTGGGGCTGGGATGTCATGTCACCACAAGGGATAAATGAGCAGAATATTACATTGCGTAGAAAGGCGTTCAGGGTGCGATGAGTGCTATTTGAGCGACAATTTCAAAGGATAAACGGTTTTCAAATCGCATTGGGATTGCAACGAGCTTCTCACAAGCATGTGTTATATTATGTATTTTTAATATAAACATTTACAATTTACATTTACGAATGTGTAAAGAAAGTTATCTTACATTTCTCTTCAATAATAGGATAATGTTATTGTCTAAGTTATTGATCGTCTGATTTGCTGTAAATATTTCCAAATCACAAAATTGACTTTTCTCTACCAGGGCGAAAAAGTAGTCCGTGTTGAACAGATTTTATTACACTCTTTAAACTTGTCTTTCAATACTGGATTATGTGGGTAAAAATGCATATAAATACCGTAGTGCAAGGCATATACCAACGGCCATGCACTAAACATTTGCTTAGCGCGTTCACAGAGATAATTCTATAAGCTTTGTCAATTAAAATTTGTTTGGTTAATAATTAAAAAGGGATTTTATTAATTCATAATAATTTTATTTAGTACGATATAAACGATATAATATGGTATGATATAATATGGGCATTTCTAGCAATATGTATACATTACTCTATTTGTGAGAAAAAATTCTTTAAATGACTTCAAAAACATTTTTCGAAAACACAAAAGATAACTTTGAAAAGGGCTTAAAATTTTGCATTTGCAGTAGTGCTTAAACGTCATTTTCTTAAAAAAGACTTCAATTTTTTCAAAGAAAATTGCCATTCAGGACGAGGGTTTTGTGTTCTGTAATATTCTTAAAATAATAAGTCCGTCCTACGATTAGGAAACCGAAAAATTAAGAAAATGTTGAATAGCTAGCTGAGACCAAAGGAAATAGAAAAGGAATAGGGAAATTCTATGCCATTCTGTAGCACCACTAAGGTTTGTTTAGAATAACTAAAATTTACTTCTAACTGTAACCGCTAAAGCCGTTTACAGCAAGAAAATATCAGTTTTTTTTCTCGTAAACGCGTCCTGTTATTTTAAGATCTAGTAGTTACAACACTAACCGAGAGAGAACGCCAGGCGACGTACATAGTTTTAAAATAAGCTAACAGGAGCGCTTATCACTAGTACTAGAAGCGTGATAACGAAATCGGCCAGCGGAACGACGCCATCGACCAATGGGAATAAAGCAAACGAATATAGGAGAATTTAGAACAAGAAGAGACCAACTCGGCCATTTTACCGAAAGTCAGCGGAACGAGAAGGTGCTCTGAACTATTCTGGACAAACTTTTGGATCGACGGACCACGCCAGTTCAAGATTTCGACAGTACACAAGCTTTTAGAAAAGGTAACTCATCTTATTATTATGATAATTTATTCATGAGAGGGAATAAATAAAATACATGAAACGTGGATAATTTTTAAAAAAAGAAGAATACTTAACAAGAGTGATGCTATGAATTGAAACGAAAAGAAATGTAACGAGTAGCTAATTGAAATAGAAATGTTACAAGCAATGTGTGATTTATTGCAGCTTTTTTGTATAAGAATACTTGAACCAGCTCGAATAAAATTCGATCATTGGACGTTACTGCAACGCCGACGCCAACGACGCGAGTCCCGAGGAGAACGGTGCAGTCAACGGGATCTTCTCGTGTTCGAGTTCCTTTCCGGACGACCCTGAAAAACTTCAAGGCTTCGCACGTCGCATCGTGAGTTCGGCAAACCCTTTTCAAGTTAACGGCAGAAACGTGGGCCAGATGTAGAACGATTTTAGTATCATATTTCACTAGATGGTTAACTGTAATATTGCTTGACTTTATTCATGAGTTTTTCAATACATATCCGTGTGCCAAATCGAATTACAGTTTCGTTACTGGACGCAGATATTTAAAAAGTGTTACTGGGAAATAAATTCAGAAGTAAAGATAGACAATTATTCAATTGATTGACATATTGTGTCGGATGCAAAGTTCAACTGTGTAGCATTTAACTTAACATTTTGTTTTTTTTTAAGTCTGAAATCTCATAAGAGTAAATTAATTTAACTTTGCTTAGTGTTGGTAAGATTAGACATTGTAATAACGGTAACAGTTGTGCATTCTAATTGAATCAAGTGAGTTTGTTAGAACAAGTAGAAGATTAATATTTTTTTTGAATAGAACATGGTATTGATATTATCGATTTATGTTATACACGAAATGGTAATTTCAGGTACAACAGTTTGAGTGTGCATTATTCTATGTGTATTTCAGGAAATGTGTGTAGAGATAATCGTGTATTAGTTATGTATTATTGGAATTCCGGTTCTTGAATCCATTCTTTTGAATTTAATTGGAAGATTTCAAGGGTTTATTTGCAATTAGATTTTTCTTACATGTTGTAACAATTTTTGGTTTTTTTTTTGCATATCAGATTCAAACAGGACATTAATAGTCAATTCATGTTATGTTGATGTACTAATTTCAGTACAGAATATATTGTTTGTTGTTATTTTCGTAAAACATACGACAAAAGTGTTCTTAATATATCCCAGTGTACTAAATCTTGAACCCTTTCCCTTGGAAAGAAAGTCTGCTAGGACCTTCTTATATGAGTGCGTTGTGGCTTAACTTTATTAAAGCCACAACAACGAGTAACAAGGGAGAATTACTCGAGTCACCCGTCTCCTCCCATACGCGAGGTAATTTTACCCCAATTGTTGGACCAGGCGCTAGGTGGTTGGTTACTGCCTCACCCATCGTGCCATCGCCTGACATTGGGAGGGAGACAAAAAGGAAAGGTGGTGACATAACATTAGAATTTCTTTCTTGCTTTCTTTAATTTAGAACGAATAACAAAATCTTTTCTCTTCTTACGAAAAATATATGAAACTTTTTCTTTGTTGTTGCATTTATTTTTGTCCGTAGAGTGGAAACACTTTAAGTGGCAAAACTGTATCTATCTAAACTTTGCAATATTTATAAATACCACCGCGATTAATCAAAAGACGGAATATATTAATTGGAGCAAATTACGTGTCTTGGAAGGGAAAAAATGTTTTATCTCACGTCTAAACGACTTAATTCAAATGGGAGCACATATCTTTATATCGAGCTTCGCTCAAAAATTTCAAATGAGATGCGTTAAACTATATTGTGGCGGTATGTAACGACGCCCTAATAATTCTTAGCAAATGCTGGTTTTTTCATACTCGCTGGCACGCCCAACCGCGCCTCCCCCACCCGCCTCTCCGCCGCCACGGTCGCATTCTTCTAGCGTCCCCTCGCCTACTTTGGGAGAAAAAATTTACAACCCTCCACCTTTTCGAACGCACCGTGCCCCCTCGCAGTGAATACTCCCCCTATATTCCGCCCCCACCCTCCCCTGAGCGAGCTCTCCTCGCTGGCGCGCTCCCGTCGTCACGCCTGCCACACTGATACGAATAAATCCTAACCCTTGCCATACGATAATTGCTCCCAGGAGATGTAAACCGTCAAACGGGGCAGCTGCGTTTCGTCAGAGAGAGAGGGAGGAAAGAGAGAGAACATCCGAGGAAATTTCCACAAAATTACGAACCACGATTCGTTAGAATATTCCTACGACGCAGTAAGCTCCGGCCAATAGACGACAATTATTTCCCGAAAGTAGGCCAGCGAGCCCAAGACGAGCTTAGGAGGGGGGAGATCCGAATAGAAACAGATTCTCAGTAACTTTGAAAAAGACACTTCAGAGCTAGTCGCGAGAGAGGAATCTTCTTGCATGGTCGTGGAGGCCGTGAACTTGTTTTTGTTTTTTTAAAACGGTGAACCGTTTACTTCCCGATCGCGAGGCCGTGTGACAAGATTTGTCTACCATATTCGCACTGCAGAGACTTTTCATTCGTTCTATGAGCGAATAATGCCTGAAGGCACCGGTCAACGAACCGATTTCATTTTCCTGTGTTCGATGAACTATTAACTCGTTGCCAAATGCGAGTGTACGAGTCACGAATACCGTGATCTGGCTTCCGAGCCATGCTCGCGATTAAGTACTCCCGCGCCGCGCGTCCGAGCTGCGACGAAGGGCGACTCCTGACTTATAATGGCGCCCTGGTGAAAGTGGAGGGGGGTGGCCTCCGCGTCTTCGCCGCCACTGCCTGGCGGGCACCCGAGAAGCATCCCCCAGCGGTTCCTGAAGGCGCCTGCCTTTACAACACTGCGGCTTGCCGCGTGTCTGCAATCTTCGCAGACGCCGAGGTCGTCGACCGCGTCGTCGCCCCCCCCCCCCGGCACATGCCTACACGAATAGCTAAGACTCCAGCCGTTCGCCCGCGCTTTGGGGCGTTCCCCTCGAAACGAGGCATGTGTTTTTCTTCTTTTTTTTAGTTAAGCGGTGCCGCGCCATGGCATTTTTATTGTAACGTAGTTTAAATATGGTTGTCTTTGGTTATTTTTTTATTACTAATATTATTGTTTTAGATCATAGTTTCCCGAGCTCACTAGGTAGGGTGTAATCCCACCTCATGGGACTTTTAGTGTAACTTCCCCGGTCGTAGGTCGGGAATAAATGCTTATTCTTGTTCTATTACCCAATTATGGCAAATTGTTCTTTATGTAGTTTGTCGCACCTGCACCTCACTTTCCCCCACCACCCGAGGAACCACGAGCATGTTCTGCCAGACGGGCACCCGTTGCAATATAACGAAATAAATTTTCGTGGATTTTATAGCGGATCAACGAAAATTCTATTCAAATCAGGGCATGCCTCTGATGATGGTAAATTATATGGCAAAACTAACAAATCTCTCTACATGCTCTACAACTTCATTAATCTGTTCAATTACAAAGAGTAGATTGACGTTCTCTGTTATTTGCTGGATGTTAATTGACGTCGCACAAAGCAAGTTGGTTGAAGCTTTAATGAGTTTTCCTAGTAAAACTGTAAGCTCGTAAAAGTTTAGAATGGAGTTGTGATATTGACAGACAACATAGTAGTCCAAATTTGTTAAAGTTGCGGTGATTTCCATAGAATGAATTTCAAGAGTGGAGGTACTTCAAAACCAAGTGTCAATTCCATATGATATTCTACAAATAATTTTAAGAACTAATTTTCTGATTATTGATTGATTTGATGAGATTACTGATGAGATTTGAATACAATGAGGTTGAAAATACTTTGGTCAAAATTACATTTTTCAAATGAAATGAACATTATTTTGTAGCTAGTTAATAACTGAGCATTTTCAATTTGTATACTGTCTCGGTCATTTTTAAAAATCTCCTACAAATGAATACAGTTTGAACTGAGTAAACAAATAAACTACTTTCATTTGGAGACACAAAGGTAAATATTGGCAGATTATTGCGTGACTTTTGCCAAAGCGAGCTGATGTCCTCTTTGCACTAGCTGACAAAGGAAACACCAGGATATATTCGGTTTCCAGACGTCCATTTCAAGAATTCATAGGATTTCAAAGAGAGCACACAAAAAGTCTGCCAGTGACGTGGCGACAACCCGATTTCCTTCCGTTTTCCGCCGCTGTGAGTCGTAAACGACGGCGGCCTATCATCCGCGCATTGAGAATTCCGTTCCGGCGAGCGGGCTGTTTGCGAATAACGGAATCCGATGCCTGCATTGGGCCAAAGGCTCAATCGCTTTCGCATTTTCTGGGGCGTGACCGTGGTGAAGGCGGAGGAGCAGACGGAGAGACGATGGAAGGGAGAGGAGGCGGAGCTACGGCGTGAAGGTTGGTGGGAAGTTGGGACGGGGCGTGGGGTATAGGAACGGAACTGTTGTCGATGAAATGGGAGGGGCCGAGTGTTGCGATGAAGGGAAGAGCGTTGGAACGGGTAGAGGTGGGCAGCACTAGGAGGGAGAACGGGAATGGAAGGGGTGGTCAGGAGTGAGGAGAACCCGAGGCAGAATAGAAAGGGCTGGGTGTGCAGGGATTGAATAGTGGAGAGAGAGAGAGAGAGAGAGAGAGAGAGAAAGAGAGGGAGGTAGTGAGAAGAGTGCGTTTCGTCTGGCGGTTCGAATTGGCGGGCCTTGGAGGGTGCGGAAAGGGTCATGTGAGGTGTACAGAGGCAGAGAGGGTGGTTGGGGCAGGTGGGAGAGAGCAAGTCGGGGTGGCAGGTCGGAGGGGGGAGGCGGGAAGGAGTAGGCGGACCGCGGTGGGTAGCACGAGGCGGGATGTCCGGGCGAAGCAAGCGAAACATGAGGGCGAGCGAGCGGGCGCGGGGCTGCTATTGGAAAGTGTTTTGGTGGCGCCGCGCAGGCTGCGGCTGCGGGCGGTGCCGGGGAGAGGTTGACCTCGACCCGCAGCGCGCAGCTGCTAAGCGGATTGCCTACCGCCGGGTGGCCACATGCATAACGTGATCTTTGGGAGAGAGCGCTTCCCTCTGGATCTTTATCGAGGTTACAGGATGTGGAATTTTCACGGAAAGTACAAAAACATGAGAACCTCTTTTAAGTTTTATACATTTAAAACATATGTTTTTGCGTTAACAGTACACGTAAGGAACTAGTGCTTAAGGGATTGAGAAAACCAAAGCACGCATTATAACTGAGGCGTATTGGGTGGGTTGGCTACTCGCCACAGAAAACAGTCCAATGTCGAGTACGTATAAGGTGCGTGAACTCCATGTCGTAGACGTGCTCTTAGACGGAGTTAGACGGTGAAGCGACTGGAACTGCGGGTCCCGGGCAGGAGCTGCCCTTTTGGGAGGGCCAAGGTCAGGACATCGCGAACCCGACGTCACGGGTTCCACAACCACGTGACCATGGACATGACCATGTAACACGACGTAAATGCGACTCCATACTTTTGGCATTTGCCGAGCATTGAGCTACTTCTCTCCCAATCCCGACCAGCTGAGGTGTTCGGCAAATGTTCGCTTCCTTTGATGTGTTCAAAACAGATACGCGGTGGATAGGGCGAGCACGGAATGTTCTTCGCTCGATAAATAGCAAGCAACTCATCCACACTATTTAGTAATTCGTGAGAGGATGCTCGCTACTCACCGAGTAACGAATGAGTACAGATGCCTTAACGCAAAGCTGTGAAGTAAAGGAACTAAGTCCCGCAGGCACAACAGTTATCTCTTGAAAGAACAGTCCTTGCAATTAATGTAATTACATGCTCAAAAGATGTTTTATTTGTGAAGATATTCTAAATTGTGCAATAAGAATGGTAAATTATTTTCGAAATATTCAATACTCTTACAATGATACGTAAATACAAGAATCTGAATGGTAAACAGTGTGAACATCATGCAGACTTTTCAACTGCCTTGTGACCCGCGAGCCAACGCATCTTCTTAGAAGCTGACCATGTCAATCAATCAGAGATACGATTGTAACCTAATTTTATAATCTTCATTTTATCGTCTGAACACGATCTTATTTCTATCTTATTTCTCGTAGTAAACAAACCAACGTAAGCAAACAACAAAAGCCACTAATAACCCATTTTGCGAAACGTCAATTTGAGAAATTGGTAAAATATTGAAGACGAAAATACACACGTGTGCGAGGAAGCAATTTAGTAAATTTTCTGAAGAATAAGGTCATATATTAAGTATTCAGCAGATCGATGGAATTTTCACAGCGCTGCCAACATTTGAATAATTCAGTAAAACATGATTCAGAAGTGTCAGTACAACTCGTTTCAGATGCATATTTTAATAAATAAGTATGTCAATTCAATACATTTCGATAGACCGGATTTAATGTACAAAAATACTCAAGAAAATGAAAAAAAGCTAAATTTACTGAAAAAGGAGTTTTTCATAATCAGTACTTGAGATGTAAATAATTCTCTAGTCTATGAACTGAGGTTCATTTTGTATTTATCATTTTCAAGATTAGCTACTAATTACGATACCGCCGGATAGGATTGTTTAGAATACTTCTTTGCAGATGAAGAAAGGAATCACTTAATGAGAACTACGTACATTCTTCCAGATAAATCCTCTACCTTAAAACTGAATAGTTACAAGAGCCTAATTGAGAAACGTATCAAAATAAAAATCTAATTTTCTTCTTAGTTTTCCCCTTCAATATTCCTTTCAAATGAATACAAAATAGATAGAAACAATTCCTATAAACACAATGAAAATTCAAAATTCAGGAGGAGAATCACAAAAGCTGCTCAGGCACCATTAAACTGGTGGGGCTCATCAGCACATACTTTCTGGAATTCTATCTAAATTTGCAATTTTTGGAAATTCAAGGAGTTCAATAAAAGTGAGCTGTGTGTCATTCATTTCAGCGTTCCTCGCTCTATGAGTAGAAAACTTTGGAAGAAAATATTTGGACCGGTTTTTGAGGAAATGTGTTTTTTATAATTTCCTTCAATTTTATGGAGAAATTACATGAAAACTACAGGTTTATTAAAAAAATTGTGCATGACTTTTTTAAAGATCTGATGTTTCAGAACACATTTTATTTATGAGAAAAATCTCTATCTTTAATGTTAAACTTTGACAATATTAACATTTTGCAATTTTCGAAAATACAGAGTTCGCTGTAAAAGGAACTAGCGCTATTTTGTTAACGTTACAACAGAAAAATTTTATTTAATACTGTACAGAAAATTGAAATGAGTCCAAAGTAATGTTTCATGTATTTCAATATATATTCTTCAAGTCAATGAAACGGGGAAGTTAAGCAAATTTTGTAACAGTTCAATCCCTAATCATGGAAAATATGAGATTAAACTTGCTCATGAATATGTAATTAAAAAGTTTTGTATTTACCAAGATCTGGACTTATCCGTTACAGTGGACTGTAGCAGGAACCTTATCCACCTTAATTTAAAAAGGTATTGGATTATATATAATTATAACCACTGTTTTTTGTGAAGAAACCAATGCTTCAAACAATTACTGGATGTTGTTTTGATATACATCCACCAATTCTTTGCATTGAAAAATACGCAATCTTCGCACTTAAAAAACTCGCTACTTTTGCTTTTCCAAGTTCACACTCACACACGCTTGCTTGTGGTAGAAGAAAAAGCGATCAGCTTCCCATACACTGATTACAACTTTCGCAACCAAACAACAAGAACAGCAGTTATGAACAAAAGACAGCAGATAAGCGTTCATTCTATTAACGTCAAGATATTATTAAAATGTTGTGTTTATTCTATAAAATTGGTCAACAAATTAAAAATCAATTGGAATCCTCTACATTCCTTTTGAATCAAAAATCACGAAATGAGGTTAAGTTGCAAGCTCAATTTTTTTCTAAACGTTTTAAATATTCAGATGAAAGAATCGGTATTTTATTGAACTTACATGACGTTTATATAAATTATTGGACTTAATCACAATCGCGAGTAAATACCAAATCAATCGCTCAACTGAACTAAATTATAATATCATAAAATAACGGGAAATTGGGAAAAGTATAAAGGCGAGAACATTTGCTGAACTGCGTTCATCGTCCTCATTCCCATCACGCCAAACGCCACGCTGCCTCGTCCCTACATCGCTCCTTTACACCTCACGACAAGCAAAACCAATCCAGGTAACGCTTCGAGACGTCAGCTCATCTCACGCTGCATATCAAATTCCATCACACGAAAGGCTACACACACAACTGCAGGCTAAACCTAGCCATCCCACCCGCCCCAAACCACGCCACCCCACTCGACCTTATCCGGTTGTAACCCTACGCACACGGCGCACCTTTCCAAGAGAATTTTCCGCCGGAGCGACCGAGCCGGGGTGCGCGAGGCGTCGCCGAGCAGTTTACCCAAAAGAGGAGGGCGGGCGCGGGCGCGGGCGACGTCGAGCCTGACCTTTAGACGCCCCGTGGCCAGAGGGGAAGGGGGCGGGCGCAGACAGAATTCCAGGCACGTAATAATCAAGCGGCGCGCCTCCTCGCGCCACGGTGGCAGCCCCGACGCCCCGGCGTCACGGCGCCCCGCCTCTCGGCGCCACGCCCACGCCGTCACCGCCAACGGCCAGGCCCCCTTCACGCTCGCGACCCCGCGCCATATCAAGCTCCCTACGCCACCGCCGGGCCCCCTTCACGCTCCCCACATGCTTGCAACCCCGCGACATACCAATCGCCCTTCACCACCGCCGACGCCGGGCTCCTTCACGCACCCAACCCCGCACCATATCAAGCTCCCTACGCCACCGCCACGCCACCTTCACGCTTCCCACATGCCTGCAACCACGCGCCACATCAATGCCCTTTGCCACCGCCGACGCCGGGTCCCCTTCACGCTCGCAACCCGTCACATATCAAGCTATTTACGCCACCACCAGTACCTTCACGCTCCCCACATGCAACCCAGCGCCGTACCAACCTCCCTTCCCCACCGCCGACACCGTGCGCAACACTCGCGTCATTATCGCAATCCCGCGATATATCAAGCTCCCTACGCCACCGCCAACGCCCTCATTCCTTTACCGGGCACTCTACCACGCTACCCATCGCATCCACTATTTGTATGTGTTTTTGGACATTATATGTCCCGTAAAGCGCAATTGGTCTCGACGTCATTAGATCCTGGAATGTCGGTCATTGATCCTGATTGTCGGTCATCCAATCAGGAATACACGATCACGCGAATTCGCTTAACATTCGCGACCTTACGTAGTTAACGAATTCGCCCTGCGAAGCCGGTTTCGCAGTCTCGGCCTTTCAGTAGAACCATCCCAGCATTCGACTGGATGACCGAGAGAAACCAAAAAATACCGGTCTGGATGGTCGGCATGGAAATTGTACCCGGACCTCTCGAATGCGAAGTCACCCCGAGCCACTTCGCTGGGTCGCATTCACTCTGCTCCCCACCACCCACGCGGCAAACGTGGTGCCCCACTCCCCGTCGCGCTCTCGCTATGAACCAAGGCACGCCCTCTGTGGATTTCCTCTGTTTTCTGAATTCTGAACTGAATTCTGTTTTCTCTTTCTATGCCAGCTTATGCAATAGTTTTTTTCTTTCAACGTATGGTCTTCTACTTTTCTACATTCTGTTTTAATTTATCATTTTCATTTTATGCCTTCTTTTCCCTGCCACTAGCTAATTTAAAGTAGCAAAATATCTTTCATATGATAATTCTGACATTTACATTGTGTTTTTACCACATCCTAACATTTTTGGATTTGTCATTCTCAATATTTCCCAGATTGAGAAATGTTTTCTCTTTTATCACGTGTTCTATATCGAGCACAGAAAATTACTACTTTTGTGCGTCTTCTCTTGTTTCTTCTCTGCTCATTCAAATTTATTCCTATTGCTTTTTTGCGTAGCTGAGCTGTTCTCTTTGCTTGTCACGTACGCAGCTCTACGTGGAGAATCGAAACACTCAGATCCCCTTTCCTTCTAGCCCTCAACCGTCCTCCAAATCTTCCTGAGCAGGACACATTGCGATGTTTTTTCCAGAGTTTCTGAAATTCTTCCTGCTCTTAAAAATTCTGAACTAATCAACTAATTTTGATTATGCATATTTCTTAAAAATTAATTAAATGCTTTAAGCTCAATTTTGAATTTTATTTTACACAAAAATATAAACACGATAATAGGAACACGTAAAAGGGTGGCTGAAGAACAAATACCGAAATATCGGTGAAATGGACACCATTTTGGAAGGAAAAATGGAGAAAATCACTATAGACGTGAAGAAACAGTATTTCAAAATTTATTAAAGAAAAAACTTTAGTGAAGGAAGGTCTAATGGTAAAGAAGAATAAGTTAATGAACGTGTAAACAATTAAGTACCTGTACTAAGTATATTAATTAAGCCTCTGCCCTCGAACGGCACGTCTGAGATGATATCTTGAATTGATTTCTCAGCTCGCGTGCATTCAGAAAGCATACTGTCGTACAGGTCGGAGGGCATCTGTGAAAAGACATAAAATGGCGCGTTGACTTGAAGGGTTTGCGCGCTTCTCACTTCCGTCAGGTCGACCATTGTTTGGCGGTGTCACGAGCAGACGTGTAACATTTTATTCATAGGCATTATATTTTAAACAGTATTGAACTCTTTAGTTATTATTTTTGCTATAACTTCACAATGAACTATATATTCGAATAATAAATTTTAAAAAATGACAATATATTTTCTTTAATTTTGAAAATCACATTTCAAATTGACCTACTTTAGTAGCTAAATTTATTGTGTAATTTCGGGAATAAACAACTCAGCACATTGCAAGAAAGTATTTGTTTTATTTAAAAAAAGATTAATATATACAGAAATCATTTCTAGCTTCTAATCTCTCTTGATTTTCTTTTGCGTGTGAAACCGCTCAAAACATTCTCCGGGTGGAGGGCCGGATTGCCAGGACAAGTTTGGCAATAGGAGTTTGTAGTTCTCTCCTGTTTTCTGTCGCTGCAAACTTTGCAGTCTGGATTTCCTTTCTTACTGTATATTGCACGAAATTGCCATCAAGTCTGTTATATTGTTTTATTTGGTGTAAAGTTGCTGCATTCATCTTCCGCGTCTACGTCAGAGTCCACTAAATCTGAAAAATTTTGTTCTGCTTCACTACAAATAAATTTTTCATCAGAATCACTTAATATATCACCTTCGTTAAGTTCTTGTAGAAGTTTCTGTGTATCTACATCTTCAAAACTGTGCACTTTGATGTCGTTACTTAACACTTCCACACAGTAGAAACACTCTCTAAAATATAACGACAAGAATGAGTGTGAAAAAGTTGTTCGATCAGATAGCATTCGTATGCATTTCGATAGACCAACTATTTTCGGTTCATGAAGCTGTCTCATTGTTGGCTGGAGATGTTATCAAGACATAGGAACGAAAAATAGCTGTCATCTCTGAGATGCCCTTCGACTGGATCAGGGAATGGACGCTGTCATCTGAGAGATGCCCTCCAACCTGTAGGGCGAGCCACCTTCCTGAGAGCTCCGACCTGAGAGCCCCCGAGGCCATGTCATCTTACAGACTGCCTTCCGACATGTAGAACGTGTAACGCTTCCGACCGCAAAGGGTAATAAACTAGCTTAGCCTGGAGGCGCAGGCAAATATCTTCAAGTTAATCGTTTTTGAACTTGAAATTTGACCTTTTAATAAAAATAAATTTCAAATATGTAATAGTGGCCCGGTAAACCCATTTTTAGGCATAGAAAATTACATAAAAATATCGATCAAAAATACTTGTTTAACTTTTTTATTACAAAAGTCAATGGAATGAATCACATCGTATAATGTAAGTACTGCAAAGTTGGAGTACTTAAGCAACGTACTCGTAGGTGCCACTGAAACGGGAAGAAACACTTCCTTCTATATGTATTACAGAATGTCTTCGAGAGTACCGCTAAGGATTATGTAAATCGATTTGTCTCGTCGAGAAAAATCGGATGAGCTGTTGATCACATCTGTACGTACCGTAAGCCACCCAACGTTTTATTGGTTCAAAAAAATAATGAAATAGGATTTAGAGAGATATCTCTTAGAATCCACACCAATCACATCCTCACCAAGAGATGAAGTGTCGAATGACACCTCATTTATCCCATCTGGTGGACCGGAAGGGTCTAACCATCAGTAACGAACGGTCAGACTGACTACGTAAGGGTTGTAATAAATGGGTGCCGGTAAGATGTATTATGTTGTAAAAACTGGAAAATAAATTATTAAATAATACAAATTACACTAATAGTAATAAGAATAGTCCTAATTAGTAGTCAATATTGACTGTCATTACCCAGGTAAAGCTTTCAGATCGCAACTGATTGGTGTATATAATTCATTAATTAATTTGAAAAATTCATGTGACAGGTTTTAGAGGTAAAGGATCATAAAAGGCGCAGTTTAATCTCGCGAAAATTGGTTTATTTCACAATACTTAATATCCAATGAAGGTAGTACCTACTTACAGATAAAATATTTGAAAGCCTTATGTATTCTGATATCGTTCGTTTTCTTCTTACATTGAACGAAAATCGTATCTATTCTCCTCTTCGTCTCCGTCTCCACCTTTCACTTCACTGTAGGAACCTTCCGCGCAGGCGTTCTCTTTCCACGTCGCGTACGCAGCTGCACGTGGAGTCCCGAAACATTCCGACCCCAACCTTCAACCCCCGCCTCCATCGCAACACGCCCGCCCCCACCCTCCCACCCCGAACGCATTGCGATGCGTTCCGCGCTCCCGGCCAAGAAGAGGGCGCCTTCTGCCAAACCTTCTCTACCTCTGTCCTTTCGACGTTTCGCTCCCTTTAATTTTCTGCACATTTTTCAGAAATTTAGTAATGTTAAACCTCCTGGACGACTTCTTCCATTAAGTGATCATCTCAATTGAAGGTTATTTTTCCTCTAGCATATTGATTTTTCCGTAAACTATCTGCAAATATTCCCTCTTTTGAGCGGTTACCTGACCCTGGAGTGAGCAGCCAGGTATATTTCATATATTAATCTGTCTTAGACGACCACAACTTCCTAAGGTACTGAGATTATTGTCCGAAAGTTATGACAACGGAAATCCGGCAGATATGACTGTTTATTCAGTGCCTTCGTGTGACGAAACGCAATGTCAAATTATGTAGTACAATAATATTTAGAATTGCTTATTTTGCGAGCTGGAAAATTTGTGTTTCGTAGCAGATGAATTTCATGCTTGTTTTGAAAGTTCCTTAGGGTGACAACTGCAGCTTTAAGTCTAGTTGGAAAGTTCACGAATGAAAAGAAAAAATAAACACAGTAGAATAAAGAGGAGTGCAAGACCAGTAATCAAATAATTTTGTCAATTTGTTTAGCTGCGCAAGTTACGAAAAACTTATCTTTTTACGTAGATGGAGAGTAATTCGGAAATATATCTATCTTGAATGATGGAAGCCGATCCATCAAAGCAATTCTTAATTAAGAAAAGTCATGCCTTTCCAACTGTTCGAGCGAAGAAGGAGTATTCAAATTAAATAGTTTGTAAAAGAATTAATGCAATTTTACGTTACAAACACATACTAAATACAACAAAGTTAGTGTTATCTTATCGACAGTTTAATGATGGAACTGACTTTAAAAATATTTTACATTAATTTCCGAATCAACAGCAACGAAAGCCTGCAGGGTAAAATCTTCTTCTCTGTCCGAATGAAATGACCTTCTACCAGTGCTCTCGTGTATCCCTGGATGTCTGATTGTCCTCCCACGCCCTCGAACGTCTCGCGTCGCTTCGCCGGCCGTCAGCCCCACGTCCGCCCACGTCCTCACGAGTGACCGCCTCCCCTTTCGGCCCACGCCATCCACCTCCCCTTCTCTGTAGACGTCATCCGCCCACCGCCCTCATTCTCGCGCCGCCTCCCACCGCCTCTACACCCCAACCGACACTGCCTCTTCCACTAGCCCCATCGGGAGAGATGGCTCAGAGCATTAACTGATGCCACACGATCTACTGATGAATCTGATCGGCAGGTTGTAAGATAGAGTCCCGGAGTCCCGACGGTGGCAGGATTTTCGACACTAGCAAGCCACGGTAACTCGACTCCAGTCGTTAGGTCGAATTCAGTCACTGTCTGGAGGAGAATTCTACCGACTGCCTGATTTGATCGGTACTTTCTCGTGGTTTCTGCAATCAAGACGAGGTGAATACTGGAGCAATACCCAAACATACTGACTATGGACCGCACACAATCTTTCCTTCTTCCCATAGTGCTCTGTAGTGGATGACATCACGGAAACGTCAATCAATCGTCTTCCCCACCGAGCGCCATGCCCCCTGATCTTTCCCGCCTGACCACCCGTGAAGCAAGTTGAATTGGCAATCTCTTTTGATTGAACCACCTTAATACGCACAACTTTTTGAACCATTACATAGTAGATACCACACGTATTACATTTACCCATTGACTTTGGCTGTTTCAAAAAAAGAAAAGAAGAAAAGAAGTAGCCATGCCCCACCACTCTCTCACCCTTTCGCCGACCCTCGTCAAGCGGCCGACGGCGCGGCGTCCGCCCGACGCCACCCACCGCTCTGATATCGCCTGCAGGAAACCGGAGGCGGGGGCTCAAGCAGGTTATGCGAGCTGGCCAGCGAGCGTCCAATACGGCGAAGAAAGAGGCGAGTGAGAAGAAGCGTAACAAAAGGGTGAGAACTTCTAAGGGTGTGGCTTATACTACCATATTTGTAGAAAAATGAAGATTTTATTGAATACGACTGTAGATGTACGATTAATTCACATTCTATTTACTACGTACTTATGTAGTCAAGAGAGTAATGTGTGGCTGCAGTGGATATCGGCATTTTGTCAACAGAAAAAAATCGTGTTGTTGGGATATGGTAACGAAATTGTTTATATATCTTGTTCTTATATGTTGTAACGTATTTTCTCTAGCACTTTGTGTACTCAGAATTCACGTTTTGTGGGTCCGTGATACCTCAAAATCGATTGATGGCGAAACATGTGACTGTCAGTCAACGCTAGCGCCTAAACCGTTCACATCATTTTTCGAAAATTGATATTCCCTGATGGATCTGGACGAACTCGAGACTGCAAGTTTGAAATGGGTATTTTGATTTTGGGGTATATCTACTTCACATAAAGCCTCGACAATACAATCAAAATGTTTCTAAATGTCTCCAAAATTTTGGATTACACATCTTTGGACAGCGTAAGAGACACATAAAATGGCGCAGGATTAATTTTGGTTAAATTGAAGACGTTTGTTGAATTTTCGAAAATTCGAGAAGTTCATTTTTTTTCGGCGGCTCCCTCCATTTAAAACACTAAAGATAGATATAGCCCTTTGTGAAATTTGTTGCTCCACGTAGAACAAAAGAGAATCGTGTGCGATTTTTCGTACACGAGTAGTTTTCTCGTATTTTTAATATAATTGTAGGTAATTTTTACACAATTATTTTATCAAAAACGGCACCAAATTTTACTTTAAATATTATTCTCGTGTGTAGCAAAGGGAGTTAACAATGCTGGTCTCATTTTCGGCGAGAGAGCAAACGAAAGAGTGAGCGAGAGAGAAGAGTGGAAGAAGGGACAAGAGTAAAAGAGCACGAGGGCGAGAATGAAAGAGAGCGGGAAAAACGAGATCTGGAAACAAAGAAATCGTGTAACAACGAGATCAAGAAACTAGAAGCAGTGGGAGAGTGGCAAGAGCGCGGAATGGAGAGATGGCGAGATGGAGAGAGAGTCAATTCAGCGAAGGAGAGCGAGACGGAAGGTGCGGCGAGGGAATGTCTGGTCCTCGCCATCAAGTGAGCAGACGCCAAAATTCGAACAAGGGATCATCCCGCGTGTGAAGCAGGTGCCACCGCCCTACCAATTACGGCGACATGATGAGCTCTGGCGGCTAAGTAAAACTCGATTATTAATGTAGTTCCCCGAGAGCGGCGCGGCGCGGTGCGGCGCCGTGAGACCCGGCGCTGCGCAGCCGGCGAGAGGCCGGCACTTGACCTCCAGCGCACGCCGCCGCCCATTTGCAAAACAGCCGCACGAGTTGGGAACGGCGCTCGGGGGCGGCTGCGGGAAGTAAATAAAAGCGGACCCAAGTTTATGGAGGGGGAGCTAGGCCAGCTGACGGTGGGAAGAAAGGATAAGCTTGCATAATTTTGAAGGTTAACTAAATCATCTTGCTGGACTAATTCACTTGCGGCAACTGTTTAATATGAAATGAAGTGACTATGTGATAACAAAGAGTATTGTTTTTTTGATTTCTTAGAGCCCTTCCTTCTTATCCACTCTCTATTAAATAAAAGCGGACCCAAGTTTATAGAGGGGGGAGCTAGGCCAGCTGACGGTGGGAAGAAAGGATAAGCTTGCATAATTTTGAAGGTTGACTAAATCATCTTGCTGGACTAATTCACTTGCGGCAACTGTATAAAATGAGGTAAAGTGAGTGTAGTGTACTCCAACGAAGATTATTGGCTTTCCGATTTTTGGAATACTTCCTACTTATTCGTTCTCTAGTAAGTAAAAGCGGACACAGGTTCATTGCCGGGATACGCCAGCTGCCGAAGAGGGAAGACAGGATAAACTTGCATAATTTTAAAGGCTGACTAAATCATTTTGCATGATTAATCCACTTGTGGCAACTGTTTAATATGAAATGAAGCGACTATATCACAACAAAGAGTATTGTTGTTATATTTCTTGGAGTCCTTCCTTCTTATCGATTCTCTAGTAAATAAAAGCGGAACCAAGTTCACCGGTGGGTCTAGGCCAGCTATCGAAGAAGGAAAGAAAGATAAACTTGCTTAATTTTGAAGGCTGACTATAGTCATCTTGCCTGACTAATCCATTTGCGGTATCTCTATAAAATAAAATGAAGTGGCTGTGCGCAACAAACATTATCGATTTTTCGATTTCTTGTAGTTCTTTGTACTTATTCATTCTCTAGTAAATAAAAGCGGACTGGAGTGTATTAAGCCAGCTGCTAAAGAAGGAAAAGAGAAAAAAATTGAAATGTTTCGAAGGTCGGATTTTCCGTCTCGTAAACAATAAATCCTGTTGTGGAAACATTTCAAAATGAAATGAAGACGCAATACCCGGACAAAGATGTTTGTTTTTTTCAATTGAATGGTATTGTTATTAATTTTTCTGATGAAAAGCATCGTTACATTTTTTGGTGCAAAAGTGGTTTGGAACAGCATCCCATTAAGCGGAGCTGAAGGCTGTGAGTTCGTCACCCACGTAACGCATTCGCGTTTTCCCCCGTTTTCATCGCAAGTGTGTCTTAACGCATGCGTTGTATAGCTGTGGCGCAGCAGGATTATCAAGACCATTATTCCATAGCACTCCAACTATTATTAAGCCCAAGTCCTTTCGCGCAAAGGCCTCCGGAAAGTCAGGGATAGCTTCTGAGTAACTAACAGAACAGGCACTTTTGATATTATAAGTTTGTAGTATCTTAATATTAATAAAAATGTTTGAATTTGCATTAGCTGCAGATCAACACCAATAGATTTTTCCAAAAAGACTAATTATTAATCAATAATCATTAAGATCATTAAAACTATACAAGCCTACATTATTATTTGTTTAGTTTTTGAAATTGAACTTTGTTCATTTTTATGTACTCAGTACTATTTCACTAGAACTTCACTTTCGATTTATTACTCAGTTTTATCACTTGCAAATCGTTGCTCTATTTCTTCCACCTTAATCTGTCTTGTTGTTGCCGAGTCCACTAGGTCCCAGTTACACACTGCATTTTGCTGCACCATCGACACCAACCATTACTCTACTTATAATCAATCATCTTTCAATCATCGCCCCTGTTGATTACATTTCCATTGTCTACACAGAGAAAAGGAGCTGCTAAGTACCGTTGTGATCTGTGATCACCTGCCGACAAAAGGGGAGGACACAATGGAGTAAGCTTCTTCTCTCCATTACGATCCGCTTGCCCATTCTCAGAAACGTATAACGTTCCAATAGTCTAACAAGCAGCATTGATCTTACCTAGCAAACTTGTGCTTTAGAACATTATCCACCGAAATACCTAGCCCCCGTTGGCAAGTTTGAGACTTTCTTGTTGACGCTTCATTTGCCGAATTCAAACGCTCTCTTGTCAAGGTAGTTCAAAGTTCGGAGAGGAGCCTATGTTTGTCTTAGCCAGCAAGCAACATTAAGCGACACCTGCCCGGGGACAGGGAAGAGCCAGCGAACGAGAGAGAGAGAGAGAGAGAGAGAGAGAGAGAGAGACGGAGGGAGGTTGATTGATTGATTCCTGTTTCCGGGCGCGTCAACTGCTCAGGTCATTAGTCCCGTAAGTGTAGTGCGTGTTCCCCCCGGAAGGTGGCGATGATCTTTTCCCCGCTGGATGGCGAGATCTGGCGCCGACCTACCGTCGTTCCCCCCCCCCCAAGTATCTCCCACCAGCGGGGCACCGCCCCAGCCGGGAGAAGTTGTAAGCTCCCGACCGGTCTCCCGGCATGTGTGGTAGTGTAGTGCATGTTAATGTAAGTGTGTGTGTGTTAGAGAGGGAGAGGATAGGACAAGGATGAGGAAGGAAAGATCGCGCGCGGTCCGTGGCCCGTTTGTTAGGGTCTGCTCCGGCATTCGCCTGGTGTTGATCGGAGAAACCACGGAAAACTACCGATCAGAGCAGCCGGCCGCTAGAATTCTCCTTCAGACAGCGACTGAATTCGACCTAGCTGACAAGCTAGTGTCGAAAATCCTGCCGCCGTCGGGACTCGAACCTAGGACCTCCCGGTCAGAGAGACTGCAGTGACATCAGGTTGATGCACTGAGCCATCACTCCTGGTACGGAGGGAGGGAGCTCGTCCACTGTGTCGAACGTTACTGCCTCGGGACGTCGGCAATTCACTTAGAACAACGTGAGGACCTCCACGACAGAACACACACGAGACAAGTAGACTTTCGTGTCCATGGTCGAATTGGATCATTTTCAATTAGGCGCAGTGTGCAAGATATGCATGTCCCATCGCACACTCAAGCATCTTAAACGCAAATATTTCATACACACCGTACATAAAAATGCATGATATACAAAAGTGTAACCATATTTTTCACTTATGATTATCAGCAATGGGACAAACATGAAACGGAATACTCGAAAATAAAATAAAGCAGTTTGGATCTTGTAACTAAGAATGAATAAAATGTTTAAATGTTCTTACGTGAAGTCTTAAATGTCTCTACTGCAGCACTCCGACTTCAAAAAATACAAATTGGTAGAGGATATATTAATTATTTGTGAATTTAATATACGAGTGTATTATTATTAATGTTACATGTAATGAACAAATGATTTGATTAATCACTCTTTAATAATTTCCGTTAAAGAGAAATTCCTCTCAGAAAAAGTATCAGACTATGAAGAAATGGCTGGGAACCTAAAATTTGAGTTTTGACACGTAAATCTTACAAAACGTCCGATAAGTTATAATGAACTCCCATGACAGCTGTTTCGTAGAAACTTGTTTCTCAGTAGTAATATGAATGATTTTCCTACCGAATGTCTCTGTGACGGGTACTACGATTACTCGCATCACTGATTTTCCGACTGACTCTTCTCGCACGACAGGGGCTGATTGGAAAATAAATTAAAACGCAAAGAGTGAGCATGTTACATAATTTGAAATCCTTGAATGCGCTATGCTTTTTTCAATTGCTAAATTGAAAAGTAATGAAAACTCAAAATACTCTATTAGGGGTAGTACCAAGGATAATAAATACTCTTTAAAAATATATTCGTAAATAGAATACAAGTATTCCCGGATATTGGGGATTAGATTACTTCGGGATTCTAGAGATTACATTATTCCAGAATTTCAGCGAGGGATTCAAGAATATCGAGCGTTGAGAAAGCCATGTAACCAGGATTTCAGGATGCCAGAACTTGAGTATTCGATTTACTTAACAAAACAAAAGCAATTCGCAAATTCCAACTGTAGGACCGAACATTCGCTTGAAACTACCTACACCTATTCAACAGCACTTACACGCGACGCGAGTGGCAAGTAGCGAGCGGAGCCACTTAGCGCAAAGTCTGGTGCGATCGTCGCGACGCCGCGCAGGCGAGCGGGGTAGCAGCGCTTTCGCTGCCAATAGCCATTTGGGAGCGGCGCCGGGTGAGGAAGCTAGGCGAAGCGATGGGCAGCTATTCTCTCATCCTTCCGTACGCTTCCGCCCTCGCCGCCCATCCATGCTCCAGATCTCGCACTCGCACTCGCACTCGCACTCGCACTCGCACTCGCACTCGCACTCGCACTCGCACTCGCACTCGCACTCGCACTCGCACTCGCACTCGCACTCGCACTCGCACTCGCACTCGCACTCGCACTCGCACTCGCACTCGCACTCGCACTCGCACTCGCACTCGCACTCGCACTCGCACTCGCACTCGCACTCGCACTCGCACTCGCACTCGCACTCGCCCCCGTCCTCCACATTAACTTTACCGTTGTCTTCGACCCCGCCATCGCCCTTGCCTGCGCACCCTCGTGCTTTCCCTCACGTCGGAGCGCGAAGAGGAGTCCTTGGTAGAGGGCGGGCGGGCGAGCGGGCGTGGGAGTCCAATTAGAGACGGACGTGACCTCACAAAGCTGCGCCGGCGACGGCCAAAGCGCTGGCGGGGCGACGCTGTATCGCGGCCAGGCATCGCGCTCCACTGCAAACCCTCTCCACTCGCTCCTCCACGAGACAAATTGCGACGAGTCTCGCAGCGCGGAATCGTTGACCCTCCAGGGCGTCGCTCCACCACTGCACCCCCGTCGAGTCCGCGGCCATTTTCACATCTACCCTTGACTGCTACGTTCAGTAACACAGTACATACTACCCGGTGTACCTTGTTTCCCATCACATAATTCGGCAAGTTTATTATCACGTTTCTCCGTGCGTTTTCGCAACGTTAACATTCCTCTCCAAGTTCCCCACAAAGTTCTACGGCAATTTTCCTACTGCCTAACATTACACGTCTACCCCCGCCAACACTCTCTGTTGCATTTTTCACCACCATGCCCACCACGCAACCAATTTTACCCTTGCCATGTCCCCGCCACCCGCATTCCACGCCTCGCGCCTCCTCGTCACTCTCCGCCTCACGGCCCGTCCCTCATTTCGCCGCGCTCCCCACCGCACTCCCCGAAGAGTCACCACGTTTTACACGACGCACCCGTTCTAATCCGCCAGGCTCCTCTGCTGGCCCTTCCATGGCGCCTCTATGCCCAGCGAGCTTACGCGCGCTGAAAAGCTCGAAAGGGCTTTCCTCCTCTCAAGTTACGCATTCTCCAGCACTGCATGTTTTCTCTAAAATAGTTCAATTCCGTGTCATCTAGAATGCTTCAGTTCCGTTCAGTACACGCCTTATTTAACGTGGCGAGATTCGGATCCTCTTCCAACTGACCACTCAAATTTCGCCTGCGGAGAAAGAAGATATCATTGAAGGGCGACGAAACTGGCAATTTGAATTTAGCTCAGAGGTTTCTTTTTGGCTTGAGGCTGTTTTACATGCAGCAAATCTACGACATGGAACACTGGATTTACTTCCTTTTGGAAGGAAGGCACACGAAGGACTTTTTCGCCCTTAAAAACCTCAACTTCGATCGAGTTTGAACCCGCAAATTTAACTATAACAGCCCGATACGCTAACCGTTGTACCACTGAAACCACAAAATAGTGGCACTTTGAATGCTACAAACATTTATTCAGCTATATAATCAACAAAAAAAACTATTTATATATGCTTTATTTTCATTATTATATACTAATTGCACTACCACTACATTTAATTCCCATTTTGCAATAAAATAGATATGTGTAATTATCAAAAAGATATTCGCGTGCTGAATTTGATCACGCTTCTAGCGCTTAGTAATTATAAAAACTGCGTAATTCTTGTCATTTTTATAAAAAGACGATGTATAAATATTCTAAAACATATTGTTCCTATTAATAGTGTATATAAAATTGGAAACAAATATTTGTTTTTGTCTGAGTTGATTTTGGTTACAATTTTGTAACCAAATAGTGACCTGCAGCAACAAATATGCTCTTAAACAAAATCACACACTATGTATTTCCAAAAGCATGCACGCTGCTCAAGAACAAGTCCTCTCAAATACAGCAATAACACGGTTAATGTTTAGGAACACACAGTACAACAGTTCTTTACATTCCAAGAATCTAAAAAAGTTACTGTTCCATAACGCAACATGTGAATAGCAATTATTTAATCGCGTGTGGCATCTTTCATTGATCTTTTATTTTTCATTTACACATTATGGGCGTCTAACATCGACACATCTCACAAAGCCGGAGACAGCATAGTCTTCTTTGAAAATTGGTGATGTTTTTGTTCTCTTCCCGTGTTTCTGGGTTTATAACAAAACAATAGATACTTTCCACATGGCCAGCGTCTGCGAAGTGTTTTTTTTCTGCGCTCTTTGGAAATTAGTAATATAGGTTATCACTCACAGGAGCAGCGTCTGGCTTACGTCAGCTCCACCCTCGCGCCACTAGCCTCCTTCAGCCGCGGCCCCGCCATTTACTCCTCGTCCACTTGTGGGCTATCCTCTCAGCAGGCCACCCGCGCCCTCCCACGCCGGCCACGCCGTCATCTGTTTTTTCTGCTCCGCGCCCCCCACCCCACCCCGCCCCGCCATTTCCCAACCCCGTCCCGCCCGCAACTGCTCCCGCGCCGTCTCCGCTCTTCGCCTCCGCTCCTGCCCGCCGGCACACCATCTCGCCCAGCCTCCCCTCCCAGCCCCGTCTCACCCCAGTCCCCTTCCGCGTCCTCATCCAGCCCTTCTTCTCTGTCCGTCCCAACTAAACCCGCCGTCCCAACCGCCCAACTTCCGAAGCACTCCTTACCGCTCGTTTGACTGGGCGGGGTGAAGCTAGTTAAGTTTGGATGGTCCTAAGAGGACGGCATTCTTTTTTTCTCTTCCCTTTCTTTCCTCTCTCTCTGGCTCTTAATTATTGTATTCCACTTATTTGGAGAGTTTCTTCAATTGGTGGGATGAGTTTCGCTTCTAAGAGTTTGTCGGAGTTTAAGAGGGGTTGGTGACCGAAGGATTGTAGTTCAAGGCCCGCCTCATGCGGACTTTCAAGGAGAATTTGTTGTTTCAGCTTTTTCTGAGATACTACAAATAGCCTCGTCGTTTGGTTTCTAGATATGTTTTTAAGAAGGTTCTTTTTGTCGGGGCACGTTGATGCATGTGTCAGTTAAAATTGTTCTGACTTGTTTTGAAATAGTGCTCTTTGGTTTGGCAAGAATGTCAATACTACTAGATGCATTGTTTTTTTAGTACAGTGAAAAACAATGAAACTTGAGCAGCTTGAATCCACTAGTGCTTTGCAGAGATAAAAAAATATTTTTTCTTTTAAAACACACTTTCATATTTTTTATGAGGAAAATAATACAATTAAGAAATGAACAGATATGGTTTCTTCTCTTTGAATAATATTATTGCTGTCTTTCAATCTGTGCATAAAAACGGAGAAGTGTCCGGCAAACTTTAGGTAGTGAGTCCATTGAGCAAATTTTACGTGATTTAAAACTAATTCTAATAAAATAAACTTAATTTGCAAAGAAAATATAGTGATGAAATTTTGTTTTCAGGTCAGTGCGGCATGCTGCATAGAGTTGGAACAATTTTTTCACTATAGGTGAGTAAACGAAAACAAAAAATGTGGCTTTTTTCCTTTGGGATGCGATTAAACAACGGTCAATAATTCACGGACCCATCACCCATTCATTTAAATGCAAGAACACGTCACCATCTCGGTAACCTGGCAGAGAAAGGTGATTATGAACTTCTCCCTTGCTTTCGCTTAGTAACGGTAGGAAACACACCGTAACTGTTCTTGCGGTAAGCTTCTTGGGCAAGTTCCCTTTTATTAATCCACATCTTATCATAAAAAATGCGACTCTTGTTTTAGAGGTTGCATTCTAGAAACATTAGTTCATCAAAACTTCATGTGAATCTTAATGTTCAGCAATAGCTTTTTTCTTTGAAGTCTGCAAATGCTTTACTTTTCCGACTTCAACTTGCAACACAATTTTGGGGTAGAGTATCTGTTTCATCATAACATTATTTTATCGCTATCTACTTTCACTTCCACATGACAGATTATCGTGAGCCCTTTATTCAGAATCTTTCCGTGCGGCGCCCGTGAATGATGCTTAAAAGGGTTCTTAGAAACGGCGAGGTGCCGAAAGCAATTTCAAGATGCATTCACCGAAGATAAGTCAGCACCTCACTTCAAAAGAACCACGGCACTTTTGACGAAGATGCGAAAAGACCACAGCACGTCACTGACTGCAAAAAGCGAGAGCAGGTGTCTCACCAGACGACAACACTGCTACTTCCGTTCTCAAGGCCTAAATGAAAATGAGGATGCTTGTTTGTTGACAAAGATAACTTTGTATGCGGACGACACTGTAAATAAACCACTATCTTCAGATGCCTGTCCGGTCACTATCGTTTTTATTCCATGCAAAGGGAAACTGGTATTAGCATTTTATTTCTTTAATTATTGTTACAACCAGTGAATAAGTGTTGACAACTTTGTTTTTCATTACTCAATGATAAAAAAGTTAATATTTATTTTAAAACACTCAAGTGTAGTCTCTAAATAACATTAAAATCATACAATGCAGGAAAAACGCGTTAGTTTGGGATTTAACTCTTTTTACTATTTTCTTAAGAATTTGTTTAAGAACTCAATAGACCTCAATTACTTTGAGCTGGATATCCGGGTCGCCGCATAAAAAAGTACGCAATTATAATTTCCTCTGTGTATTTAGTAAATGGATTAATGTGTGTATTGTGATTTGATATTTAGGAATGATAATGTTGGAGCACTGAAACATAAGGTAGTCATTAAAAAGATAAAATCATTAAATAGATGTCCAAAAATTAAATTATTTTCGGGAAACTCATACATGTATTTGAAAATCATTGGAATTCATCAATATTGTTTACATTATTTTCTTTTAAGGAAACTCACACCTTACAACACATATCATGCGTTGAATTGGTTGGTTTTCAGGATTCAGTTCAATGACCAACTCTCAAATATGTATGACTTTAATTCCCTACGATTACGAGGACACTATTGTATCTAACCCGTAAGAGGGTGATGTTCAAACGTTACATCAGTACTTCAACATCTTCTAGCACAAACTGTATAGTGCAATATAGTGTACATCAAGGTGCACCAGAATCCCCAAGACGAAAGGGAGACGCATACGTTTCTAGGAATGAATATCATGTTGCGCATTGCAGTGTTTCCTGTGCTTTTTTGAGTACTCATTACTTAGGATATTTAGAACCCGTTCTGTAGTATTCTTTTCATCTAAATGTATTGAATATATTAGGGGTAACTGTAAAAAATTACAATAGCAAATCCTCGTGGATAATAATGAATAAAAGAACATAAAGTTAATTTCTTAAATAAAAAATGACACCTTTTCCTATTTTAAAATGTTCTTTGCTAATTTTTGCACATATTTTGTCAGAAATTGCTCTGAGTAACAGTGTTATTACCAAAGATATTTATTTACTTATTTGTTTATTGTATTAATTTACTTAATTGTATTTATTGTATCAAGAGAGGGCTGCGTTATGTCGATCAGGAGTAAAGAAGGGTTCTTCTACCCCACCACACAAAATCAATACTTTTAGAGAATCCTTGCTAAAATGATAAATAAAATTAACTTAAAATTTTGAATTTGGGCTATTCTATTTCTGTAAGATTTCAGTTATAGCCAATTGCATTGGTTTCCTTCCTAATGAATTCTCCATACAGACATTTGATAAATATGCGAGACAGAATTCAAAGTGCCCTTTCTAGATACCATTTCACGAAGTATTGAAATATTGAAACATTTTCATCTCAAGAAGAAGTGAAAGACTATAAAGTAATTCACTGAAGATCTTTAGAGTAAGTGTAAAATTGTTCACGTAAAAATTGCTGATGATAAACGAACCTAACTCAAGAAGGGAATTTCTTTGTGTCATTAATTCAAGTCATCACCCTGGCGACGTGGCTGGTTCTAAAGTGCGTCTTAACTCCATTTTAAATGGTTATTTTTCCATAATATTTCGTTGGTAGAGAAAAGTAACTGACCGGGCTGGATGTAATTTGTACTAAAAATTACCCATACTTCATTTTTTGGCAGAGATTTTACCCAGTTTGACTACGGAGCTCCTGGCGTCGCTTTTTGGAATTTTCGCTGGTTTTCTCTGGTTTGCTATGCGTGTGCTGCGATTTGGTACTCTTGTACAGTTTTGAAAGCTTTCTAATGTACTGAGTAGTAATGTGATGTGACTATGTAGTAAGAAATAAAACTTTAATAAGAGTTCTAATGTCGTCGCAATACGTCCTCATTCCTAATATAACCTAACATACATTTTTTTACCATAGATGCTATGTTCAAATGTTTGATCTTCAGCGCTTTTTGAGGCAGGAAATATTTGCGTCCAAAGGAAATATTTTTATCACGATAGCGTGTAGAAACCGAAATTACCGTGTAAAACGCTCGATCTCGTCCATTCAGTTTCGAAACGGATATAGTAGCGCGTAAAATTAAACATCCTTTTCCCATCAATTGTCTGTACAGAAAAATGATGAAAAATGACCGTAAAAACGGTCGTAAGGCACAGATACGGCCTAAATACGCCACATTCGGAACAATATTCAAGACATAAAACTGATTTGGCAGAATTTAATTTGTTTTTCAATTACCACGAAAAAATGATGAGAGCGACAGTAACCCATGTACAACATGAACAAAGAATTCAGGGAATTATAGTTTCTTGGTTCTAAAGAACGCGATTTGTGGTAAACACAACAGAAAATGTTTTCAATTAAACATTCTTTTGAAATTATTTCAAAACGGTGGTGTAGTGAATAATGACATTTATCTTTCAAATTTAATGAGTTAGCTTGTCTTTCAGGTCATAAAACACTTCGTAAATCATTTCTAAAGGATATTAATGAGCGAAGTTTCAAACAGAATAACGAATCATTTAACGCGTTATTGTGAAGTCGTAGAAAACACGCAATTAGAATGCTGGAGATGAAGTTAAACGAAAGTACAAACACTGTCAATCTAGATTTCTTGGCGTCTGTCAGTATGACGTCTTACCATCCGAAACGAAACGTATGTTTGAGCATAATAAGAACACGTGTTATAGCTCCTGTCGAAACTGGAAACCGGATGGTATGAAAGACTTCAGGTGTTTAGTAAAGGATTCCGCTGTTTTATAGCGGATCGCTGAGCGCCGTTGGCCCACGAGACCGGTAAACTAAGAAGCCTTTCGGAAATAAACAATCCTAGAACTGCGGGGCGAAACTGCACGTGGGTGGCCACACAGACCCAAGGTCTCACCGTAAACAAATTTCTCCGAAATGTCAGAGGTTATCTCTAGGGGTCAATTTCTAACATCATGTTTACGACTCTGTCAAACACACTCGTGAGATAATCGCAGGTATTGAGTGAGGTAGAGTTATTTGGATTCTCTGTGGAATGAGTTATACATGATTGGACTTAGGATTGCGATTTCCATTCTCGTTTCCCGAAGTTAATTAAGTGTTTGTGTTTTGATTTTAAATTACAATCTCTTAGAAACTTTTTGAAATTTTAGTGCAGTTAATGAAAACTGTGAAAAATATCGCATGAGACGTTTACACGTCCTAAAACCAACACTCCTTTTTATTTCTAAACTTAGTTAAATGACATAAGAAATACGGTATCTAATTGTTCTATTGGTGATACAGATTGTATTTCCAAAATATGAAACATATTGCGCTAAAAGTATTGAAAATAACTACATAAAAAGTTGTAATTTGTCTCGAGAAAAAATTTGCGCCTGAAGTTGTTTAATAACACTTCATTATAAATATTTCTTACCTTAGTTTCTCAACAATAATAATTCACAAGTCGGATGTCCTCGATATGTCGGAGGTCACTAAAGTGAATAAATATTTTACAAAAATGTTTGCAAGTTTTTCAAAAACCCATGAGATAAACGCATGTATTATTGAGTGAATTACTGACAATTGTGTTAGAATTAGAATAACTTTTATTCAACATATTAAGTTTTGTAGATACTGTGAAAGAAATGAAAAAGATTTGATTTGGAAAGTCGACAGATTTTATAACCAAAATTCCGGTTTATTTGAAGAGAAACCATTTTTTTTAATAAAACTGATGTAATAAACAATGTAGTTCTTTAAAGAAGATAATGCAATTCAATAAATAACTCATTTGTAAAAAATAAACAATTTATCTACTTTAAAGTATCTTGCACGAATTTTATTACTATTGTAATCCCAAAAATGAATTATGTATTTGTCTTCTTAAATTAAGGTATCTAGAATATTAACGTGGAATATTGCTTACAGAACGCAACATTGAAAATAAAATCAAAGAGGCAACCGAAAGTCAAATAACACAGATAATTGACGAAAGGTTGCAGTCTCAGTTGTGTCATCAGCACGGTTTAATTTGGAAAGTCTAAGTCTGTTGTTTTCGTTTCGTCAGCAAGAAAATGTTTTGGTGCTCGCCGTGTGTGGTCAGAGCGCCGCAGCAGACGTTCTCTAGGGCGCGTGAAGCAGAGGAAGACCAGGCGCCGCCCCGGGCGGCCGGAGGGGCGCTTCCTAACAGCCAATACGGCACCACCGGGGCCCTGGAGGATTGCACACGCCCCTCCCCGCTCCACTCCACTCCACTCCGCTCCGCTCGCCCGCCATCGCCCGTTCTACCTCGTCCTGTATCTCGCTTCGCCTCTCCCCGCCCAACTCTGCAACACTCCGCCCGCTTCTCCGTCCCGCTCCGCACCAACACGCCCCGCCACATCACACCGTGCCCCGCCCCGTCGTGCCCCACCCCGTCGTGCCCCGCCCCACCGTGCCCCGCCCCGTCGTGCCCCGCCCCGCCGTGCCCCGCCCCGTCGTGCCCCGCCCCGTCGTGCCCCGCCCCGTCGTGCCCCGCCCCGTCGTGCCCCGCCCCGCCGTGCCCCGCCCCGCCGTGCCCCGCCCCGCCGTGCCCCGCCCCGTCGGGCCCCGCCCCGTCGTGCCCCGCCCCGCCGTGCCCCGCCCCGTCGTGCCCCGCCCCGTCGTTCCCCGCCCCGTCGTGCCCCGCCCCGTCGTGCCCCGCCCCGCCGTGCCCCGCCCCGCCGTGCCCCGCCCCGTCGTGCCCCGCCCCGTCGTGCCTCGCCCCGTCGTGCCCCGCCCCGTCGTGCCCCGCCCCGCCGTGCCCCGCCCCGCCGTGCCCCGCCCCGTCGTGCCCCGCCCCGTCGTGCCCCGCCCCGTCGTGCCCCGCCCCGTCGTGCCCCGCCCCGTCGTGCCCCGCCCCGTCGTGTCCCGCCCCGCCGTGCCCCGCCCCGCCCCGTCGTGCTCCGCCCCGCCGTGCCGTGACCGCCCGCCCTACCATCGCCCACTTTATCACGTCCTGCACCGTCTCGCTCCGCTTCACCCCGAACTCTTCCGTCCCTTGCTCGCCACACTCTTCCCTCTGGTTTACCTTCTCGCGCCCCTCCTACTACATACATGCTCCCTGCATTCCGCTCCGCCCTGATCCTACCCGCACGACGCTTCCTTCAGTCCCGTTCCTCGTCTCCGATCCTCGCTCGCACTCGCTCGCACTCGCTCGCACTCGCTCGCACTCGCTCGCACTCGCTCGCACTCGCTCGCACTCGCTCGCACTCGCTCGCACTCGCTCGCACTCGCTCGCACTCGCTCGCACTCGCTCGCACTCGCTCGCACTCGCTCGCACTCGCTCGCACTCGCTCGCACTCGCTCGCACTCGCTCGCACTCGCTCGCACTCGCTCGCACTCGCTCGCACTCGCTCGCACTCGCTCGCACTCGCTCGCACTCGCTCGCACTCGCTCGCACTCGCTCGCACTCGCTCGCACTCGCTCGCACTCGCTCGCACTCGCTCGCACTCGCTCGCACTCGCTCGCACTCGCTCGCACTCGCTCGCACTCGCTCGCACTCGCTCGCACTCGCTCGCACTCGCTCGCACTCGCTCGCACTCGCTCGCACTCGCTCGCACTCGCTCGCACTCGCGCGCACTCGCGCGCACTCGCGCGCACTCGCGCGCACTCGCGCGCACTCGCTCTCAGCGGTCTCAGCCTGATCTACACCGACTCGCCCTGATCCACTCCGCCTTGCCTACTCCTGAACACCCTGGGCGCACATGCCCGGTCGTCGTCCCGCCTCGCCAGGCCACACGGGCGAGCGACGCGGTGCGGCGCGGGCCGATCACCGGAACGGGGGTCGCGGGGATGGGGACGGAAGGGGGATAGGGTGGGTCGTTTGGAGTGGGGGTGGGCGTGGCCCCCAAAGGCCTGGGGACATCGCTGCCAATGACGGACCGCACCTCCCCAGGGGGAGTGCCCCGCAGAATGAAGCTAGCGGCTGCCCTGGCCCCAGGCTGTCCACACGCCACCGCGCCGGAGACAGCGAAACGGAGGATGGAAAAGAAAAAGAATAACACTGAGAAACAGTTTTACCGTGCAATTATTGTACGTTTTCAAGAATTTTGCAGCTTCCAAATCACTTTAATTCATCACCAAGCTTTCTAGAATATTAAGAGGACGACTTTTTTTCTAATGTGTAGTTTAGATTAAATATTCCAAATTCCTCCACCTTTCATGACTATAGAAAAACAGTAAGAATAAAAAAATTGAACTCTTTAAAACCACAATAGAATTACGCTGATGCCTGTGTGTAATGCAAAATATCCAATAATATACTAACATTTTCTGAATTAAAGAATATATTTATAACTAGCAAAACTACCTGACGTTCCCCTGGCAGACATTGAAACGAATGGATTTAAAATAGAGCTAAGGTCATAAATCAGTTTCTTGCTAAAATGAGATTTATCGCTAATGCATCCGTAGCAATAGGCAACATTGGAGACAATGGTAGAAAAAATAGAAAATTCTCACGATAAGACTACAGTACCGGCAGCGTATAAGGGACTGGTAGTTCAATCCACTGCTCCCGCACATTACTATGCACATAGCACCACCAACATGACAAATAAATGAAATATCAAAACATTAACAATGACAAGTTATGACACGCCTTGAAATCATGTTCATAATCTTTGCAAAAGCCGAATCTTTTCGCCTCTGCGACTTCGTATGAGTAAGATGAGCAGCAACGCTGAACCTTGGCTGTGAGAATGTAAACAAATCCTCGCAAGCTGATTGCTTCAGAGCATGTCTCATGACGTACCACAACACGTGGCGAAAGAACTATCAGAGTCGCTTTAACGCTGCCAGTATTGTAAATGTAATACCTTTCTTACCACATTGTTTTTAGATTTCCATAATGTGGCAGAACATTACCACGCCCAAGCCTAAATGAGATAATTAATTTTATTTAAAGGAGGGGTTGTCACAAATACATTCCCAGGGACTCCTCGAGAGAAAAATCTTTGTTTTGTCCACCTCGTCCATTTGAGGATTCTTATAGCAGAGATGAGGATAAGTTCCCGCGTTTTGTTGTTGGTTTGAAGTTTATGGTTAGTGTCAGAGTGTTATTAATTAACAAAGCGCTCAGTTACCGAAACATGCTCTCTTAATAAATAACCTTCTCACATTAACAACAAACTTCAAAACAGCAACTTACCACGTAATTGTGTGTCTGTTCAGAGATCACGCAATATGCAAACGATTCACAATAAACACGTTAGACACATAAAATGCATGTTCTCTGCTCATGTGCATACCAAGCAGAGAACAGCATTAACTGTTGATTCTATTATTTTTCACAACGTCCATATTAGTACTGTAATATTTGAAGGAATTTTAATGACCGTAGCAAGTTTATAACAAACAAAACAGGTCAAAACTAGTTTTCACCTGAACACATGTGAACTCAAATAGAACGTGCTTACATTATTTCAGCATTAAACACCGACAATAAATTCTGCATAATGTTTTTAATTACAAACGAGAACATATTTTGAACGTGTCAGTCACCAAAACTTAGTGAATAACCAATAAAATAAAAAGTGTTACATCCTGAAGTGAACATTCGGTTGAGAGTTATTTTTACATAATTTTAACATTGGGTATTCATTCTTAAGAATGAACTTCGATTAAAAGTTTACAATAAACAATACATGCCTACTACAACTCGCTTTCAGTCGTACAAAAGCAGAAATCTCTGTGTTGACATTGCAAAATAACGCCAGCAATGTTTTAAATAATAAACGCGGACCTCATTCGTGTGTTCCAGTCCCGAGCACGTGTTGAATTATGAAGGCCTGTGCAGTGTGTCAGCGAATATACCACCTGTCGTGTTTCCACAGGCGTGAAACTCGGCCGAACTCCAGTCCCCGAATTACAAAGCCCTCTGTCACCGAATGCACGCTGCTCGCAGCGGGCGGGCGGGCGGACGGGCGAAAGCGACCAGTGCTGCGGAAGGGCAGAGGCAAAATCGGGGATGGGGGTGGATATGACGAGCGAGAGCACGAGAGCGGAGTCGGAGGCGAGAGCGAGGTCAGCGGAAAGGCTGCGAACGGGGAGACGGTTACGGCGAGAGGGAGGGAAAAGAAGAGGGAGGTGTGAGCGGGGGCGGAGAGAGGGTGAGGAAAGAAAGTGGGGATGAGAGTCGGGGAATGCGGCGAGGGTAGAGAGAATAGATGGTGAAGGAGAGGACTTGGCCTTGGAGAGTCGTGTGAGAGAGAGCACAGAGACGGCAAAGGACAGACAAGGGTGAGAGATGTAGCGTGAGCAAGGGTGAGAGTGAGAGCTTTTGGGAGGGAAAAAATATGGACGAGGGTGGGAGAGAGAAGGCGTGAATAATGGCAGAGGCGATAGTGATTGTGAGGGCAGAGGATGACTAGGCTGGGATCAGGTGTGGTTAAGAAATGGGGCGAAGGCATGACGGGGCGATGCGGAGACAACGGTAGGATCGTGGGAGGGTGCGAAGAGAAGCCCAGGTCGGTTGAAAGGGCAGAGGCGCGGTTAGGTTATGGGCGTCAGAGAAGACGACGGATGGTGTGAACACAGATATCGCTTGTACTGGGAGACGAATGGGTGCAAAAGAGTCAACATGACGCTAACGAATAGGGCGGCTTCGAGTTTGGACTTTGAGTTATACTCAACGGGAAGAATTATTGACATGTTTGGTTTTAAACAAAACAGAATTTTATGTCACTGTTCATAACTCACTCATTACTAAAAACCTGACGAAAACTCCTGTGGGAAACTCAATATTAACATACAGAATTCGGAAGATACTCTCAACTACGTTGAAACGAAAATTAAAAAAAAACACTTTAATTTATGAAGTTGGCACTTTTAATGAAGTGAAAAATAATAATGAACTATACCGTGATTATGAAAGGCTTATTCAAATTATAGTCAATTAAGAACTAATTGCAGCTTACATTTAATCTTCTTCCTCGGTTGATGAAGGAACCTATTATTTGATACTTAAAGATACAAATAAGCCAATAAAGTCAAACCATCAAGAAATGAGTTTACTTTAAATGACTTAACTTTAATACAACGAGAAGATGAAATACAAAAAGCATTATTTATAAAGAAACTGTTACCAACAACTCTTGCAATCTTCAGAATTATAATGTACTCAATGAGATGACATAAACGTCATGTTGCTCTATTCTTTTGTTTTTTTCAAAAATTACCAAAATGAAATTGTTTTGATTTCTCTTTCGCGTCGTTAATACTTACAATAGCGGCAATTAGTTCACATTATTGTATTTATGAGTATAAATGCTTTAAATAATGTTCTATAAAGTTACTCGAAAACTAAAACGTATGTTATCTGTTGGCTAGAATTTTACGTCTATCAGCTTAAAAGAATTTTAAGGATTATTTCACTTGAATTCTCAGGGCAACGGGAAACTTACACGATTACAAAAGTTAAACTTTTCAAGAATTCCTAAACGAAAAATCCATGTATTAAAAAAGCAGAAAAACACAGAATTGCAAAACACATGTAAATTGAAATGCAGCCCAGAAAGGAAAGCAAACACACAAATGCACTCAAACAGTTCAAAAAACAAACACTTTCAATTACAATGCATCACTTACTGGATTTAAACACTTACGTCTTTCATAACCTTGGCATTTGAAAATAACAAAATTCAAATTTGCATTCCCATATCTAACCCTCATATACCCCGCTCTGGCCGAGGTCGTCAATTCCCCTCTCCAAGCATGACACGTGTAAATTCTGGGACTCTTCATTTCTCTTAGGAAGTGCGTTCACGTATTTCACACTAGTGAATGTGTTTCGCTCCAGTCTACCCAGTCAGGGTGGTCACAGCGTAGAAATATGTGTTCCGTCTAATTTAGGCGGCGACAGTCTAAAATCGATTTTCTTTAATCGATAAATATCGGGAAAAATTTTCCTTGATTAATTTTTCACATATTTTGAATGGTGCACGAAACTTTAAAACAATTAATTTTAAGTCTGTAAAACGTTTGTAAACAGGTTTTTTAACAAATATTTCGTTGCGGAATAAAGTAAGGAAATAAAAATATTGTACAGAAGTGATGTTGATATTTTTAGAAATTAATTCATTAGTAATTAAGGAATAATATACATTTTCATTGATAACACCAAGAATCTAATAAATAATGAATGATGTCGTGAAGTTCACTCCGGGCTGATAGTCTAGCGAAACGACTATGAACAGAACCACGGCAGGGGTGCAGAATGGAAAGTTTCCGAAGCAGAACTCCACGGAAGCGAGCCAGCAAGTTCCCGCAAGGGAGCAGCTGGTTATCGCGCGTGCCTCCCGGGGGAAGGGGGCGTGTGCTGTCCTCGCGGCGCCGGCGGGGGAGGGCGGGCAGGGCGGTCGGCAGTTTGAACAAGAGGGCGGGGCGGGCCGGCAGTCGGGCGGCCACGGCGCACAAACGACCCACAGAGCTAACGAACAGGTGGAGGCGGGCGCGGGAGCGGGAGCGGGAGTGGTGGAGCAGGCCCTGTGACGGAGGCGAGAAGTGGTGGTAAAAGCGTGGGCGGGAAAGAATCAGGGCGTGGTGGTAGGGAACGGAGGAGATGCGGGGCTCAGAATCGTGACAGAATGGGGAAGAGTGGAGTGTGTGTGGGTATGTGACGAGGGTGCTGATGAGACTGATCGGGAATTGAATAGGACGGGTGTAGGGATAGGGAAAGGGACAAGCACGGGCCCGATAGGTGATAAAGGATGCTAGGGCAAGCCAACGGCTTCTGTGGAGCGGGATAGGGTGATTCAATGCGTAATGGAGTGGGGACAGATGAAAAGGGGCGAGATGAAGCGGAGCGGGAAAAAGCTGGCCGGGATGAAGCTGAGTGGGGTAAAGTTCGGCGGGAGGGAGCGGGACCGATTGCAGAATGAAGAGTATACAGGGGGCGGAGCAGGCCGGGACGCTATCGGGATGAGAAGCAGGGCAACAATAGTATGTAGAGTATTTAGTGTTTTCGGGCGCGTCAAAAAGTTGATCATTAGTCACGTACGTATTGTAGCTGGAAGGTGGCTGTGCTCCGTCACCACTTCAGCATGAGATTCGATGCCAATCTACACGTAGACCTTTTCCTCCCCCAGCTGTATCATTGCGGCCTTTTCCTCCCCTAGCTATCTCATTGCGGCCTCCCTTAGCTATCTTTCCCAGTGTGGCATCGCCCCAGCCGAAACAAGTTCGGCATGTGTGATAGTGTACTTTAGTAATTGTGTGTGTGTAAGGAAAGAGTATGTGACAAGGATAAGAAAGGAAAGATAGCGCACCGTCCATGGCCCGTTTGTTGGTGTACTTCGGCATTCGCGTCAAAATGGATGTATGGGGTGACTCGGGCTGATCGCGTAAATAGGGCGGGAACGAGGACAGGATGGGCCATGTGTTCGGTGTGGGAGCGGTTGGGGTGAGCATGCAGGGTACTGCATTGGCAAGACGGGACATTGTGGATGACGGAGCGCTGCCCGTCAGAATGTAATGGTGTGGTTGTGCTGTTCGATCAGCATGGCGTAGCGCTGTGGACCTATCGCGTTTGCACGACATTGGGGACCTACAGTGTCCAGAGTGGAGAACGACACACTGTCCCCGTCTCATAGGGCTGAGTTTCTCATCCGGTTTTACGTGGATCGATGATGATGGAACGCAAGAAGATCTGGTACGAAAAATATTGAAGCTACAACAGCTCATACTTTCTCGCATTAATTGTAACGTAATTTTCTGAAATTCGTAAAGTTTAACGAAAATGAGTCAGTTTTTTAGTCAGTCCTTTACTATATCCGAAGAAAATATTTGAAGAAAAAGTCGAGCCGTTTTGTGAATTTATTTTTTTAATTGCCTTATATCTTGCAAAATGACGCCGAAATACGCATAATTTCTAGAAACTATATATGATCAGTTTTCGAAAATTAAAAAGTGTTCAACTAAAATCAGGACTACACTATTTTTTAAATCTCCTTTACTCTATCGGAGAAAAAATTATCCAGAAATTCGGTGCAATTATTTAGAAAATTAAGGCCTCATTTAAGGTACTCCCCAAAATAGAAATATCCATTTCAAATTCGTAGGATTTCGAGGTCCGCCAGGTCAAAAGGGGAATATTATTTTTGAAGAGAATTTAGTGAAAGTTTCAGAAGCTAGTGCAGGCGGGAGGTCTAACAATCGGGCAAGCGGTCGTATGAACTAAGGGACAGACGGACGAACTAATAGACGGACGGACTAAGGGACAGACACACGGACTAACGAACCGACAGACATATAGACGGAATAACGGACGGACAGATGGTCTAATGGAAGACAGACAGACGAGCAGACAGATAGACACGTTTTGTCGTAAACCAATTTTTCTGTAACGACGAATTTCAAAACCTGACTTTCGACCACACAAAGAGTGTAAGTAAGTGGGTAAGTAATTTGCTACATATAGGAAGAATATTTATCCCGATTTTCGATAACAGTGCCCAAAAAAATGAGTTTTTTTTCGCAAGAAAAATCACCACTTTCCGCTGCAGCATTACAATACTTTCTCTTTACTACGTAAATACTTAGTGAGCGAGAAAGTAGAAATACTTTTTTCGCGTTTGTTGACGCAACGACATACCACCTGATGATTCCCAGAAGAAAGTAGTTTGGACGAAGAGAGGAAAGCATGCTTGTATCATCAAAAGGTGTATTTTTATATTGACTTGGGGTTTTCTTGCTCCTAATTATCGAAGCTAGTTATCTAAACCTATGTATCAAAACCTGTAGAATGTAAAATAAACTTGTTGTAATGCTAAAGTAAAATACTTTGAATTTTTGTTCCAGAGTTCCTGATTTAATGTAAAGTTTAAATATTAGTTACGGAACTTCTAAAATAAATCCTTCCTCTTAAAAAAACTTCCTCTTTCTCACTATTATAATTATTGGGGCTTACTATTTTCTCCCTGTATTGTTTATATGTTTGAGGCAGTATATTGATCGTATGCAAAACAAGTTTCATTATCTCTCGTAGTATATCGGAATAAAGTGCATAAAGTTACACGAAGCGTGTTGTGATTGTTAACTGTTATTACATCGACTTAAGTCCAAATTTTCGCCTGCAAAATTATTTATGAAAGAGTAGTATTAAATGATTATCTATCATTTTTCCCGTATTTAGATCCCTTTTATTCCTATCTGAATTTGAGGGGCTGGGAACCTAAAATTCATTATTATTATTATTATTATTATTATTATTATTATTATTATTATTATTATTATTATTATTATTATTATTATTACTACTTTCTTTTTTCCGTTACTGTGGGGTCGGCACTAATGGGTGTGGGCTCATTTTTTATTCATTTTCGCACACTCCATTTTTATACAGATTTGGCTATGTTTTTACGGCCGTGTCCCCTTCCTGACGGCAACCACTGGAGGCACACAAGTACATTACACATAGACACACAAATACACACACCCATGCCCGAACACACTATCCTTCCGTTCACGATCGCCCTGGCACCACTGTCTTAGCGGTTTAGGCCACCCGGGAACCTAAAATTCATTAAATGTAAAAAATGTAAAATGAAATAACTATATGAAGGTCTAGAATGAAAAATAATCAATAATATTCTATTATTATTTTGTTGCATATTCTACAAGAATGCGTGTACCTTTCCGTTTATTTACAGATAGCCAAGTGAGAGTAGCCTACGGTGGGGTGCTTTCGATTCCGTCAGTCATGATGCTTCTGAGAACGAATATTTCATAGAAAGGAAATAGAGAAAAATTCTTACTAATGTACATTAAGTATTTCTAATTTAATAGATTCCCACTGGTTTAAAATTAGTTATAGCGTGACACAAATTATTCAAACTGTTTATTTTTTTTGTATTATTATGCAGTTGTCATTTTGTACGTAATCGTGAGAATTCAACTAGTCTGGAAGTGTTTAAGAGCACTACGCACCCCGAATGCCATACCTTTCACTTCCCAGTTTCACCACACTGCTCGGGTGCGCCGCCCCACAAAGCCCAGTGCGGTGGCAGCGACACCAACAGCTGTGAAATTGGACGAGGACGGAGGCGACGGTAGTGATCACTGAGTAAAGAGCACGCCCATCCAGTCACAATAGACGGGGTTTACTGACAGCCTTTAATGACATGAGAGAGACGGTTGGACTCAATTTAGCGGAGAACAACTGTAGGCACTAGGACCGGTGACATCATATCAAAATGTCAAAAGATGAAAAATTGACAGGTACAAAAGAGCAAATTTTGTATCTGACAACTTTTACTATTGTTGTGGCTATTCCAATTTTGGAATGTGTACCAACAATATTTATTAATTTTCATTGTGTCAACTACTTAAAGACGAACTAACTGGAGAGTTTTATTTTTAGGTTTTAGCGATTGTCTACTATGTTATGTGCATTGTTGCTGGTTTTATTGTTCCTACTTCACAAAATTCATATAATTGTATGAATAATGTATTTCAAACGTAATATTTCCATATGTTTAAAAATATTAATACTTAAGTCATCATATAGGACATACAATAGTCCCCAAACAGGTTCTAAAAACAGTCAAATAAAATAATATAATAACTTAAAAACTGACAAATTGACAATCATCAATAATAGTAAATAAAAATACTACAAGCCATTCCCCAGAGACTACTAACGTCACAAAACTGCACTCAACTTCGGAAGGGTTGATTAATGCGAAGCACTCGAGGTTTAAATATTTCAAGATAAATAATTTACTAAACTACTCGTGGTTGGATTAATAATTTCAAAACTATTGCAGTATTACCATTAATAAAAATCTTGCGAAAACTTTTTCTAGGATTTTGAAAATCAAAACATCGTTTATATCCGTTCTCAATTACTCTATTTTCACAAAAACTAAATTTTTGTCTATAAGAGATTCCTTAAATTCTTAGACTCTTTTTTGAAATTACAAGTGTCTCTAGAGACACTGAAATTCTGGTGATCTAAATAACCAGGGCAATATAACTACATAGGCTTATAATTCAACGGAGGATGGAACCCCCTAAAAACAATGCACTGGTGAGGTTCATATCATAGGGAAAGTCAGTCGACAGATCTGACCTGCATTGTTCTCAAATTAACTGCACCATCAGTGTAGTAGCCACTTGATGCAGAAGAGACATCATCAGCACATCAAGCATCGGACTGACAGTTACATTATTACGATTGTAATCGATGTTCATGTAAGATTCTGCTGTTTTGACGCTGACAGTCGAAGTAGAACATTGGGGTGATACAAAACAATAAAGTAGAAAAATGAGAGGTGAATGTAGAAGAGAGCCCATAATAAAGCCAACTTTTACAGATTTACGTAGGATATTAAATTCACAATTGTAACACAAATTTCTAGAAATGTGCTAAATACATATGAAATATAGGAGATGGCGGAGAAAAGGTCACTGATATGTATGCAATTGGAACCGAAATATTTGAGGGTTTGTAACGTGTATATGGGTTTGACGAGTAGGTAAAGTTAGATAAGGTTATTCGAGTTCCGTTATTAAGAATTCCGTTCGTAGAATAAATATGATCATTCATTTTTTCAGTCAACGGAAAGTTGACTGTCAAAATAATGGAGAAATAAATTAATTACTCATAATAATATTCTCAATGAAAACAGGAACTTTGGTAAAGTGGCGGAAGCGGTACTGGATCTAACTGGAGCAACGATATTCATGGTTGTTGTTCACTTCAACTTATAACAGCCCAAACAACAGTGGTTACAGTGACTACACTCACGAACGTAACACCAATAGCGTTTATGGACAACTGGTGAGTTCTTAAGAGGACGATGTATCTACAACAACATCGCTTTTCGTATTCGACTGTTCCTACTACTTCTTTCTACTGGAGAAACATAATCTGCGATATATTAGTGACAGAAGCATGTGTGCCACACGTTGAAAGCTTGAGTTCAAGTAATAAAATTCACATTCGATGCAAATTGAAACAATCTTGTGCGGAATTTTATTCGTGGAATAGTTTTATTACAAGATATCACCTTTCTTACTACATCAGAGCCTCATTACTATAAAACTACTTGTGCATTACCAGAACAATTCCCACTGCACTTATAATTCACTGAAAATGAATATTGTGATACTTGTAGTTGCTGTTGAGGCGCGATGAGGACGTTAAGGACATTTTTGGGAGGTTTTGGAAATGGTTGTGGACAAAGTTGAGATTGAGAACGTGGATGAGGTCGTGGGATAGAGTTTTACTTGGACTTTATAATTCTAAACAACCTGTAACAAGTGCTGTATCTCAGCTTCTGGGTCAATGACCCCCATCTTAAACAGGTTTTTCGCCCAATTTCCCTGATATTTTGAGAGAATGTTGAGATTGCTTATGGTCGTAAACGTAACTTCACTATCTGCGCACGTATTACAGAGTTACAAATTATTGTTGTCCGTGATGTCGTGGCAGGAAATCGATTCCTTAACGAAGGGCACGATGAGCCCAAATCTATAGCTGTATTGCCTTTGCAAAAACTTTTTATTCACCTGCCTGATTGTGGGTAGAGTTATGGGTGACGTGGGTGAAGTTGTGTACGTGTCATTAAGGGGGTGTGTGATTAAAAGTGATTGTGATTAAGGTTGTGTCATTGTGGGAGAGGGAGTGACAGTCCTTCGTGGGAGGCTATGAATGTCGTTGTGGGTGAAGTTTGAGTGCCGTGGGTGAGGTTGTAAAATGTCGTGGATGAGGTTTTGAGTGCCGTGGTTGAGGTTGACTGTCGTATTGGGCAATGTTCCGAGTAATATTATGGATGAGTTTGTGGTCTCGCACAGAGAAGTTATATAACAGCAGTAAAGAGATTTAAAGATGTTCTAATGATTGTGTAGAACACAGTGGAGATTTTTATTCAGGTTCGTAAGGTGACAGTAAAGAAGACTACACAACTGTGGAGTAGATGGTGTGGGAGGTTTGCAACTAAGACTGTGGAGGAGGATATGAAGGTCGCATCGTGAAGTTGTCGTCGTGGTCGTGGACGTAGCGCCGGAATTACAGGGTCGGTGGCGGCCACGCCGGCGCGCGCTGGGGCCTCAAATAGGCGGCGGGTGGAGGCGCGTGGCGGGCCACGGGGGAGAACGGGGCGCACGGGGCTAGCCGCCGCCGCCGCCGCCGCCGCCGCCGCCGCCGCCACCCGTATTGTGCGCGCCGGCGAGTCCAGAAATAGCCGCGACCTCTTTCCGCGCGTGCCCCGCGCCACACCGCGCGCGCGCGTGAGCGCACGCAGGAACGCACGCACGCACACACGCACGCATGCACGCTCGCACGCCGCGCTTTCTCTCCCACAGCCTGCCGCCTTCACTTCGCACTCGCGCCTGGATACAGATCGTTGCGTGTATGATGTGCGGCGCCGGGCTCGCGCATGCGCACTCGCGGTTTTTGCCCTGCCACCCGGCGCGGCACTACGACAACAGCCACTAGTGGGCACTTCTACAACCTACGTAGGGTTGTTTTGGATCTGCACTAAGTAAAACCAAACCTTTTCTTTATCTTCTATGGAGTGGCTTTTCTGCGTAAGTGTCACACTTACTCAGGAAGGGTAGGATTACATTTCTATTCATCGACATGAACATTGTAAAAGCGCAACCCGAACAAACATGGAGTCAATGGGCATTCAGAATTGCAAGATTATGAGTTGAGTGTACGCAACAGACGTTGGGGAATCGTTGTGAAAGATACTCTCTTTACCACTGAACTATCCTCCCTCTATGCCAACCACCGTGAAACGATGTCCCCGTTCATCCGCGCTTCGCTAAATTGCGCTCATAAACCGACAAACGAGCATCAACCGTTGAATCAAGAAAAATTCTTATGTCATCAATGATAGTTTCTGTAGCGTAAACAAATTGCTGTAGAATAAGACCAGGATTCTCAAACCACGTGGCTTATCCATAAATTAAATAACTAACCTTTAACGATTTTCATTACATTTTTAATTGATCACTTAGTCAAGCAATTGTAAAATTTTAAGTCCCAATGTTAGTAAATGTCACGACTAAAATTTTGAACACACTATTGTGTAAGTGTACTTATTACACAATGCACGCATAACGCATTGTTTGCGTTAATATTTTGCTTATTATATTCTTTTTGCGGCGCACTCACGTACACGATACATTGCTGGTCTTAGAGAATCACTGGCGTGTTGGTTGATTAGTTGATCTATCCGGGTTAAATGCTATGGTTATTACTCCCGTTAGTACAGTGAATTTTTATCTCCGGACGTGGCGATGTTCTTCCCCCGCTGGATGGTGAGATCCGGAGTCTTCCTACACGTCAACTTGCAAGGGAGTTCCCCCTCCACGTAACTCTCCCCTGCGCGGCAACGCCCCAGCCGGAACAAAGCTTCCGACATGCGTGATAGTGTAATGCATGTAAACCTAAGCGTGTGAGTAAGCAAGGATAGTGAGTATAGGACGAAACGAGGAAGGACTGATCGCACGCGGTCCATGGCCCTTTCTTTAGGGTACTGCTCCGGCATTCGTCTAGTGTTGATCGGAGAAACCACCGATCAGAGCAGTACCGATCAGATTAGTACCAATCAGATCAGTACCGATCAGATCAGTACCGATCAGAACAGTACCGATCAGAACAGTACCGACCAGAACAGTACCGATCAGAACAGTACCGACCAGAACAGTACCGATCAGAACAGTACCGATCAGAACAGTACCGATCAGAACAGTACCGATCAGAACAGTACCGATCAGAACAGTACCGATCAGAACAGTACCGATCAGAACAGTACCGATCAGAACAGTGCCGATCATAGCAGCAGAAATGTACCGATCAGAGCAGCCGGCCGCTAGAATTCTCCTCCAGATAGCGGTTGAATTCCACCTAGCTATGTAGTTGGTAGTGAAAATTCTCCAACGTCGGAACTCGAACTCTAGGACTTCCCGGCCAGAGTGGATGCAGAGTCAGCGGCAATGCTGTGCTCTGAGCTAAAATCATATCGGTCCGCAGGCGCATTCAGTTGCTGGCCCACAACTGAAGCTTTGTACTGAGCAGTCTTAAGTTTCGAGAACGTGCAGTGGTAGAATTTTCGACATCAGCTGAATGGTTGGATCCGACTGTCAGGATGTCAGGATGAGAGAGGCTAGCTACTATGATCTACTAGATGATCTACTATGATTACTACGATCTACTAGAGGCTAGCTACTATGATCGGTCGGTCCCTCGGATAAAATCGAGATGCAGGTCAGCGTAAAAGCCTAAATAGGGGGTCACGTTCTATTCTCAATCTTTGTTTCCTCATCCAGTCGTCACTTCCTTCCTGAAATCTAGTTATGGGCTGATCTCTACGACACTTCTCTCATTTATCAACTTAGAACGGCTTATGAGCCACATATCAAATTCTAATGAAGCTACGGACCGCACGGTAATTTAAGATGTTTTTTACCCTAACTACTGAGATTATACGTAAACAAATATATTAGATACGACTTTTATTCAACATACTTAATGATTAACACAACTAGAAAATGAATACATCATTAAATAAAAATAAGATGAATTGTGCAATTATATTGTATTTAGCTGGGATAATAAAATTTTTCAAAGCAGTCGCGGGTCGCACTAGAAGATCCGGCGGGCCGCATGCGGCCCGCAGGTCACCAGTTGAAAAGCCCTGCCCTAGAGACTGATGTATCTTCTGATGGGATAACCAGAGCAATAAAGTCTTCAATTCTGAAAATAAAATTGAACGTATCCAAGAATTGGATGGGAATTCAGATTCATTTCAAAAGAAAAATAAGTTGATATTTAAGATATCATGGCTTGTGTTTATTTGTATGCACGCCATATCTCGTGTATATTTAGAACTTCAGGAGTAACTTAACAATAGAATTATTCAAAATTATATTGAAATAATCTAATTAATTCCAAATTATGAAAGAAGATGAACTTAATATATCTTGGTTAGTTCGTGAGTTGAGACTCGTTCCTGCACTGTTTCAGAGACAAATATGTCATGCCATTTGGTTGAATGATTCATTATTTTATTATTATTATTATTATAATTCGTTGATGGTACTAAAAAAATCAGTTTTGAAATCATAAAAAACTATCACATTTATTTGATTCATTATAATATAAGAGTAATATATTCTCTCGCTATTAATAACTAAACTGATAAAATTCTACTAACTAAGAACCTACGAGTATTAGCTTTGTAAATATCATTTTTGTATATTGAAATGTACCAACAATGTCTCGTCATAAATTATTACGAGATCGTGCCGTTTTAACTGACATCATTTCCCTTAGGACTGTTATATTCGTGACCCGTTCCGAATTTATAGAAAAATTTTGGGCGCCAGGAACAGGTTACGATAATTGATAATTAAAACCAATGCTTCCACAGCTAATTTTAACGAATGGATAAATTTCCGGCTAGCTGGGTCAATGGGTCAGGTAATGGATAATCGCTATCACCTAGATAGCCGATTATTTGATCTGCCAACTATACAGTATGACGAGGAATCTGAAAGGAAATAATTATATATCTCTAACTACTGAACAGTTGTGATTGACCAAATAAAAATCATCTTTTCATTTCCAAAAGAAAAATTTAACAATTTATTGACTTCTATTGACAATTGTTCTGCTCTTAGGTCATGACCTCGTTTTAAAAGAAAACCTTTGTACTGCAGTACTTATCTAACGTGATCTTGATCGACGACGCCCCGCAGTATCTTCTCACTTGAATGCTGATAATCCTGCTAATCTTGCGACGCTGCCGACGAATCCAGCCCTCACTGCCTAGAATATCTACCAGTTCTTACTTGATTTCACAGTTCCTAGTTCTCCCACACTACGTGGTAAAACATTAAAGTCAAAAACCGCAATATAAAAAACTTTCAAAGTCCTTAGTGAATTTACTGCTGCACATCAATTTTCAGAGTCCGAAAACCATTGAGTCTCACGTCAAACTTATAAGTCCCACTCCCCTAATATTAAACTCGCGAGCGATCTGTACCATTCGACGACCTCTATCAGAATGTCATTTACTCCTCCGTTTTTCGCCCTCAACGCCTCGGTATCCGTCCTTCATTCTTATTTTTTTAAACAAAACGACAAAATTCGACAATCTATTCTCCCTTAGCCAATCCATTCATTTCTTACCAAATCAAGTAGCCACGCCCTCGATAGTCATTCCTTTCTAGACCAATCCCAAATTATCTTATATGTCTTTCTAGCAAGCGCCCCCACCTATTCAAGGCCTGAATGCAGTTTATTGACCTTGCCAACCACTACGCCGGCGTTGCTAAGGCTGTATATTGCCATTTGCAGACCCCTTTATCCCAACCCATTTACTGCAAATGTTACTGTCAAAATATATAATATATTGGTTTATCACAATATTCTTAAAAACTTTTTATTTCGTTAAATCTTTACAATAAAAATCGATTTTACGGAGTAGCAGGGAGCAAACGTCCGCGCGGGTAAGAGTCCTATTAGCATAATTACTGTTTTCGAGCAGTAGCATTGGCACTTCTACAATATCAATTGTGAGGTGCCATGGCTGATGTTCTGTGAGGAGAATTTGGTAGTTCCTATGCAATATTGCTGCGACAATGAAGTGAGATGTAATTTGAATATGATGTAATTTTGCAAGATATTGGAAATATGTTTACGCTGTTAATAGCACAGTAAAAACTACAAGCGAGAGTACGGATGTGTGAAGTGTGATCTACACAACTGCACTTCCTTCTTTACTGTTTTTTAGACATCAAATTTAAAGATACGCCATTCTTGTTTGGACAGTTTCTTCTTTATACATTAAGCATAGCTGTGTAAAAACCGAATCAATATACCAATTACACGAGAGTATGCAATGGCAATTCATTTTTTTTTTAAAAAAGGGGACTCTTGCCCCATGTTACTCTATTATTAATACTCAAAAACTGAAATGTCCTCTTATTCTCTCATTTTCTGTACATGTCATACAAAAGCATTTTTCAAATGATTCACAACTTATTTTCGGTGTATTGTCAGGGTTGTAAAGTTATTCTCTTTTCGCAGCTTGCTTTGTTTGGCATTTGGTCGCGTTGTGTCGAGCTCGCACTTCCTTCCAGTTGAAACCTGTCAATGCTGTTTGCAGCGTTTGCTCGGTATTCTCCTTCGTGCCTGTCACACTTGCTTTGTATTCGGTGGTGTCATTCATCTTCCCACCACACAAACCCTCCTGAATACTACTCCTTTCACTCGTGTCTCCACGTTGGCCCTTGTCACGCCACATCCAATGCTATCACACCCTCGCTACATCCGACGCTTACCATTATCTCAGAGCAACAATGCGGCTTTTTCATGAAATGTCACCAGAGCTCTGACGTGATGTCAGATACTCAGATCTCTTCTATTTTCTAGCATTCAAGAAGAGGGGCTCTATGTGATTTGACGCAAGCAATAGGTAGTTACTTTGCTTCTTAATGTGCTTGAAAATCTTGCACCAATCTGGACTTTTCCATCAATGTAATTCTTACAATTGTTAGTCATTAGCAAATTGACACTTATCATAAAAGGCTAACGATAACACATCTGCAGTTGTTACCAAAGTATAATTTTTCGAACGAGGAAACTCAATTTTCTTCGATCAAATTGTGAAGCAAAATATTCGCTTAAGAATAAAATGAATAAGTAAAGCTATTTATAGGCTGACGTTTATATTTTATTTGCCATTTATATTTTAGAAACAAGAAAACTTTTTGAAATAATTCTCCAAGCATCGCTCGCTGGAGAAGGAACGTAAAACTAACTTTTACTGTGATTCTCATAGTTTATTATAAAGCCTTTAGCGTGACCGTTTGTGAAGTTGCATCTGAAAATATTATATTATATGAGAAAGCATAAATTACCCAGTTAATTCGGGTTTCACCTCAAAAAACAATTGGAAATAAATTTATGCGCAAATAGTAGTAGCATTAATATAATTTGGCCGTTGAATAACTTCTAGCCTCAGAAAACGTCATGATTGATTCATTACAAGTTTGAATGAACTGAGATGCAAGACTAGAAAGGGCTGTACATCTGGAAATTTGCAAATTTGGCACCTCTTGTCCGCTAAACGCTACCAATTTATAATTCCTGTATCCGTCACCAATGGCCAATACAACGGTGTCGGTCATATTTATTCGTCATTAGCATCGCTCTTTGGATGAGAAAATGTGGACGGATTTTGTCGAAGGTTTTCCAAGGCCGATCATTTAAATAGGGTTCCTTTCGCATAACACGAACGTGACATGGTATCATGGAGTTTTCCCGCTCTTCAAAAATACACTCCCTCAACAGAGATTACTCAAATTTGAATTTTGAACCCTGCGAGCTAACGCTAACACCACGGGGTCGGTTGACGTAATGCCTATACATGTATTTATTGTATACATTAATACTGATAAATTGATGGATTTCAAACAAGCTGTATTGGGTTGCATTGGAAATGATTTCGTTGAAGGAGCCGCTAAGAGAGAAATATGCTCCGTTAGAAAGTACGCACATCATGGTCTCGTGGAGATGACGTCAACATGTTCTATCACTAGGGCACAGGCAGGAAATTAAGGCGGAACAAGGTCATACACAAAGAGGTCTCCTCACTATTCACACTTGTATTGCCTGGCATATCGTCCTTTCTGCGCTCCAATAGCCATCGCCCTAGGGCGGAGAATGTTCCCCTCCCCTCCGGAAGACTTAACGCTCGCACAACGGCGCGGCGTCTGTCTCATAAAACTTTGGCCAAAGGCTTATGGCGCGGCAGTGGAGAAGAAATAAGAAGGGTCCTTACTGACCGGTGCCAACCTGCACATCGGCTTGCGGGGTTTTCTCATCCAGATATCTCCCCTCAGCGAGGCGTGTTCCCAGCTCTCAGCCCGATTAGTGTGACAGTGTAGTTTGTGTGCATGTGTGTGTGTGTGTGTGTGTGTGTGTGTGTGTGTAAGAGGAGAGGATAGAACAGAGAGAAGAAGGAAAGTTCGCGCGCGGTCCGTGGCCCGTTTGTTAAGGTCCTGCTCCGGCGTTCGCCTGATGATGATCGAAAAAAACACGAAAACTACCGAACAGAGCAGCAGTTCTCTAGAATTCTCCTCCAGACACTGCCTGGATTAGACATAGCTATCTAACTGCTATCGAAAATCCTGCCAACGTCGGGACTTTGTGTCTAGAACCTCCCGGTCAGAGGCACTGCCGTGACATCAATTGATGTCCTGAGCGACTTCAGTCGGTTGAGTACTACTTAATTCTTCTTACAAAATGTTTAATTACTTCTGTTTTGACTTTTCTACTTCTATCTCTGTTTTCTGATACTTCCATCCATTGAGCAAAAACTGGCACCGCCCTTTACTTCTGGAAAATATGTATAGTTTTTCTCTCGCACAAAAGTCACCGCGTTTTCTTTTGTTTTCGTGACAAATAAAAGAGCTTTCATCCCAGCAGCTTCCGCTCCTCTTCAAAAGACGTCTCACCTCTGTCTTACCTACACAGACTTTCTGTCGCTACCTGCCGTTTCTTCTCTCGTACAAATTAAATGAAAGATGATACAGTGCTTTCAAAGGTTTTCCCAATTTGCTAGCGCGGAAGACGGGTGCTTCGCGTCTGAAAAGGCTTTCTTCGAGTTAAAAGGAGACTGGCAACAAGACGTCCTTAATTTCATGTTATTAATATTATACAAAACTGATATGAAGTCGTTCACATCTGCCTGTAACAACTTTGCTTTCCTTAGCCGCTCCACTCCCTACACCCATCTCTCTTTCTCGCTTCATTCGACCCACTTGGTTTGCTTAGCAACAAAAATAGTCTCTAAGAATGGAGGAGGTTGGAGAAAACGATTGTGGTACACGCTACATGTATTGGGGCTTCTGAATGAAATATGACATCTGTTTCCAAAATATATCGGGTGCTTTAGCGTTGGTTCAGCAACTGAAGTTGATTCTCGTCAGTGGTGGGTTTTCAATACCCACTGTGTGTACTTGGCGTGACAGCGAGTGAACGGGCTCAGGCCTATCGGCGACGTCCCTACCCCTTTGCCATGATTTAAGGGGATACGTGCGGTTGGCACGTAGATATCCCTACGCCGTATTCCGGTCCCCTCAACCTGAGAAGTAAATTTTATCATCGTCACACAGCAACATATTCTGGTACATTGCAGGGAAAACGCACACTATAGCCTTGCCTCGACCGGGAATTGAACCCGGGTCGCGTAGTGCAAAGCGAGAACGCTGACCAAGAGCTAGCCGTGAGGCTTTCAACACCACGTACCTGAATTGATACATGGCACTCTGGGCAAGAACTACGGAAGCCGTCTGGTCGTGTTTATGATTTTCTCTGTACAGCATCACGTCGACGATGGGACAGTATCTACCAACGATCTCATATTCCCATGTGATCCGTTCTTTGTGGATTCCACACTCCAGCAGGGCAGTAAGAACACGAATGCCAGAGCATTTCCCGGACTGTGCTGCACCACCATTGGGAATAATCTCTAAATTATCTCTCTTTAACAAATTCTACGCAGCACAATATAATTATTAGTTATTTATCAATCAATCAAGAACGAAAAATAAATGATTTTGGACGTGTATACCAAATGAGACATAACCTAGCGGTGCCGATGTTGGTAAGTTACCAAGTTCCGAGTTGGTAAATTACCGAATCAATTATTTTCGACCCGATTTACATACACTTTTTTCGAAAACTCACCTCCCAATTTTAAGTTTCAATATTTCGAGAGAACCCTTTTATCGTCCTATAAATACAATTATCATTATCATCTCTGAAGTTGTCAGTTACAATTGTTGAATTACTGATTCTCTTTGCACGAGTGATGAATGCACGCAAAACGTAATAGTTCTAGGAATAATATTTAAATAGAAATCTAATTGTGTGTTTAATATACAAGTTAATGAGTTCAATAAATTCTGTATTCTAAGAATAATATTTTTTTTTAATCTTTCGGCATTGATTCGTTTACATTGACTTGAATTACTTCTCATGGCAATCGTAATCCAAAATAGTTGTACTTTTTCAGCCTTTGCAGCGAAAATTGAATTTTGTAGTTTGTAAGTGTTCCACAAAATATGGCTGTAAAGGTGAGAATATGACAAAATGCTTTATTAATTCTACAAGCGCGCGGTAAGTTCAAGCCCATCAAGAGCTCTAAACTACCGGGAGATGCCAGATTGCGCTTTGGCGTACTAGAAAGGCAAAATAGAGAGTTCGGCCATCGCTCCTCAAAAGGGCGGAACCAAGGTAAGAGCCGGAAACCAAGGCCAGAACTTCTCTTTTTCCTACCAGAATTGTGGACAAAACTCTAAGATGCAATGGTACGGGAGTTACTGTCGCCAGGTAAGGCTTCGTAACGTTGGCCAAGTTTGCAGGCTAAAAAATTGACGTACTTATGGGAAATACACCGCGGAAGACAAGTATTCATATTGGGGATACTTGCTGTAACAAACACGGCTCTATAGCGAGTATGAGCGCGGTGTTTCCAATGGAAATGCCGTCTAGCCAATGGGACCTGCTAGCAGCACATTGGACCTGCCAGCTTCTCAACCTATTATCCCGACAGCCTGAGTTACGCGTCATCTCAATAATGTAGATGTTCTTTTAGTTCTCGCAAGAAGGTGCAAGAATGGAGTGCGCTACTGTCTCTCCGTCTCCCAGAAACTGACAGGCCCTTAGAGAAACAGTCACATCGAGATTGGTTGTCAGAGCTAGAAGAGTGTGATAAGCTTTCCTCAGTGAAATAAAAACGGTGGTCACTTTCAGATTATATTTTTAGAGTTTTTGGCAACTGGCTACGTCGAAAGGATATCCACAGACCCAGCATTACTTCGTCTTTTTTTTGACATCTTGAAAACGTGACCACCTTCGCTTGAAACTGGTTATTCTCGCATTAAGGCTTGCAAAATTTGTTCTAACAAGTTGATTTGCGAAAAATTATTTATTATAATTTGGGGTACAATAATTAATGATAAAGCTCAGGTCATTACTGTGGCACTTCGTCTAACGACGGCATACTGAGTGTCTTTACCTCGTATCAAAATACTGTGTTTCATATCTATATTAATAATTTCCAATGCGCGCAGAAATTGAAGAAAAACTATGAAGCCTCCGATCATGCGAGAGATGGATATGGGTTTGTTAAACTACCAAGAAATAGGGAAAAATAGAAAACAATCAAATAGTTTCAATTTGGACTGAAAAATACAAATTTTTGATTGTGAAATTTCTCCCAATACACTGAGATGACAAATGTTATGGAATATCAATAAGCAAAATATACAGACAGCAGTAGTATCGCGTATAAAAGATAAGGCACTGCATTTGCAAAGCATTCATTCGTACTCAAGTGATTTATGTAAAAAGGTTTCTGATTTTCTTTGATTGTGTGAACCATTTTATTTACGAGTATTTTTGTTTCTGCAGGTAATTGGTATTTTATTGTTTTAATTTAATTTAAAAATACAATATGCTAAGTAGCCTATTACATATGAGGATAGCAACGGTTAATATTAGAAGCTCCAGTACAAGCTTTGCAATAAATACCAAGGAAGAGACAAACATAGTAACTGTCAATTATAAAATTAAGACACATATTACAAAGTAAAATAAATGAGCAAGAATTATACAATTAATGTTTAATATTTTTAGAAAAAGAGCGTAGATTAAAACTCAAATCGCCACGTGTTATATTTTCATTTATTATTGGTTTAGTGGTGAAATGTCGTTGGCATTTAAAATTAAATGAACACAAGTGTTGTCATTGCCAACAATGTTACATCAACATTGTTGGCAATGACAACACTTGTGATCATTTAATTTCATTTATTAATTATTATATAATATTATTATATTTTATTATCATATTATTTGTATTTCCAGCAAATAGAGGAATCGCGGAGACAAACAAATTCAGAACTAGTATGATATTAAATTATACTGTGACCGCAGTTACATACACTTTTACTTACACAGAGGTAAAAGAGATGTAAAAGAATTGGTCGCGCCCCAAGTGACATTTTTCCTTCATAAAATTTCTTCCCTTCATTGTTAATCATAGTCGAAATTTCAATGTTCATTGTTTTTCAATAATGACAGTAATGCATTTGTCGAAAAAGTCCCATTGGTTACGATGGTTACAAAAAATATTTAGGAACCTAAGTACGTATTTATGAAAGTTAAAAGAAATTTCTTATGTCATACCTTGTAAAAGTCTTCAGACATTCGAGTCCTGTGTTCTACGATATGGTTTTAATTATATTAAAACAATTACATAATGAAGAAAATGTATTATAAATGTATAAAATGATGGACTGTAATGATTTATAATTATTTATCAGCAAAAACAGAATTAATGCCCCAATGTTGGAATTCTTACGAGACCTAATTTGCAGAAATATGTGGACGTTTATCTGCAGGAGTAGTTGCTGCCCCACAAAGTCCGTCCACAGACAGAAAAACACTACTTGTGATTTGTTGCGTGGCTTTCGGTAGGATCTTTTCTGCTATCCGCTCTGCAGCTTGGTGGATCTCGCATCCAGTATTTTTCATTTCTTTAAAGAAGGACTCGGGAGTATAGAATTCGACGGAGAAGTTCAGATTCTTTTTTAAAGTTGAGCATACCATTTGCACATGAATTTGGCCCAGATAACATCTGGGTCAGATATTATCTTCCCTGTCGCCATCGATGCTTTGAGAAGTAATGAATTCTAGTGTATTTCTTATAACTATCGATGTGTGAGTCTACGAAATAAAATTCGTCACAGCTTTTACTGAGTTTCTATTTCTGCTTACCCTCGTACGGTATTTAAGTAAAAAAAAGACATCGTAAGTATCAGTCGAGTCATATTGCAGAAGTTCAACAAACTAGTATGTTGTATAGAGAGTTCAAAATTCGGATGATTCAAGGGGAAGTAATATAATCCTATATATACGTACAAATGGGAATAGATGGGAATATGACGTGAGAATGTTGAAATAAGTTTGTCGAGAGGGCGGCCCAGGAGGACGACCATGGGCAGGCGTGAGTTGGGGCGTGGGGTGGGGGTGGGGCGAGAGTGTGACAGTATTGAGAATGGTGGTTGAGGCAGTGTGGTAGTGGGGCAGGAATGAGAATGGTGAGGGTGGTGTGGGAGTGGGGCAGCAATGAGAATCGTGGGGGTGGTGTGGGAGTGGGGCACGAATGAGAATCGTGGGGGTGGTGTGGGAGTGGGACACGAATGAGAATGGTGGGGTGGGGCGGGAGTAGGGCAAGAATGAGAATGGGGGTTGAGGCGGTATGGGAGTGGGACAGGAAAGAGAAAGGTGGTGGTGGTGGTGGTGACTGTCCCCACGAAGCGCTCATGTCCCATCCTCCGCCTCCGGCGCAGCCGCTGTCTGCTCAAGGGTTATTCCCCCCAAGAGCACAGGGGTGCCAAGCGAAGTTGCAGACACGTTGCGTTGTGCAGCGCCCGCCCGTGACTAACTGAACGGCCCGCGCTCTCATTTTTACAGAAATAGCGAGCGCCGCCCTCGCTGGCTAGACGGAGCTGCCACCTCGGTACTGAATCTGAAAATTTCCCAAAGAAAGAAAGAAAAAAGAAAGAAAGAAAGAAAGAAAGAAAAAAAGAAAGAAAGAAAGAAAGAAAGAAAAAAGAAAGAAAGAAAGAAAGAAAAAAGAAAGAAAGAAAGAAAGAAAGAAAAAAGAAAGAAAGAAAGAAAAAAGAAACGCATACTCTCTGACTCAAACACTTCATTTTAGGTTATATTTAAAAAAATAGATTATAAACAACGAGTAGATAGGTCTTTAATAGGTCTTTAACATAATTAACGAGTAGATAGGTCTTTAACATAATTAAATTCACGACTGAAAGTGTCTTTAGTAGATTCCGGAATTTTAGCTATTAATACCTATTTTAGAGGCTAAAAATAGGGTGGAATAATTTAATTTTACTTCTAGCTATTTTATTTTTGCTATTATTTAAAAGGCGCATTTGGTAGCAATGTTTATATGCAATGACATAGAGTAAAGATGTACAGATCCTTAGTCTATGGCAATGAGAAGCGTAGTGTACTTACTATCTTAGTAATATTTTTAATCAATTAATTCTTCTATTATATGTTATACTTTTAAGGACAATGTTCCCTCTTCTTTCAGTTCACTTACTTCATATTTAACATTACCCAGTTCGCCCCAAAGGTATCGCTCAAAGGTATTCACGTGAAATGTGGGAGCAATCACTCCACTGGTACTAATTTTTAGCGAACATTTCATTGTAAATAATTTCATCTTTATATACTAATACATTTTTATGTAAAAGAACGGAAAATGGGACAATAATTGTCTCCATCATATGCAAGTGATCTACAGACGCAACCGTTGACTGTTATGGAACACCCGACGTTCTTTTCACGATGTACGACTATGAATTGTATATGTAGCATGCGTATTTTCTTCCCAAAATTCAAGTTTGTAAACTAGTTGTTTTAAACTCTAATAATTTGCTGAAGTTCTTTGTATACTAAATTTATGGTACTTATAGCTTGGTACTATAAATATCAGCGATTTGAATGAACGGAAAGCAGAACATATCATCTAAGTGATTTTTCAAGAATAGAGCTCCAAGACCATTGCAATGTTTCATTATGTTCTGTTGCTGCCAAGGTTCTCACTTTGGGAATCAAGATATGAGAAAGAAGACAAATAAAATTATATGGTGAGTGTATTTTAATACGGTCAACGGATTTTGTCTGCTATAGAACCAAAACCAATGCTAACACGGCGGATAGATTTACGCATAACTATGTATAGCCGATCAATTACTGAGTGATTTAGTGCAGTTATGGAATATTATAAATCATAAGGAACAACTAATACCCATACAAGGCAATGTTTAAAACAATTTATCAAAAAATAATTTTCCAAGTTAAAATCAATGGAAATTCCACTGCTACTCTGCCAGAGCAGCTTTTAAAAACAATTCGTATCATTCATGGGCCCTCAGTAGGAGTATACATAAGCTGCATTAAATATGCGTACTGTTACACTCTTCGTATAAATTAGGCGTGCTTCATCAGCTTTGTTTACAGCCTGGACGCTTTTAACGCGATGCAACGAGGGACAGCTGTTCGTGTTTGAAGAGCCTTGATGCAACCTGTGGCCCTTCTTCGCATGCCGCCGCGCCCGCGCTGCCTTCACAACGCTCGTGTATCCCTTCATTTCTTCCGACGTTGCCAAACTCCCCTCCTCCTCTTCTTTTTTCCCCAGCCTTCGCCACCACCGTCTCCGCCACTGTCTCCGTCTCCGCCCACGCACCCCCCTTTCTTCGCCTGGGTCCCAGCTTCCGACCCCGCCCCCTCATCCTCTTCCCCACTATCTCCATCTCTGCCTCCGCCCCGCCCCCACATCACCCATCTCCGCTCCCGCTGCCCCTCCACGTTTCCCCGCCTCCGTCCCTCCCTCCTCCACCGCCATCTCCGTGGCTTGGCGCCGAACGTTGCCAATTTCTCCCGCGCTCTCTCGCCACCTCCTTCCGCCCGCCAGAAAACGGCCGCAGGGAACCGGCACGGACGGCTGCCTCCACCAGAGGCCGACAACACGAGGAGGTTTGGAAATCGACGATGAAAATGACGGAAAGTGATAGTGTTGCTACGTGGAGAGGAGGGAATGACAGCTCGTCAGGTCAAGGGGGCAATGCACCCCCTCAAGTCTACACGTTTCTTATAGTTTTTTTCAATTTTGTCGAAACAATTATCACGTATTGATTGAAACTTACCGCAATGAGTATTCCCGTTAAGAACTTTCTTTTTAAATTTAAATCTTAACATTTTTTAAGTTATTATTTCAAAAATATTTATGTGGGAGTCGACCCCTCTTGAAATAGGCGGGGACGGATCTTCGACAGTATCTAAATAACTATACCTAATTCGGCCGCTTTATCGAAAATTCCCCCTCCCGCTGAACACTCTGATCGGTAATAATCCGTGGTTTACCAGGCAAATGCCGAGCGGAGTTGTATCCAGATAAACGGGCCGTGAACCCAGTGCAATCTTTTCTTTCTCATTCTTGTTCCATCTACGTTCACACAAGCACTACACTGCCACACATGTCAAGAGACCAGTCGGGAGATTAGAGCTCGTACCCACCGGGGCGGTTGCCCACTGGCAGAGATATCTGGATGTGGAAACCTCTGCAAGACGACGTGTAGATCGGCAACGGCGGATCTCACCTTTAGCGGGGCAGGAACACGATGGCTTCAACGTTATTTTCTTATTTTTATTACGTGGTTACTTGGTGAATGTGATTGGTAAACATGATGTTATAGAATGGAGTGTAGAAGGTTACAGGTTTACAGAAACCATCACAGAGCCATGAGCAAGCGGCATAGGTAAGACCCCAAGCGGCAGTCATCTGTTTTTCGCAGAATGCAGATGCCCATAAGAAAGTGGTAGTACGAAGTATGGTTATTTAGTGTTCCCAATGCCATTATTTTTACTTTCTCCGCTTATTACTGATTGTGATGAAAATAGTGACGTGCACATCAATTATAATGTCATTAGTCCCGTTAGTGTAGGGATTTTTTTTTACAGGGAGTGCAGGTGTTCCTCCCACACTGGATAGTGAGATCCGCCTCTGACCTACATTCGTATTGCGAGGGATTTCTCTTCCAGGTATCTACCCCAGTAGGGTACAGTTCCAGCCGGGACAAGCTCTAAGCTACCTATTAGGGCCTGGTCGAGTATGATAATATAGGTGTGTAGTGGGAGAGGATAGGATAGGGAAAGGGGATATTGTGTGTAAGGGAGGAGAGAAGAGGAGGGAAAGATCGAGTGCGGTCTGTGGCCCGTTTGTTAAGGTACTGCTCCTGCATTCGCTTGGTATTGATCGGAGAAACCACGGAAAACTGCAGATCAGAGGATGAATTCGACCTAGCTATACAGCTAGTGTCGAAAATCTGCCACCACCGCGATGCAGCGTCGCGACTCGAACCTAGTACTCCATGATCAGCTATACTCAGCCGGTGTGTGTGAGAGAGACAGAGAAAGAGAGAGGTTGAATGGGTAAGTGCGGGGTTGAGACAGAATTGGGGTAAGGCGGGAATAATGACGAAGAGGGGAAAGGGGAGCGTGGTTTGTAACGGGGCTGATGGCGGAGTTAGGGCCGGAACGGTGGGCGGTGGCGGAACGAGGGCGGAAGGGGTGCGGCGGAGGCAAGGCGGTCGGAGGCGGAAGGGGAGCCGGAGGCGAGGCAAGAAGTAGGGGAGTGACGGCTACCGCTGATGGAGCGCGAGTGTGGACGCGTGGGGGCGGGAAGGAAGCGGGGAGGCGGCGTCGGCGGGTCGGGCGGCGTAGCACACAGCGTTTATCGGGCTGGAAAGTGCCTTGGACTCGAGTTTCGGAAACTAGTTTGACTCTCGTTTTATTTCGGATGAACCGATTTCCGCCGGGCTGCTATGGAATGGTTTTTGATGTAACGCGTGGCGGTGTGGAAATGTGAATAATGGCCACTGGTCAAACAGTTTGTCACGGAGGGCGAGGACTACGGCTCGAGTTTTGGAGGCGAAGTGTTGCATGACAGTGCAATACACTAACGAGCCACAACATTATTTCTTCTTGATTTTTATGTTAATGTATTCTCTATGGTGGTCGTACATATTAATCGTATTCCTTTGGTACGACTCTATTCTATTATTTTATTTCACAAACAAATCAAATCAATAAACGTCGCAAAATTGCGTTTATATTAGTACGAGTACACGTGTTTATGGGTAAAAGCTTCCGTTAAACGTGTTCAACTGCTTTTTAAATAAACATTTGGTATAATATTCAACACTTCATTGGTATATTTCAATCATTAACGATTGCAATGTAAATGATTCCTCAGTAACATCTTTAGAAACTTGAATGAGTTGTGTTTGCATTTCATTTTTTATTTATTTCATTTGTGTGTGTTTAAATTCTTATGTAACTTAAAATTCCCTATGAAGCAAAATTGTGGGTCTGAGGAAAGGATATAGCCAAATAAGGCGGTGAAAAGTGCCCCGAAACCTAAATCGTTAATCGAGATGCTCATATGAAAGAGAATGAAAAATGCCGTGGATTCCCCAAAAAAATCACTCTCCTAGGGCAATATTACAGAGATACAACGATAAACGTGTTTATCATATTTTAGTTTTTTCTCAGCTACTACTGCATGTATGAGAATGAAAACAATTGCAGGGACGGGGGGAAATAGTTGCATTTGAAGGTATTGACGAATTTTGATGCAAAATCAAATAGAAAACAAAAAAAATTGAAATTGATTTTCGACAAGATAACATTGGAGTACTGTCTTAGTTTTCCCCTACAATATCTCTTATAAAATCCTATATGTATTTTTCTCAGAATTTTAAACAATGTGGAAGATGCAATATTAAAAAAAGTGCTTATCTTCTTCTGTTTCAATGACTTGTAATGGGAATTTTGGCATTTAAAATTCCCGCTAATATTATGACGCAAACTGGTGCATGAAGCTCACTGCATTCAACACAACGATGCAACGCCCAAGAGCCGACCCATCTTTTTCCACCATGGATATTCCTATTGAGATTGGCACATAATCAAGTATAATGATCAAGAAGTGAAAGATATCAAGTTTATATGTCATGATTAAATTGGTTTAAATTTTGTTAAAATCATTTTTATCATATTTTGGCACGAATTTCAAATGTTCAAACTGACAACAATGGTTTTAAGTTTTTTCACTATCGTCCACATTGTTTAAAAATCTGAAAAAAATTGTTATAAGATACGTTCTAAGAAAAAACCTGAGACAGTACTCCAACTTTATCACGTCAAAAACCAATTGAAAAAATTTATTTCGTTTTTTCTATTTGAATTTGGGGTCAAAATTGGTTGACAAAAATACCTTAAAATGCAACTGTTTTTTCCCGTCTCTGCAACTGGTTTCAGCTTGATACATACAATAAAAGCGGAGAAAAAATAAATAATGAAAATCCCGTTTCTCGTTGTATCTCTGTAACCGATTGCCCTGGAATGCTGTTTTTTTGGGAATGTACATTTTTTTTATTCTTTCATATGAGCGATGCGATTATCGATTTGGTTTGGGGGCACTTTTCATCACCTTATTTGACTATATCGTTTAAGAAATAGAGTAACACATGCCAACGTATCCATGAGGTTCACTAAATTGGTTTCAGAATTCACAGATAATACACGATTCAGAATCTTTTTTGATTAACTCGCAGGTCAGAAGGTGTGAAGAAAGGCGCTATTACATAATATTTAGACAAACGTGCACCAGTGCATTAGAATTAACTCTTTACTTTATTTAAAAGTTGGTGGCTTTGTTAATACATTTAATAAAAATTTAAAACAAGTACCATGTAATGTAAATTTACAAACACATCGATTTCAAAAATTATTTTTGTTTTCAGAATATTGCGAAATCTAAACACGGAAGAAAGGAATGATCTTGGAAAGTACCATGACTTAAGAACTCTTTTTAAGTAATGTTATTTTCTTCGATTCCATTTGAGAATGCATGCGGAAAAAAACTATTACATTCTTTAGAACACAAAACAAGCGTCTTAAGCCTCAACTGTCCCCACATGTGATTAACATCACTACCATCTTGTTTGCTTAGTAACTACATTGGAGTTTGAGCCTCCAAGGGCTTCTTTGTCTTTTAGCAAACGTCGTATACCACAAAGACCTTTCTTCTCTTCACTTTCAAGTTGAGAAAAACACAAACAATCTTAAGATTCAGAGAAGTGGAGCCAGACGTCGGAAAACTCCAGGATGCATACCACTAGGACTTGGAATAGTCTCGTTTACGATAGTACTGCGAATTTGCAGCTTCACATTTTACTCTAAAGTCTGAGATCAGGCCCACAAATTGAATTTTTTCTCCTATTAGATCTTAACTATGATAATTCGGAAGCATCTGACGTAAGCTGAGTTTTAAACTCATCTATTAATTCTCCCATTGGCTTACCCCGATTTATGTAATGTCAATATCAACAGTACTAACATTTCTTGTCCAGTAACAGCGCAAAATGTCCAAATTGACGCTTCTAACCCCTACATATTTTAGTTTATCCAAATGGCCTACAGTATCAAATACTTTTTGGGATCAAAAACTTAAACATGTTTTACTGTGATCTAATGAAATAATAATTCCATCAGTGACAGATACGATTGGATTTTGTGTGCTCGAAATATATCGGAATCCTAATTGTAGTTGTGGGAGTAATTTTTGTCTCTTCCAACATTGCAATAATCTATTTTTATTGAAGTTTCAAACATTTTTGTAAAAGAAGCAGACTTTGGTAATTTGGATAATTAATGCGGTTTTAATTCGTAAGGATTCCTTGGGCTAGGCATCAGGTGAAAGTGTCCAAGATTGGGGATGTAATGTTATGATATTCTTGTGAAAATTAGAAGTGAATCCATCTTCCTTTCAACTTCCTTTCAGCAAACCCAACAAACACAATGGAGACTCGACATTCAAGATCATTAATAACGCCATTTGACGTGATAGCTAAAATAATTTATTTTTCGTCGAGAAGAGGTGTGCTATTAAACTAATGGTAACAATCGGAATAAAGAGTTATTATTTTCCTCTGCTCTCAGAGATCGCACAACGTTATTTGTTACTTTTCTAGTTTGCTGAGAGACATCGCTGCCTACTCTACATTCAGGCACGCACAGTATGCGACTGCGGAATGCGGGTCCTGAAACTTACAGGAGCATTTCAATCAGGGTCGGTAAACGTGAAACGAGCACGTAGCAAGGAGAGAAGTCAACGGGCAATGTAGTTGTGCGTCCGATAGACGAAATCTTCATTCAAAATCGAGTCCGTTCACCGGCCGCCTGCAGAAGTGGACGTGAGTCACGCTTCCGTGACGCCGTTTGGCGACAACCCAGCGACAACTTCGCACTCCCGATGTGCGGACGTCATTTTCCCTTCCAGCGACGCACATAATTTCCGGGGACGGGCCCACTTCCCGCTCACCTCGCGAAAATTGTATTTAGAAAGCCTGGCAACGATACACGTCGCGACTCGATTGCGACCGCCAAGCCGTTCTAACTCACGAGCGGACAGCCAAGTGTCAATCAACTACAGAACATGAAACATTGCGGAACGCTGTTTTTTTAAAGTAATCTTAATCAATCTTTAATAAGTTTTACTTGAGCTACTACTTAGCAACAACCATTTACTTTCCAATGCAACTTTCAATAGGCTAATACAATAAACACGAATACTACTTCTTATCAAATGTATTTGAATCTAACTTTGGTCATTTATAAATAAAATGGACTCCCCTGCACGCGAGATCAAGGCATCTTGTTACAAATATATTAGTTATGTGGTTTTTAAAGTTTGGATAGTGGCGTGACATTAGTGTGTTAATGTTTTTCGTGTTACCAATAGATGGCAGTTGAAAAGAGGTTGAAAAATCAACAATAAAAAGATAGATAAGACTGAAGATTAAGAGATAAGGAAATTACGGAGTACGAGACATCACTAGTAGTAGCACCACACACTTTGCCTTAAATCTATTACAGGACTGAGGGGTAATTCTCTAAACAGAAGCACACTTACGGTCCTTTGTGACGATGGTTTCTAAAAATGGTGCAAATCCATAAACTTTTCTTATCGTATTACAGATACGAAAGCTATAGGATGATGTGGAGAGTACTGGACACTAATACTGAGTATGTGATGGAACGAGCAGCAAGGGTTGGGGGAAAACCCTTGGGTACGAACCGCAAACCGCTTTATCCTCCTCGAAATCCAGATGGAGGATCAGGGATTAGCACCTAGTGGTGGAAAGCAATCTCCAATGCTGCAGATTCCCCCAAAATGAAGTTACGTGTGGGAACGTGAAACATTAACGTACAAATTTTATGGGATTTAATATGCGTAATTAAACGCGGGCACAAAAACCGTAATACATTTTTAGATGAAATTTGCTCAGAAAAAACAGTTCACAAATATTATCCATTTATTTTTAATAATACAAGTAATAATAAAAGTTAATGAAATTAAATCTACCGTTTTGAATGCATTTAATGCAAGTTTTTATGAATTCACAGCATGTCGACAATGTATGCTATGTGATTGATTCATGTTCTGGACACGTCAACTGCTATGAGCAATAGTTCCATTAGTGTAGTGAATATTTTATCGGAGGAAGTGCCGATGTTCCTCCCATTAAACAAGAACTGGCAACTTCTAAAAAAACGTATTTTTTCTAACGTGCCCGATGACATTAGGTCATTATTACACCTCCTGCCTTATAAAATGAATCTTTTTAACTGAGGTAAGCACATTTCTGAGATTACGAGCCCCATTGCGAACGACGTTCGAGAATTAAATAAAAAAAATTAATTTTATGAGGCAGGAGGTCTAATAATGTCCTTATGTCATCAACCACGTTCGAGGAAATGAAGTATACACGTCGGTATACAGGGAATTTCCTTCTCTAGATATTTCCCCCAAGGGCATCGCTCTAAGCACCAAACTAGTAGCTTGATACGTGTTGTAGTGTAGTGCTTGTAAGTAAGTGTGTGTGCGCGCGTGTGTGTGTGTGTGTGTGTGTGTGTAAGGACAGAGGGTAGGACAAGGATGAGGAAGAAAAAATCAGACTCTGTCCGCGACCTGTTTGTTACGTTACTACTCCAACATACAGATGGTATTAATCAAAGAAACCACAGAAAATTAGAGCAGAAATCCGCGAGAATTCTTCTCTACATCGACTGAATTCGATCTAGCTATTTAGCTAGTGTCAGAATCCACCACTCTCGAGAATCAAATCCTAGGACCTCCGGTAAAATCGCTGCACAGACAACGGCAATGTACCCGAGCTAAATCGAGCTAAACTCAGCCGCTTTATGCTACGTAAATAATAATTCATTCAAAGAGATTTTATAGAGGAAATACCAAGTAATGTTGATTTTTTCTCAACATATAAGAATAACGTTGAATAGAATACATATTGTCTAAATGGCTCATGTGTTAACTAATAGATTTAAAGACCTGCTATACGATCTCTTTTTAGATATCTCTATAAACTACACAGTTTTTTTGTTAAGGTCAACGTTTCTTGTGCATCAGTCACGACACGTCACTTGATACAACATTAATAAACAGGATTCAAAACCAATCTTGGAGCGCAATAATAGCACAGAGTGGACTCGTCGCTTACTCAGCGAAGAAAGCAAAGAAGAGATGCGAACTTCTTGAGAGCACTCGTGGACGAATTCCAACGCAGCCTTGGCAAAGATCGCGCTCAGAAGCTTTCGAGTGTTAACTACCACAGAGATGGAACTTGCATTTCCAGACATTTATCGGAATATTTCATTCATTTAATTTTCCATGAATTCAGGTAGTCATAAACGTACAGTTGTAAACTCGGAAGTTTATGATACAAATTTTTAGAAATATCAGACACGAACTAAATATAATACATATATGCAGGCCAGTTCAGACCGCTTCTTTGAATTCGATACACTCTGCCGATAAATATTTTAAGAAGTTAAAACAGTGCAGTTTTGTTTATTAAAGTTAGTTAATGCAATATGTATTTCCTCTTCCCAAATATTATCAGATAAATTCCGGTTTTAAATACAAATTTTAAAATATTTAAATATATATTTTAATTAGTATCACTCAATGACGAAATAGTACATTGTAAAATATAGAATGAATTAAAAACAAATTAAATTACCTCAAGTAACGACAACTCAATGATGGCAAAGCCTACTTTCCTTTTGCAGCGTCTGTAATTCTCCCTGAAGTTGATAATGTCTAGCATGCAATGTAGGAGTAACAGTAGTCGTCACCTGTACAATTAATCTGGTGCGTTGTAATGCGTCGAATGGAATACCAGTGTTGATAAGTGGTTATTCTATTTCGTAATTTACTTGATTTATTAACTTAATGTCGTCAATATTTTTAGACATATTAAAACCGTTTCAGATGTTATAAATTAAAAATAACTCATTTTCAGTGTAAATAGTTTTTCAAGACCGTAATTGATTTGAACTATGATTTTGTTCTATAGCCATGGCATGTAGCATGCATAATCTGTTAGTATATGGCAATAAAACTGTTGATTTTAAACTGCGAGTATTTATTATTACAAATTGAAAATAACCTTATTTTCAAATTAGTCACTTTATGGGAAGTAAAAATATATAAATTCGATATTGTGCTTACGAAGCAAAGTCTTGTGAACGCAACCCGCAACACAATCATCTCTTCATTTAAACCAGACTCAACAGATATTTCAAAATAGTGAACTATTAATAAGGTGATATAAGATAAATGCTCTGACACACATATTTGTATGTGTAGTAAGATATAAAAGTGGTATAAAAGGGAAACCCATATACGTGGTCACGAAGATTAACCAGTTTCATTAGTTAAGGACCGAAAAGCAGCATTACTGCAGAAATACAGATCAACCATTGTAGAATTCACGACCATCATGTAGAAGAGGAATGTACTTCACGTAATACACGGGAAAACTAAAGGTTTAAATTTTCTACTCACTACGACCAAATCATGTGAAATGTAGATCGTTTAAAATAATACTCAAACAAGGTCGTCATAGTTACGCTAACCAAAGCCTCATCTTACAATCCGTGTATTGCCATTTCCAAGTAGACATAAATGTACAGCAGTAATCACGAATTTTATTTTTTATAAGGTTGCTTGTAACTCATTTACACAAGTGAAGGACCAGCAGACTTTTAAGGATCAACACAAAAAATAACAAAGGTACATAAAGCATTCCAGTTTTTCAGAATGTTTATCGCTGCAAAGATAAACGAATCTCTCTTGAAATACAGTACTTCACACTACAGCGCACCCGTTAGATGATTAAATCCCCCCCCAAACCGTGAAAATTGCTACTATAAACGTGTGTCCATTTCACTGCAAAGTTAATTTCACAGAACCGCAGCCAAGCTCCCGCCGCGAATTCGGCGTCCCCGATGACGCGCTTTTCACCGCCAGCGCTAACCGGCGCGGCGGCGCGGCGTGGGCCTGAAGCGTCGGAGAGTGATGTGCTGCACCGCCGTGCCGCCGAGGCTCATGGCTTCCGCTCGGAGGTCGTTCGCAGCGCAACAGCAGCGCCGCGCAGCGGACGCCAGATGCACGACGCAATTAAAGCGAGCGCCCGCGACCGTAAATCTGCTGCCTTGATCATTCTCCGAGTTCAGCAACCGCTCGCCCCCCCCCCCCGCCCCCCGTGTAATTTCGTTAGAAATACCTCCGCCGTCCGATCTTCCGTGCAATTAAGGCTCGAGCGCGGTGAACCCCGGTTTGTGTGCGCTTGTAACCGACCGAACAAGACGGGGGCTTTCGTGTTCCTTTTGTTAGGCTCGATTGGCGGCGACGATCTAATTTGAATTCGGTGCAACATGGATATTGGTGTTTTCCACCAAATTATTCAAGATCGCGGGAATATCATGGTAGTTTTTTAATTAAAAACAGTAATAATTGCAAATATTTCGCATGTTACATTATTATGTAGCTAGCCATAAGGTCTGTGAGTAATAAAAAATGTACATTTCTAACCTATCGACCAGCGTTTTTCAAACCATCAAAGATTCCCTCGGTAATGTGGGTCAGACAAGAACTTTAAAATATACATTTTCAAGGTCAAAATGTTTTCTTACGTTAAATGTAGGACATTTGAATAAAAAATATATATTACAAAAGTGTTTTTTAAGTCTAATTACATTATATAAATTACATAGTTACACGTACATTTAGTCTGCAATTCTAATTGAATCATGAAGATTACCTCAATACTTGGGATACGTTTTTGTACACATGAAGCCATTACCATGGCAAGGGGATGTGACATGATATTGTCTCATGGTAAACCTGAGAGTGTTAGAGAATTCCCACACTGTTTTCTGTGAATTCTTTGATATACTCTTGGAACGACTGCTATATTTTATTTTGTTTCACTCGCATTGTCGATAGACACAACTGCTATGACATTTGCGTGTAGTACGAATACAATATTTGAGACATGTTATCGCATTGATTTTCCCCCACAAAGTACCCTGTGAAGTATTGATACCATGACGACCGCATCACTTGTTTATTTTGTGCACACGAGTATAGCGTAAGAATAGTGGTGCTACAGAATGGCACAGACTTTCCTGTATTAGTTTTCTGTTTCCATTGGTCCCGGCTAGCTATTCGGACTTGCCACATAATCTTGCCAGCTGAAATCTATCGCTGCCCAAAGAAAAATTTGTAGCCGTTTTTATGGAAATGGCGTTTAAGCCCTACTAAAAATGCATTCTGTAGCACCACTAGCTCGTCATCAGAGCCCCACAATTATTTTTTTTCTGACAAAAATTCGCCGTTTTTTCGCGCAGCATTCCATGACTTTCCCTATACTGCGTATATTACTCCCTATTACTTCCCTATACTACATATACGGGAAAGTAAAAACTGCTTTATAGGTGGTATTTGTAAGACTAATTATGTTTCATTAATACATTATTGCGATTACATTTAAAAGAAAATAATTGGCCCAAATGGCTGCCCTAATGGTTGTTGTCAGACTTGAAAAAAAATACTCGTATTATTTTTAAACATTGTATATCCGTCGTTGCCTTAACTAATTCGTTCAATGAATCACAGAACTTTAACTTAGTATTTATTGTTTTATTTGTTTTGATTTATCGTGAAAAACAGTTCAAACAATGTGACATATCGGAGATAAAAACTTCGTACGTTTTTTTAAGATCCAGAACCAAAATATCATTTACTAATTTTATGTAGTTGAATAGTTAATAAATCTACCAACAGAGCATGGTTGGTTTTCATGTGAAATGTTTCAAGTAAGGAGCCACACATAGTAACAATAACAAAGTTTATTTTCTCAAAACTTTACAATACTCCTCTACCAAATATGCACCAAGTACATGAGTAATCCAGAAGACAAGACCATGTCCAAAATCAATAATCGCATTATAAGAAGATGTCCAAATTACAGTTCCATTGAAAGAATATACCAAGTTCTATCCAATCACAATAAGTTTGCTGCTCGTAACTCGACACATAGCTCACGACTTCACTGGACTATACTTCTTGATGTGGTGCCAGCAGCCTCTTATGTACCCCTCACAACGTCATGCCTAGACTCGCACAAAGGTTCTTCCTTCCAGTCGCCGTTTCTGAGGACCGGCTTAAGTGGTTCAGGGTATCAACTGATGTCACTGCTGCCTTTAATCGAGACGTCCTAGGGTTCGAGTTCCGCGGCGGCAGAATTTTTGACATTAGTTACCGCGAGTTCACCCGCTGCCAGGAGGGGAATTTTAACGGCCGGCTGCTCTGATCGGTAATTTTCCATGGTTTCTCCAATCAACCATGATTATGGAGGCGAATGCCTGAGCAGTACCCTAACAACAAACGGATCACTGGCCACGTGCGATGTTTCCTTCCTTTTACTTCTTCTATTCTCACCCCTTACTTCCACACACACTCACATGCACTACAGTACCATACTTGTTGGGAGTCCAGTCGGGAGCTTGTTCTGACTGAGGCAGTGCCATGCTGGTGAGGGAAAACCACGCAAGTTGACGTAGGTCGGCGCCGGATCTCCAGACGGTGAGGGAAGATCGTTGTCTCACGCGATAAAAACATGCACATTTACGGGACTGATGATCTTATCAGTTGACGCGCACAGAATCTCTAATCAATCAATAAATCAATCAAATTGTTTCTGCAGGATGTGCCTGCTCCGAAAGCACGCACTGACCTGCCGCGCGCGCGGTCCAGTTAAAGGCCCCACACAGATACAAGATATTGATTTTGATTCACTCTATGCTCTTTATAACACCACTACGGACAAAATATACCGTATGATTCTACGATCGTAAATATTGCTGAATTCATTTCAAAATTATGAGTGTGAGAAGAAACGTTTTAAGATAACTATAAAAAAATTGACTCTCAATTAAGGTTGTCAGGTTGAAAAGAAATGAATGCATTACAGAAGAAAGAAGAAATTAATGCATTACAACAAGTTTAGAAAACAGTATTCAATCCCGCAGGATGCTCTATTGCCATGTAATTTGGAAGTTATTTTCTAAACTGTGGCATCAGTGTTGTGCTGTTTTAAACAATCTACATCAATTCCACTCTGACTAGTAAAATATTATATTTATTATAACAGGACATCATTTTTCTATTTATATTTTGTTCATAGGGTATAATAAGGTAATAAGAACCCACTAGGGGACAATGTTACAAAAGAGAGTAGATAGAGGAACTAATTCTTTATTTATTTTTACAGAATGCCGGTTGTACATGACACACACCAAAAATCGTATGCCCACAGGTAAATCAGAAATGAAGCATTTGAAAAGTAAATGGAATTTAAAATCACATACAAAAATACAAAGGGTCTTTATTCCCAGGGGGAATTAAGACACATGGTATCAGTAACTTTTCTCATAATACAACACACAAAAATTTTTAAAAAAACTGAAATGTTTTTCTCAGGGGCCAAAAGATACACTACGCCAAATTAACATGCATTTGCTTCATAATTCTAATTGATAAAAATCGAAAAGCAATCGTTATGCTTTTAACCATCTATCTAATCAAAATCAGAACGCGTTTGCCCAAAACAATCATTCTGCTTATTGCGACGCCCGATAAAAAATGGAAGAACATCGTTTGCCGTAGTAGCGAGGAGCTCTGTTGCCAACACACTCACGAAGTCTTAGCATTGCAGCTCGCAAGAAACACCTCATTTCAGTTTTGAAGCTTACAGTTTGTAGCTCACATTCCCCCGTTCTACCCTACATCACGGAAAGGGGTTATAAAATTTTAAAACGAGCGAAGTGTTTTATTTTGCCTAAGAGAATTCTATGCCAGTAATTGTATGTGTAAATCCCGGATTACGTTGTCTAGTTCTCATTCAGGTTCTATTCAGCAAATGAGATTTTATGGCCAGAGTTGAAGATAGCTCATGAACCATGAAGAGATACTTAACAGTACGTTTTCGTGCAGAAAATGTTTCCTCTGATTGCCACTTGAGGCTGAGCAGAGAGGGACGCTTGTTTCCTTTCAATTGTTTTGAGAGTTCAACGACTCATCTAAATATTCCACAAACGTTACCAGAAACCAGGCATCTCGAGATGCTGGGAGGGGCACCGCACCGTTTCCCTCTCTGCAAACATCGCAGGGCTTATCGGCGCGTATTTCCGTCTCGCCGACCGCGTAGGGGTGGGGGAAGATGTCCCGTTTAATATAATATTGATGATTCGCTTTTAGAGTTCGTTTATCTCGATTATTACGCAAATACGTTTTTAAAAACGTGAATTTACTGCTAAAATTCATTCACATTTTCGAACTCACATTTTACTTCAGAATGGGATATCTGAACAAAACAGGAACACTGAACAAAACAGGATATCATTAATTTGATACGATTTACTGAATGCGTATTCAAAATTAAGAAATTTCTTTACAATTGCTAGTTTCTGAAAATAAAACTCCTAGATGGTGACTGTATTATATATTAGTAATGTGTTTTACTTTATAATAGCTGAGCAATCAAAAATCATCGCGGCAACAATATTTCGCGGTAACGTTTTCGCTGGAGGGCAATTTGTGTTAACATTCTATATTAACATAATGTTTAAAGAAACCTTACCAATTCTGATTAAGGAAGCGCAGTTATTCGAAATTTACTGCCCACAGAAGCGCAGCCATCATTTCAACCGAAGTAGGTCGGGTTTTGTCCAGACATTTCCGTATCGTTCTTCTGGGGAGTCTGTTTGCTTCCTCGAACACGCTGGCATCTCGAGATGCTGGGAGGGGCACCGCACCGTTTCCCTCTCTGCAAACATCGCAGGGCTTATCGGCGCGTATTTCCGTCTCGCCGACCGCGTAGGGGTGGGGGAAGGGGGAGGGACAAGGGGGGAGGGGGAGGGATGTGAAGCTGCGCGGCCCCTAGCTTTTGTGCTCCATCAAAATCGCGAGGAATTCCGTCGTCGGCAACGGCGCAGATGTATTTATAGGAGGGTTGCCTCTTGCTGCGGGCCGGTAGTTTTTTTTTTCCACCGCTCTTTTTCTGTGCCTTTGTCTCCCCTCCCTCCTCCACCCTCCTCCTCTCTGCCGCGCCGTTCCCTGCTTTATTCCACAACGCCCCGCTGTACCACCTCGCTGCTCACGGCCAAGTGTACGAGACCGCTGGCATTGGGCGTAGAACGATTCACGATTTTCTTCAAGGTTTGTCTCCGGGCGAAACGGTAAAAGGTCCTGTGTCGCAATGTACGCTTCCGCTCAGAACCGACCAATGCTTGATTTTATGCGTATAGCCTGCAAAGAAAGGATTTTATTGAAATTGGCAATGCTCTTCAAGAATCAAAAGGAAAATTTACGACATGACTTAATTTAAAAAATCTTATCGACACGTTTTCTTACAGTGAAAACTATAGCTGTCAATTTTCTTTTTATTTATTTCTGTGTATCATTACTAATTTTTAGTATTATGAACTAATTTTATAATTAGTGTGAACTTTCTGATCTTGAATAGCTTTGCATTGTGGTCGTTCTAAATTGCTATCAGCAGACACTTTGTTTGCACGAAATAAACTTATTATTATTTCTACTACTTCAATGAAAATTCATTCTTCGTGTTATTTATGACACAACAATACGCATTCCTTACCATGCTACACCACACAACAGTACGAAGAGTCCATCTCATGGCATTCATTTTCAATACAAAATGTACATAGTTACGTAGCAATACGTAGAAAATGTAGTTTCAACAAACAGGTTAAACAAAACTGTAAATCAGTATTTATAACAGGAATGAATAGAAAACTAATAGAGATTTCTATTATGGAACTAGACGCATTTTACATTCTTTTCTGCTTTTTCTTCTTTTTTCGGTCCGATCACCTATGGAAAACGTGAAAGCAACTTTTGAGAATTGATATGTGCCCAATATGTCTTAATTTCCCCGATTTTTTTGCGACGCTTGAAACGCGAAGTAAGTTTAGAGGTTCTATTAAAAGTCCGTTTGCTACCTTCACTTTTTCCAGGTTACAAGCTTAAAGTCCATTTTTTCAACGGTGGCCTGTTTGTCATCAAATAAAAAATATGTTTTTTGTCTTTTATACTTTCTTAACTGCGTTTCGGGAACTACTGACGTGACCTACACCAGTGAAAGGTGTGACGTAACAGTGGAAGAGCGGCCTCCTGTTAGACGTTCAAGTCGTTTACAAAATGGTAGCGGGCCGGAACACTGAATTAAATATGTAATGAAGATTACCCAAAGAATATTGTACACCTGATGATGGGAAAAAGTAGTTCCCGAAATGTCGTAAAGAAAGAATACAATGACAAAAAATAACATATTTTTTATTTGATGACAAACTGGCTACCGTTGAAAAAATGAACGTTAACCTTGTAATCTGTTTAGAGATTCTACTAAAATTGAAGAAGTAATTATATAAATCTCTAATGTGGTTGGAGCTATTTTTGCTCGGTCTGTCAATATTTTTTTACCTTAGTAGTCTACTTAGTTTAAGAGGTTTTTTTGGTAAGTTGTATTATGAATTTGATGTGACTACAATATTTTATTATTATTTGTATGTATGTATGAATGTACTTGGCGCGACATCCCGTGAAAGCGCTCAGGCGACGGCCCTACCTCCCGGCCATGGGTTAAGGGGGTTCGTTTGGTTAGCACGTAGACATCGCCACGCTGTATTCCTGTCTTGTCAACCTGAGAAGTGAATTTTCTCATCGTCACACAGCAACATATATTGAGACACTGCAAGGAAAACGCACACTGTAGTCTTGCCTCGTCCGGGAATCGAACGCGGGGCTGCATAGTGGAAATCCTGCACGCTGACAAAGAGAGAGCAATTATTGTACTATTGATCATATTCAAATATAGATTTTATTTTCTTTGTAAAAGCACTGAACATTACAAAGATTCTTAGGTTTGAAGTGCAAGTATTCTGATAAAAATAAATTTGAAATTATTTATTAACAAGAATTACAATCTAGAGTTAATTTCAGTGATCATGGATAAAGGAAAAATTATGAAATTCTGAGAGCGCATTTGTACGAAATATGTTGATAACAATGGAGAATGCAGCTCTTTTGAGACCATGAGCTATTACTTCGGTGAGGACAGTTAGAAATATCAGGTTGCCTGCTAGGATCGTGCCTGAGAGGAGAGTGGAAGTACTCGTAAAGCAGTACATTTCCTGGTACTACGAAAACTTATTCTGGCAAACAATTATCAACAATGAAATACTTTTCTAACAATATGAATTCCTGATTATGTTACAACAAATATTACAACATATTTGTCAGACATTCAATATTATCTGCAAAAGTAATATTTATCACTGTGCAATCAATGGAGTATAAATGCAGGGATTTTATATTTACATAAGCCTTCTTTCTAGTTTCAGTAAAAACAGGTGATTCACAAAAATTTAACGAGATATTTGCCGAAGCAATCCTCTGACTACTTAATCTTCTCCCTATCATGAATTATTCGTTTTAGAGTTCCGCTTTACTGTTGAAACATTCAAGGCGGCCAGGAAGATCAGAATATATAACCCCCATTCTCACGCGATATGTGAACTCTTGAGTTATATTACGCTTTTCGTGGATGAGTTACTGCAGCCGATGAACGATACGAGTATCTTAAATGTATATATAGCCGGCCCGTCCGCCTTTGTAGACTTCCGGGGTAGTAAGCTTGTCACGAAAACCCCTTAAATCCCGAAATTAAGCATCGCACAAATATACTCAATTCAAAATTTGCCTTCTGAAAGCGTTGTGTATTTTTTACGCCAACCCTAGACATTTCTCAGATCTTTTATCATAAAAAGACTGGTCAAAAGTCACGCTGTAGCAAAAATGGACTAGTGTCATCGGCTACTTTGTGATGCAACAAATCAAGAAATATACCTATCACCGATGTAACGAAAACAATCATGAACACTCACAAGGTACAAAGTTGAAGAGAAAATATGAGTTTGCAATTTTCGAAACGTTCTGATCTGAAACACACAAGGGTCAATCCCAAAGTATGCTGAAATCCGACGCTTGGTATTTATCATTAAGGTCAGAGTTGATGTCACAATGGCGGCAGAAGTAAATGCAACGAAGCGAGTCATTTTACGAAGAAAAATTAGGACAATTAGAAAGCTTTTAGTAATGACTGTCTCTATAAAGAAGATACGTTGAGGTTGCGTACTAGTGTCAGTAGTTCGCCTCGCGCAACCGAGGCATGTCCCGAGCACATCAGCGCATCCAGTGCCGTAATATGGAACGATTTCTCAGTTTTCGATGGCGCTGCCAGCGGTATGTGTCTCAGAGGATATTAAATATTTTGATCCTACTGCGAAAGAGGGTATATTCCGTAAAAGCAAAGTAAACATGTTAATAAGCATACCAAAAAACGTAACTGATTGATTATTCCGGGCGCTACTTCGGTCATTAGTCCTGCAAGTATAGTGCATATTATTTCATCGGGAGGTGGCAGTGATCTTTTCCCGCTGGATGGCGAGATCCGGCGCCGACCTATCATCGACTAGCGGGTTTCCCCAACCAGGTATCTCCCACCAGCGGGGCACCGCCCTATCCGGGATGAGATCTAAGCTCCCGACCGGTCTTCCAGCATGTGTCGTAGTGTAGTGCATGTTAGTGTCATTGTGACTGTGTGTGTGCGTAAGGGGTGAGGATCGGACAAGGAAGAGGAAGGAAAGATCACCCGCGGTCCGTGGTCCGTTTGTTAGGGTACTTCTCCGGCATTCGCCTGGTGTTTATCGGAGAAACCACGGAAAATTACCGACCGCTAGAATTCTTCTCCAGACAGCTATTGAATCCGATCCACCTATCCAGCTAGTGTCGAAAATCGTGCCGCCCTCGGGACTCGAACCTGGAACCTCCCGGTCAGAGGCACTACAGTGACATCAGTTGATGCACTGAGCCACGTCTTCCGGTAACTAACTTAAATTATTTATTTTTCTTACTCTCAGCTAATCCAGTCTCACATGTAAGTTCGAGATCTCATTGTACCATCAAGGTTCACAGGTGACAACTAACTTGTCATCGCTGTCATAAAGAAATATAGAGAATCCAAAGTGAGTGGGTTGATCTGCCTAGCCCAACGCACCCGCATCTAGACACAGTAGTTAATATCCCTGCCACTCGGGCGCAGCAGGGGTGTGGGTGTCGCTGTCGGGAGGGTGCAACCCGAGCCGGTGGGCGTGGGCGTGGCTGCAGGCGCGCGTACTCCTACATCTCGCTCGCCCGCGCGGCCGGGGGCGGTGGCGCGCCGCCAGAGCCCCGCGTGGACGGCGCGTGAGCGTATGCGTGCCCCGCGCGGGCCACTCGTTATTTTAAATCCGTCGCGTCATTTGCATCGAGCCAATTACCCACACCACTGCTTTGGCGACCGTGATGGTGACGGTGGGCGTGACGATGGCGATGGAGAGCGTCGCGATGGCGGTGATCAAATGTGACGTGGTACTAATATCGCAACGTGATGTACGTATCGCAAGGTGATGATCTAATGAAAGATGATAAGGGTAATGACGATGTGGTGAATGGTGAAGAAGAAACGCTGATGTGGTGAATGGATGTGGTGAACTGCGAAGAATAGGCAAGCGGAAGGGATGAAACACGAGAAACTTTGGCGGGAACTAGCTTCGTCCACGAGAAATTACTCGTAGATTGAAGTGGGAGGCTTCTGCGGCCAGTCATACAAATGAACTTGGCTGTCGACGTTTCCATCATATTGTCGCGGTCGTTCTCAGGGTTGGTCTGCCGACCAGATAGATGGGCCAAAGATCGAACTTGGACTCCAAGGGTTGAAAGCGTATGCGGTATCAGTTACGCCAGAACACCTAGCGCACCGGTGTGCACATCGGTGGGGGCCGTGGCACAATGCACGATGGTGGAGGCAGTGAGTGTGGTTGTGACGTTGAGCGTGATAGAGACGATGAGTGTTACGGTGATGATCGTGACGGTACGCTGAGCGATAACAGTAATGGTCGCACTGTTGATGACGACGGTGTTGGTGACCGCAACTATGAGCGTGATGGAGACGTTATGGTGAACGTAACGTTGTCAGCGATGCTGATAATGAGAGTGACGACGGTAGCGACTGATAGTCATGGTAACGGTGATGGCGACCGTGATGGTGACCGCGATGGTGACCGCGATGGTGACCGCGATGGTGACCGCGATGGTGACCGCGATGGTGACCGCGATGGTGACCGCGATGGTGACCGCGATGGTGACCGCGATGGTGACCGCGATGGTGACGCCGCTTCATAACGCTTTCTCCCGGACTACGGCCGCGCCGTCTCAAAGGCGAACCGCTTGCGTGTGAGGACAGTGCGCGAACATCAGTACGCTGAAGGATGAGACCTCCGGTCTATTGCTGGAGATGACAAGTAGGCTTTACCTGGCTGCGATGCGACTCTTCTGATCTGGGGAAATCCAGTGATTATAGTTGTACATCTGTTCCTATCTGAGTGGAACAGTGGGACATTAAGCTTTCACAAGGATAGCGATCAGGCGAAACGTGTGCTGTGCCAAATTGTTAACAAGGGTCTCTGCGAGCCAAGAAATTAATGACCAGTAGTAAGCAATTGTAATGGTTTGTAAAATATATCACTCGTTTGTATACGGGTGCTTTTCACATTACACCGCTAAAATATGTCGCAGACAATTTTTCGCAGGAGAGTTATCATGACAAGTATATTATTCAGGTAGACCTGTCGCAGAACTTAAAATCCACTACATAACATTTACAGTTACTGGAACATTCTTTGAAACGCTAAAACCAAATTGGTGCTTGGTAGAGGATATAATGAGAAGATGAAATTGAAAACTGTGTGAATATTTTTTCATTGACTCCAAAGGAAACAACGTACACTACACAACTAATGCGTTTCAAAATAATTAAACATAGCCTTTTCACATCTTATCCAATGATAAGAAGTCCAATGCCACAGGCTGTGAGAATTGCCATATATGTATACCACTTCCCGTCCATGGTGCTGAGAGTCCTCCTCCAGCCACGGGCAACTCTACAATAGATAAATCACTTGATGCTTTTCGTAGCTCCGTACGATACAGTCGAGCATTTCTGATAAGCATAACGTAAGCATAATTGTCGAGCATTTCTGATAAACATAATTTATACGTATGACCGCTCTTCCACTTTATTTAGATCTGTCTTGGTACGTTGCCCCTAGCATATTAACTTATGCGTATCCTGTCTAATAGATGAAGGATGATGCGCGTATTTTTATCGAGATTGAATATTCGATATCGAATACCGTCAATATGCATTTGCAAACTCTCCTATTTAATGGCTTGATTCTTCCCTTTTAATCTATTAATATACAACTATTTGTTCACAATAATTCTTACAATATTTTAAAAAAATATTTCTCTATAGCCGTTCTAAAGAATACCATACTTATTTAAAGATACAGTAGTGAAGCTCATAAATACGATTATAAATACGCTGATAACTGAAGTTTTATTATTTTTGAGGCTTGAGAATTTTAGAGTTATTGTGGCTGTTACTTCCATGTAGGCGAATGGATCACTTTGATTTCATTTTTATGTTAGCTCTTCCTAAGTTGGCTCCCTAACTTTTAAACTTTTTCTATAAATATTATGTTTTTTTAATATATCAAGGAATTTCTCATTTGTTTACATAATTATTTCCATAATTGCATAAATTATGGCATGCAACTATTTTCACAAATGCACTTTAGAGCAGCTGAAGACGGAATTTCTTACCATGGCATACAAAAGCGCTGCGGGAAGGACAGGTAGCTTTCCCAAATAGTGAAATGAGGTCTATGAAAAATAGTATAAAGTTTATTTTGAAGGGCATCCATTTTTTCACGAAGGCAATTGTTTTATCCACATTCTAAAAAAATGTTAAATCTTTAATTTTGATCTAAAAATTAACTTACTCGCAAAGGTAACACGATTATTTTATGTAGTCTCCTTAAATTTGCAAGAAAACCTTCTTTGAGAGCAGAACATACTGTACTTTACAAGTTATTTTAAGCCTTTGGATTAACAAGGTTCCACTTGACAAAATCGAAGAAAATTCTGATTTCAAGATAGCGTTGTTTGCGTGATAAGTGTCTCCCTGACTTCTTATACGAGTAGAATATACTCGTGCTGCAATCTGTGAAGAAATGAATCATGAAAAATCACTATTTTAGGAAGACATGACTAGAAATGTGGAGAGATGAAACATTGACACCGAGATACTTGAAACAACCGAAATTTTAGTTGGATCATTGTCATTCTAAAGGGTTTATTTATTGCTAAAGATAATTATTTATGGTAAGTACGGGTGATTGAAAATTTGAAAATTGAAAAGAAAATTATTGTTTGCCATGATAATTATTAATTTGACGCTGATTTTTGTTGCATCTTGGAAATATGTAGTACTTCTTCGACGTTCTGCGTTACCTATCTCTTTAAGAAATACGTTTACGAATATATTTACTTGGTATGTGATATTCTTATATGAAACGAAATCCGTTTAATCAGAGAATGATTCGCATCTTCGGCACTTTCTTCTATAATTTGTGCTTTAAAGAAGTTAACGCCTGATACGTGTTCAACTTACACTCGCAACATCTTCAATGGCTACTTTTTTTTACATTCAATTCGTGGCTAATACGTTTATACTTGCCAATTTCATCCCAAAATAGAATGCCTAATACCAAGAGTAACTAATGCTACGAAGTATACAAGGTCACTGTTTATTGTTATCTCGACTGCGATATATCAACTCTTCTCCAACAAAGGGCCGATTAATTCGCCGAAGTGGATGTAGAGTTGGACGCGCTCCCGTGGCCCTGCTCTCCCCTGTGCCTACCCATCCCGCCACACGGGATGTGGTACCGCTAATTCCGCGTCTGTGACGCACACGTGTTGTCGCGTCACCATCTGACGTCACAAACTCTTCAACAAGTTGCCCACGGAGATTTGGAGGATGCCAAGAGTTTCTGAAATGCCGACTGAGTCAACACACGCGTATTTCGGGAGAGAGGAATGTGATAAGTTGTGCGTTGAACACTACGTGTTGTAGCGGTAGTAAACTCGATCGTTATTTCAAACAAATGGGTGCAAATGGAATGATTATCACCAATAAACCTGTACAAATACAGTGAAGATAGAAAATCGTAGGAATAATAATTAAACTTTTTCCCCCAAGATACCTCAATGAGAGAACTTTCACGGTATATTGGTGAATTTTGTGATAAAGGAGAATAGTTTGACCACGAAATCTTATTTACGAAATATTATTTACGAAATCTTTGCGATTGTCGTTTCAAATTCTTGGGCATTATTTTGGTTGCTTGCCAATTTTGCAACCAACGCATTCTGTTGTATCTTAATTTTGTCTTCCCGGGAGTATTGCATAATATTACATAATTTTTCGAAATCTTCGGATAATATGAATTAATACCGTACGCACACGCTTATAGCGCCTGATTCCTTTTGAATAAATTGCAACACTCAAAATTTTATTTAACTCTCTCTGACAGTTGACTAGATCTCACCATAAAAATACAGAACACCAGATCACATTTACCCAATTTTACAGGAAAGTACTTAAATGGTAATTTTTGAGGTGAACAGAAGTTGTCATAATGTTTAGATTGCTCTTAATTCCATTACTAATATAATTAATTACAAATTCCAGCAGCATGTTACAAAATTGAACAAAACTGTGAAAATATTTAATTTTTTTAAGAATACATCTCCTTCATTTCCAATATTCAGTTACATTCCGAACCCTTTCTCTATTTCCAGGTAAATTGTTATGTATATTCATTGTACGTGTCCATTCAAAAATTTTCTATTCCCTTCATTCGATATTGCTATATCTAAAACCTGTTTATTGCCTTTATTGTCATTTGTGAATTTATTCATTACGATTACACCTTAAAAGCGACTTGAAAGTCAATTTCCAAAGAAGTTGGTTTAGATTCTTTACTTGTTCAGTGACCAAACTTTATAAGCAATTGTATTTTATACTATTCTCTTGCACTTTTATTTACCTTTTGCTCGTTATTTAATGATCTCACAACAAACAATGTTCACAACAGATATGTCAAAGCGCACTGAAGAACACACGACTCCTCTAGTGCATGAACCAGTGGTAGTTGAAAGTCAACCCTCCCATCATGCCAATAATATTTGAAAGCAATCCGTTCTTGTAGGTTGTCCTATCCACATACAGTAATGTTTAATATTTATAGGAATGTTAATTACATTTTTTGCGTTTCTTCGGTCAATATTTTTTGTTGTTGTTATTGCCCTAGCTCTTTGTTTTGAGATATGTGTTATTGACATTATAAAATTTCCTAGCACTTCTATAAAGCAATTACGTACATTCAACAAAATATAATTATTAAAAGTATATGCCGGACTAATTCTTTAATATTATGTTCAGTGGATTAAAACTAGACTAGTATGTTCGGATTCAGCCACTACCTGTAGGACAATGCTACCGGCGGGCCGCTCTGATTGACAGTCCGCTCCGAATGATTTTACCGATCAGTACCAAGTGAATACTGAAGTAGCACCCAAACAAACGGACCACAGACCGCATGCAATTTTTCCGACTTCATTCTTGCCCTTCCCCCTCTCTTTTCCCCCTCCCCCTCCACCATTTACACACACAAACGTTCGATTCACTACCGGACGTCACATGTCTGGAGACCAACCGGGAGCGTAGATGCGGTGTTCCGCTGAAGGAGATATTTTGAGGGAAAGCCCCATAAGCTATCGTGGTCAGCACCGGATGTAACATTAACATTTCAGCAGTACATCGCCATCCCTCCGGGATATAGCCGTCTTCTCCTGGAATATAAAGCATTACAGTTACGGGACTAACAACCATAGCTATTAACGCGCCCAGAAAATCAAAATATTTGGCTCATCTTGTGTCGTGTTCGATGTCTGGGCAGGGCAACAGCAAACACGTGCTTGTCACGCGATTGGGAAGCTCACCGCGTTCCCCCTCTCGCAACTGACAATCCCTTGGTTTGATTGATTAATTAGTAATTCTGGGCGCGTCAAATGCTAAATTTATTAGACTCGTCAGTGTAGTGCATGTTGTAAATCGCTGGATATGGCAGTGATCTTCCCCCACTTGATGGAAAGATCCGGCGCCGACCTATCTCGGCTTGCGTGCATTTTCCCCAGCCAGGTATATCCTATCAGCGTGGCCCCGCTCTAGCCGGGACAAGCTCTAAACATCAGTGTCCCAACAAGTGTGGTAGCGTAGTGCGTGTAAGAGACGAGGAAGAGGAAGAAAAGATTGCGCGCGGTCCGTGGTCCGTGGTCCTGTGGGTACTGCTCCATTATTCGCATGGTGATGAACGGAGAAACCACGTAAAAATACCGATCGAAGCAGCCGACCCCTAGAATTCTTCTCCAGACAACGGCTGAACGTCGCCTAGCTATCTAGCCGTTATCCTGCCGAATATCCTGCCACCGTTAGGACTCGAACCCTTGGACCTCAAGATCCAATGCACTGCAGTGACATTAGTTGATACCCTGAGTCACCTAACCCGGTGTTTCAGAAGTGTTTTGGGATGTGACATAGATCATTGTGAATTAGAGCGTGTAGAAATAGAGCGTTTTAAGTGTGTGACGTTAATCGGAGCATTTCTATCAGATATGCTCTCCCATAAGCTTTCATTCAATAACTACTAATATCCAACTAACCTCCCGGTCAGAGACATTGCAGTGACATCAGTTGATGGATCCTTTACCTGACCCACGTGGTTACCATGCAAGTGCGTGGCACATTGCGTTCCCTGTCTCCCAACAGTCGATGTCTTTGAATTGAATTGTTGCCTTGTTTTAGGAGACCATGAGGTCTGCTCTTTCGTCTGACCACGCAAATTTTGCTACGCTCCTTTCACCAACTAAGAGCGAAGGTAGGTAGTAGTAAGAGAGAAAGAAGGTATTAGTTGTACAAGGAAACAGGCGATTTGAATTCAGCTGAGAGATTTCATTTAGGCTTGAGGATCTTTTACATGCAGTAAATCTACTAACATGGGACAGCCAACTTTACTTCCTTTCCGAAGGAAGGCGTACGAAGGATTTTTTCGCCCTTAAAAATCCACAGCTTCGATCGGGTTTGAACCCACGATCAGTCCACGTATAACAGTCCGATACGCTAACCGTCACACCTTCGACTCCGTCTTTGGACGTTCAACCTCAACCTGCGCGCTTGTTGTGTTGCAGGCGTATAACAGTCCGATACGCTAACCGTCACACCTTCGACTCCGCCTTTGGACGTTCAACCTCAACATGCGCGCTTGTTGTGTTGCAGGCGTGGTGAACCGCGGCGACTCCTTCCGCCGCCGGCGCTCGCGCAGCAACAGCCTGGTGCCGCCGGCGGCCGCGGCGGCGGCGGCTGCGGCGGCGGCGGCCGCGGCGGCGGGGCCCGAGGGCGACGCCGACGGCGCGGGCGACGGCGGCGCGGGGCCCGGCGGCGGCGGCGGCGGCGACGACGCCCACCTCGACGTGTCCACCTACCGCGTGGCCATCATGGGCGCGCAGGGCGTGGGCAAGACGGCGCTCATCAGCCAGTTCATGACGTCGGAGTGCATCAACGCCTACGACCGACAGAGGGGTGAGTGCTCGTCACCAGTGTTAGAGCTCGGCAATTTAGAAAAATAAACCTAGACTGCGCATGCGCGAAAAGTGGCGGAGGGAAAGGTTCCCTCTCTTCGTCTTGGCTCTTTGCGAGTTTCTTTGCCATTTATTTTTCTTTTATTACTTCATAAGGCAGATTACTTCAAATATTTATTTATCTATTGGGGTTTAAAAGTCTTCATCTACTCAGGGTATTGAGGACCTTAAGTAATTATCTGACGAGTAGATTATAGCAATAATAATGATGAAGTAATTGATGACGTACAAAAGATGTAATGAGAGGGGAAACGTGAGAGCTCTGAAAAAAACTGCCGAGTGCTTGCTTTATCCACCACAAATTCCTCACGGATTGATCGGAGATCCCATCACAGTCTGTGGACTGCGCCGAAGCTATCGCGCCACGAGTCCCTTCCGAATATACAATTGAGAGCGATATGCTTGGTTACGTGCTTACTCTTGCGCTAGATTTTATCTAACAGGCGGCGATGTATTAATTGCTGTATTATGAAACAAATACACGCATTATAATTCAAAACACGTGTTATTGAGTTCTATTACAAATAATACATAGTAGTTGCTGATAGTTTAAAATGTTTTCCTCTTGCGTGTGCAGAATCTGCAACTAAATGTGAATGAGAGGGACAGAGAGAGGCAGAGACAGAGACAGACTAAGACAGGGACAGAGAGAGAAAGAAGAAGGGAGAGAGAGAGAGAAAGGGAGATGGAAAGGGAAAGAGGGATATGAAGGGCAGAAGGGTCTGCCGAGTTCCACTAGTGCATTCATATTTTTATTGTTTGAGGGAAATTGAAGAATCTGTTCAATGTCATTTGCGTTCTTTTCGCCTTTATTATTTTCCACAGTTGGCCGTATATTCAATTCTTACAGTATCTTTCAAAAACTGTTCATAATTGTCTATAAAATACAAACATTTGTAGTAGTTATACAAATATTTGGCGTAGATTCTCAGAGTATTATATGTCATGTGTTCGCCATATAACATAAAATTTGTTAGCAAATGCTCTCATTCTCCGAAGTGTTTCTTAAGGTATCACCCACAGTATACATTGTATAAAACATTTTGAAACTTCCATTTGGTGGTATTTATTTTTGGTTTTGCCACAGAATGAAAAAGAAGGAAGTTATATGAGAGCTAAAACCAAGGTTTACACAGTTAGTAACTGTAAAATACAGCTAGGAACTGTCAGGCGCCGAAGTCTTCAGATTTAAAATCTGTGTGTGTGTGTGTGTTGACAGTGAAAAACAGTAAAGAGTAGTATTTTGGGACTTAATTATGTTGTATATTTGAAAATGAAAACAAAGTCAGTTCGTGAATGCACATTTATTTAACACAACATACAACATACATGCGGTCGCATGAGGCGCTGCCACATAAGTAAAATCATACAGATTTGTCTTCTTTTGAACGGGTAGCCGAAATCTTAAGGGAAGAAACTGTCGTCAAAGGTCCCACTTCTAGATGCCTAGAGGTGAGCGCTGCGTTGACTCTCGGCGAGGACGTTGTCTAGCACTGTCACTCCAGGCGTGTGACGCGGGTATGACGCTAGGCCAATGAGGATGGCGACATGGTTTGCTAGGCAGTTTGGTCGCCTGGACGCAGCATGACAATGCTGGGCGCTACTGGCGCTGCCCGAATTGCTGTCGCGCGTATTTTGAAAGTCCGGCGCGAGCACAGCAAATTATAATAGAATTCATGACTTAAAATTAATTTTCTTATATACCTTCTAGTGTGAATCAGAAAATCTAGGAAGCTTTTTATCACTTAATATGTTATTGAAATAAAAAAACATCGGTAATTAGAAAATACCGATACGTAGGTGTCGTTGCTATTTCTGGATATCACATCTCTCTTCGTCTCTTCGAACGATGATTTACAGAGGTGGGGAAATCGTATTCCATGAATACATAATAATTTTTCGGAAATTAGTAAATCGGCGGTTTGTATAATTACTAAATGTATAATGTGAAAGCAGTTATGTTCATTAAACAACGTGGGGAAATGCATTCTCTGAAAGCATAACTTCCCTGAAAATACCCAATTAATGATTCAATAAACGTGAAATATGAATTCAATAGTTCGCATTAAATAACATGCAATTAATTGCATGAATCAACAAAATAAATTGTTTTAGATGGAAATAGAACTAACTACCAGTTCATTCCAAATAATTGAACCATGAATATGAGCAGTTTGCTTGAGAGACAACACGGAATGAAGGTATTGAAGTAATGTGATAGCCCGCGGTAGCCGGATACCAGTGTTTAATTTCCGTATATTCTGGAATGCAATAAGTGAATACAGAAAAAATATTAAGGATATTATTATATAATCACAAGTTCGGGAAGAAAGAGAAAAATGAAGGAATTAATTTTTGAGTTGGATATTTTCTTCAGTAGATTAGTACTGGGAGAGGGGTATTCTTGAGATTTATCATTTGTAAACTGTTGTCTCTTAGTGGGGAAACATCTGTATTTTGCCTTTCATGTCTCGTTTAAAGCCCTAGAGCGATAGTAGATGCGTTCGCGTCTTCAGTGTTACAGATGGGATAACAAGTCAGAATAACAAGTAATGGAGGTGAAGATATAGGTAGGATAACAAAGGCGGCATGGAATCCAATGCCAATACAATTTTTTACGTGTGCTAATTAATTGGATCTAGTCGACTCCCGGATTACAAGTGTGTGTATATTGACACTGAACTCGTGCGCTCTGATAAACAGTATTCTCTTCCTGACGATCCCATCACCATCTGGTATCCGTCAGTGTCCAAGCTATTCAGAGCTCTCACAACTGACTTTGAGTAAGACAGTCCACTAGAAATTAAAACAATAAAGTAACATTTTTTCAATTTAAAATAATCCGTACAAATACTATGATTTTTAATTACACAACTGTATATAAATGATTAAAAATCAGCATATAAATAAATTAAAGCGTTAATTTATTGATCTGACAAATACTATTAAGTTATCGACATGTAACCGTTTTCAATTCCTTTTATGGTAGCAGTTTTAAAGTTCTTGCAACCGCCGCGTTAACAATTCTACAGTAATTCGGAGTAAAAATAACGATCTAGTAGTTCTAGTCGTAAAAGTAACGATCTAGTCGTAAAAAGCGAAGACTCATTCGAAACCCTGATCTTCTTCTAATGTGTGACTAAATTTCTGTGCATTGAAGGTTTTACTGCAGAGTTTTATACAGTATTTTGAAATATTAGCTTTATTTGTAGTACACATATTGATTATATAAACAAATAACCAATTTCGTTACTTTTATATTTAATTCAGGGTAATGTCATAATTTGGAAACGGTATTAAAAGCAGTGTACGTTTTTTAATGTTAATAACTTGCAATTGCCATCGCCGGATACACAGAGAGCCATCCCTTTGATTCCTTGGCTAGATGCCCACACAGTGGAAGTGAATTTTTTTTTACCTTAAAGAATGACCCAACTGAAGTGTTTCACTTAACTCAGACGACTGAACAAAATTTTTACATTAAACAAAAAAATCTTAAGCCACTCGTCTCTAATTTAATATAGACGTCTCAGACTAAATGTTACAAACTTCTGTTAAATTTAGATGGGTCAAAAATGATGGCTTCTGCCACTGAACATATAATGGGAAATTGCACACAACAATAGGGTTTAATTCATTTATACGAGTGGCATTTACATCTGATTGTTATGGAATCCTCTGTGCACGGGGACCGGGAGAGGTGGCGCAGGGCGTCAACTGATGCCACTGCAATTCCTCTGAACGGGAGGTCCTAGGTTGACTGCCATCCCGACGGTAGCAGGATTGTCCACACTATTTAGATAGCTGGGTCCAATTCAGAATTCTGGCGCTGTCTGGAGGAGAATTTCTAGCTGCCGACTGCTCTGATCCGTAGTTTTCCGTAGTTTATTCGATCAATACCTGGCGAATACCGGAGAAGTACCATAACAAATGGGTCACGGACCGTGCGCAATCTTGCCTTTCTTTGCCTTGTTCTATCCTCACCCCTTAGGTACACATATTCACATGAACTACACTAGCTCACATGCCGAGAGACCGGTCGGGAGCTTAGTCCTTGTCCCGGCTGGGGCGGTGTCTTGCTGGTGAGAGATACTTGGTTAGGGAAACTCCATTAGCCGACGGTAGGTCGGCGCCGGATCTCACCAATCAGCGGGGGAATATCACTGCCACCTCTAGAGGAAAAAACAAGCATTGCACTTACGGAACTATTGACCTTAGCAGTTGACGCGCCCAGAAACACTAATCAATCAATCAATCAATCAATGATTGATGCACAGATGCTCAGCAGGTACATGAAATCTTGTTTGCGTCATACCACGACCTACCGAGCACATTTGCATAATAGGTTGCTTAAAAACTGAGGGTGCAATGTTGTGCATGTCTAATGTCGATACATAAAATTGTCCACTGCACGTCTATTGGAAAAAAGTGATCATTGTCAACCTCTCTATGTCCCCTAGGTGGTTGTAACATTTATTCTGAAGCACCTGCAGAAAGTACATCGTTTCTACGTCACTGTCAGCATCTATTTTGAGAAACGAAATTCCGTAATTGCCATTACTTTTCCCGGTAAAATTATTTTCCCCGGCATAATTTCTAATTCAACAATAGAATTTGATTCATAAAATTCGTAGAAAATGCTTCTTCAATTTTTTGAATGTGTATTTTTATTTAAACATTGTAAATATAACTAATTTCTTTAAAGAATTTGAAAAGAAAAATATGGTGTTTGAAGAAAATTATACGTTCTATCTTTATTTAAAGTGAGCGTACATTTATGGTTGTATAAACACATGAAACTAGAAAATTATTGAACATTTAAATAAAATTCAACAATATTGTATAATGGAAGGTTCAATGATATGGCACACATTTTTTAAAGTTAACGATTCTTAACAATTCCTCTAACAATTGACAAAATTCACTAATATTTTACTGACTTTTCTAGACAATGCTAAATTTCAGGACTTTTTCCTTATCTTACTTTTGCACACTAGTCAAAAACTTTGCACACGTTATTTTACTAGTATTGCACAAAACGTCGCTGGGTGTTCAAGAATATAGTGTATGTCATTCGATTCTAGGAGGATCCTTCTCTGACAGATGCACTGAACTAAGATATTAAGGAAAAATATCAGAAAAGAAAGCATAACAATCATTTTACGTCTATGAATACACATTACACCATTAGTTTATCTGCTCACGCACAAGTGTTTGCACATACGCTAAATGTCATCAAAAGATGTCCTAAATGTTGACAAAAGAGTGGTTTCAAGTAATGTGCAAGTATACCGTCCGCTAACAGGACAAAATGTACGGCAGAGGGAATGATTACACTGAGGGACATGTTCGTACTCAGTTTATATATTAGAAAAAACTCACATTTAAAAAGAAAATTGCGAGATCTCCTCTATGTCTCCTCTTTAAAACGCGTTCCATCGTTTATCCCTCTGCTCACGTACAAACGTTCGCACAAAGGAGAAAAGAAGAGCTCGTTATCCCAAGCGGAAAATGGGAGTATCCTCTTTGCTTTCGTATTCCAGGCCACTCAATTGGGTCATCTCGAGGAGATGGGCCGTAAAGCCCGGAGTACCGCGTACACGACGCGGCGTAAAGTAACTGAGAAAAAAGTTAGACACGATTAACTCCGCTGCAGGGTTATTACTTCGGCGGTTACGACAGCCTTAACGCGCGCAACGCCGGGTAATACGCACTCGATGAGTTTGTTCCGCGACTCAGAACGCGAAAACGGCTCGAGCGCGTGACTCAGAAGGCCAACGAGGTGTTAGTTGAGCCGCAGACTCACATACTGAAGCACATGTCTCATTGCGGTGTCAGCATCTCACCTATTTCGAGTTTTATGTGCCATTGCTTGGTGGTAAAACTGTTAAAGTTGTCTGGAATAGGACGATGAAGAGATACAAGAAAATCTATTTTTAAAACTATTTTCTCGGAGGGAAATTGCTACTCATAGCAAGACAATCCTTGTTAGGTTTCCGTACGTGACTCATGAAGCCAATGGGATGATAGCGGCGTCGAAAACTCGCGTACAAAAGCACGTGTACCCTTTCCGTTCCAACATCTTGTTTTCTTTCTGTTTTCAAGAGATTTGGCTCGAAAATAAAGCAATTTGTGCGGTGCACCTGTTGCATTGAGTAGAGAAGGAAATCATTTTTCAATCCTTTTCATTCGCAAAATTGTTTGACAACGAAAATAGTAGTCATGATAAGGTTTCAGCATGTTACATAGAAAGCGTACGAGATGTTAGTGTACACGAGGCCCTACCTACGGGAAATCGGGTCTCATTGCTGTTTCAAATATCCAGCTGATTGTAATTTTTAGGCGCGCGTATTGTAATTACTGATAATCTGGAGCGTTTAGGCACTCGTTTACTGTACGAGTATTCAGGAAGTAAATACAAAATTACTTCAAGAAATAAATAGAAAAATCTTTTGAATTGCGATGAAAGGATAAATCATAAACGTTTCGAGTACAAAACGAAATATCACGAAGATTTAAAAAAAATATATTTGTTAGCATGTAAAGCAATGCTTATAAATGTTTATACGTATTTCAGTTTGCTTTCATATATTAAGGCAGTTTCTGTTCCAAACTTTTTTTTCACATTTCACAATTTTTACACGTGAATTTTTGCCGATTTTGTGATATATATTTGTTCTATGTCAGATTGTAATACACTTTTTTCATTTCAAGAAATCGTTCATAAACATTATAACTTACCGATTATCCGCAAGTCATCATATATTCAATCGTGAGAAGGTGGTAGTAAACCGTAAAGTCAATCATAGTTTTTTCGTATTGTTGTTAAATCTCTTGATATTGTTTACGATACAAAAATTAACTTCTGTTCTCTTAGGTTCAATATTATTCAAAGTAGTGGTGCTACAGAATGGCACAAACATTCCCGTATTAGTTTTCTATTTCCTGGTGTTGAGCTAACTATTCGGAATTGCCACATACCCTTGCCAGCTGCCATCTATCGCGCCGCAAAAAGTATATTTTTTGACATTTGCTTAATTTTTCAGTTTCCTAATAGAACGGAAACATTAATTTTAGAATATTAAAGAACACAAAAACCTCGTCTTAAATGACAAATTTGTTTGAAAAATTTGTACCCGTTTTGCAGAAAACGGTGCTACTGAAAATGTGAAATTTGAAACTCTTTTTGCTTTCAATTTTTGTTTTCAAAACCTTTAATATAAAGTCATTTGAAGCTCTTACACGCACAAATACAATAATGTTTACAAAATTGCTGCTAATGTGCATATTAAAGCTGTGAGAGAACTACCAAAAAATTACATTTGTGTATTTTTTGCAAAAAGAAAAAAATACCCTATAATGAGATTTACGTCATATTAAAGAGTGTAATTAACACTATCAGTTCCAAAAGTTTGAAAAAAAATTGGAATCATTTATGACAAATTTTTTTGCAAATGGCCTTTAAGCGTTTCTGAAAGTGCAAAAGTTTGAGCTAGTTTTCACACAAAACGACAAAGTTCTCGAGAGATATTACTTGACATTACTTAAAGCACAAGTACTCGTAAATATAATAATGTGAACAAATTTCCGCTAATGTAAATATTAACGACGTGTGAGACAAGTCAAACAAATTACAATTTTGTAATTTTTGAAAAAACAAAAGATTGGAACAAAATGGCGTTAATAATCTCATATAATGCATTAGGTACTATCAGAACCAAAAGGTTAAAGGAACCATTTGGACCTGTTTTTGAGAAAAATCTTGTTTATGTATTTTTTTTAAATTGCACATATTGCGCGCAATATTGGGTGAAAACTACTAAAATTTTCAAATAATGAAAATCACCTTAACGGAAGAACTTACTTTGCAGAAAAAAATTATTTGAAGGAAAAATCAAAGTTCAATTTTGTAGTTGTAGGAAGACGCCGAAAGAAATTGAATTTTCGAAAATTGCAAAACTTTGAGTTAACCGTTAAAATCGGACCAATACCATCTTAATAAGTGTATTTTACTCTGTTCTTACAATAAATTTAAAGAAAACAATTGTGGAGTTGCTTTTGAGAATATTTTGAAAATGCCCGGGAATCTTCATGTAAAGTAACCCCAAATTTTGAAGAATTATTTTTCAAAATCGCGACGCCTCAAGCGACCGCAGATCGACCGGGGAATATCCATTTTGGAAGAAATCGCACGCATGGTTTAGGCGCTAGTTTTGTTCACAGACGGACGGACGGATTTTCTTTAAACCATTTTTTCTTAAAAACCACTGAACGTTTTTTGATTAAATTGAGACCTTGGATACCACAAAGGAAGCTTAAGAGAATGGTGCATGTTATATGTTCGTTGAAATGCCTGATTTTGCAAAACGTTTTTAAAAAATAAAAAAATTTCCGCGTCTTCCTACAACTACAATTGTTTTTGTTAATGAAATGTGCTCATCAAAAACAGATCTTTAAATAAGGTGATGTTGAAGTTTTTGAAAATATGAGTAGTTTTTCTATAATTTCGTGACAAACATAACACCCCGCTAGGAATTGTCTGCGCTTCGTTTTCGGCGTCTTCGTGCACTTACAATTGTGAAATTACAATTTTTTTTCTCAGAGAAATTCATTTATCAAAACTACAACTTCAAGTAATGTCATTCTTAATTATTTTGAAAATACGAGTAATTTGTCTAATTCCAATTGTAATGTAAGTACAATTTCGTGACAAACATAATAGCATTCTACAACATTTACTGCGCTTCAGACAGCTAGATGGGTCGTAAATAAAAATTTGCAATTGTGTGTATTATTTCTTTGTTCGTTTCTTACATTCGACTTTTTCTTACACATTTAAACATCGATCTTTTAGAATTTATTTATTTTGAAATATTTGAAATAAAAATTACTAGCTCTCACAGAATATCCACAACGCAGAGAATACAACAATGGAATTCCGTTTGCGCTCGCGAATTTCTGTGAATTACGTGTCATTGTTGTGTCTTGATGTAGCTGTATGAAAAGGAGTTATAATATTGTCAAATTTATGTTGATATTTGCTTGAAAATATTTAGTATTCGCACTAAATGCTCTACCATTTGTAATGAGTAGAGTATTTTTGCATCATTTTAGAATACTCTTCTCTAATTATGGCTTTTTGAAATGCATTTTTATATAGTCTGGGGTATCAGGCTTCTTTTTCCAATACAAGTTAACAGAACTTTTGTATTATATTTTTATGCAGTTGTAGAATTCACATAGTTCTGACAACACGGCGATGGAAACAGTGAGTTGTTCGCTTCTTGGTTGAATTGGACTTTTTCAAATAATAGCTAAGATTTTAGTATTGCAGAAAGTGCAATATTTCAATACTAGCTGTTTCCAATAACACGGGAAAGTATGTGCTGTTGAAGCACCACTAGTTTATCTTTTGAAGAATTGAAGAGGGCGCCTTTTAAAATTCTGAAATTTTCATCACGCACGGCAAGGGTGTGTTGCGGGCAGCCTATATTGTGTAATGCAGGAACTGCCTTCACAGAATAGTAGTGATATTGGATAATTACCGATAAATTATTATGTTATGAGAGAAATTCAGAAAGGCTTCGCTAGAGCATAGGTCTTTAAGTAAAACGGTTACTTTTAACTACAGGACCTTGAATTTATAAGGAGAATATTCATTTTCTTTGAAGGATAACGAAGCTACTACATGCCAACTACAGGATAGGCAAAGCACTCAAAAATGAAGTAGTAAGTAAATGAAATGAAGCAATAATAACTGTAAAATCTTTTACTAAAGAAATTTCTCACGAGTTAACCGATTTAATACTCTATCCAAGTTTTATAAAGCATATTTTATTTGTGTCCGGACAAATTTCAATTAAATAACATTCAAACGATCATTCAAATGTATATAACGATTCAATTGATCAATACAGACCGCATTAAACGAGATCTTCAGTCTATTAGAAGAGCTCGTAAAATAGATTTAAACATCGCGCAATGCGAAAACAATGTCTTTGCACGTGAAACAATAGGAATCAACGGCGTGACTTTATACTGATAATAATGAGAATTTCTTCTCATAAGATTAATATTTCTCATTTTTACGTGGCCATCGAGTTGGCTTACTTACCACAGCTCTTTCCGCAAAAACGAGTTACCAACAGAAATCACAATTGAATCACTAAATTTACTACAATACAAAAGATGTGTACTTTTAATTAACAAACACAAACATTATTGCTGATTTTAACAGGTAATACAAATGCAGTATCTCGACGAAAATGCTTGAAATACGTGTTAGAGCTTCGTTTGTTGCAAACATACCATTGGCGAGCAATCGCTTGTATCTCTTCGCCTCCTTGGGGAGTCTTCGGTCTGGTCGTACCATCCCTGTGGAACGCTATCAAATGAACTTTCCAAATTGCGTTGGGGGCCGTGGCAAGTCCCTGGGCTCAGCTCCGAGTCTCCATGGGATGAGCGACGCGCCGCCGCACTGTGCAATGCGGTGGGCTCAAATTAATTATAGGCGGTCGAACTGGAGAGGAAATAATTATCTACATGTTCTTTGTGATAAAGATTGAAAAGTTCAAAAACCTGCAGAACAACTAAATAAGGCCATTTCTATTTATTAGCCGTTTATTTTGCATCTTTTATTTTTTACGCTCTTATTATTTCTTGATTACTTATTTTGTCTCTTATAGAAACGCGGAGTATTTTCCTCCCCATTTTTCTTTGAGCAATTGCTAGTTTTTTCATCTGTGCTCCATATGTTATTTAATAGTGGTAGTATATAATATATAAAGAATAATGATTTTAATAAGTGGTAGTACTAATTTACCCAAATCCACTAGAAATGTAGGCGTATCCCAACTGCTCACTGTTTCCTCACCACTTCAATTATCCAATGTAGGAATTAATTTTACACTTTACTCAGGAGTGATATCGATCTTGCCGAGTATTGCTATCAGCTAGTGATGATCATCACTGTGCATAACCCACGGTCCGCAAGTCAAGGCGGCGAGGCGATTAATTTTCAGGGGCCCGCGGGTATCAAACGCCGAATAAGATTTAAACAAATGGACGGAAATAGCAGCTGAACTCACGATTAATTGACGTTTCCGGGCATGTCAACTGCTGTAGTCAATAGACCCGTTAGTTTAGTAAACGTTTAATCGAAGCAGGTGGTGCAGTTCCTCCCGGGGTGGATGGTGAGATCCGGAGTCGACCCACACGTCGATTTGCGGGAACTTATCCCCTAAACAAAACTCCCTCAGGGAAATCGTGCCCTTGATGGAACAAGTTCTAAGCTCCAACGAGGTTTCACAGTTTAGTGCAAGTACGTGTGTGTGTGTGTGTGTGTGTGTGTGTGTGTGTGTGTGAAATGCGACAGGGCATGACAGGGGAGAGGAAGAAGAGATCACTCACATTCTGTGACCTCTTTGATGGGGTACTGCTTGGTCGTTAGCCTGGTTTCGATCGGAAAAACTATAGATCGCAGAAACTATCGAAAACTACCGATCAGAGCAGACCGCCGCGGCGCCAGAATTCTCCTCCAAACAGCGGGTTAATTCGATCTAGCTATTTAGCTAGTGTCGAAAATCCACCACGGTTGAGATACGTTCCCTAGGACGTCCCGGTCAGATTCACTGCATAAGCAGCAGCAAGGCTGGCTCTTAGCTTAATCAGCAGGTCTGATATTTCACCTTTCTATTTCCTTCAGAGATGCAATTAACGAGGAGCCGTTGTCGTCTAAGGAACCGCTTTCATCTGAGCGATTGCCCTCTTTGCTTGATGTTCACCTTGGAAAATGAGCATCAATCAGATTCAGGCGCATTGCAGTTCTGGGTAGAATTTGCTCTAAAGGAGGACGGTTGTATGAGGTTCGAAGTTAGCAACATTTGCTGTGTTGTTACTAAATTTGCTACGTTGGAAATTTTTATGTTGGTGGCTGTGCAGGGGTTAAACATTGCATGTATATTAAACATTGCAAGTGAAAGGTTTCTGAGAATGTTAAGCCTTCAAGGAGGAATGGACCGAACGCAATTTTTCTTACGAAAAACTCCTCTTATCGTACTCCACAATTCACACCAGAAAAAGAGAACTCAAGATACGTGTAGAATTTTTAATACAGTAACTGCCTTCCGTTTTTAATTCTGGTACTGTAATAAATGGTATTTGATTGCTGAGGCCCTCCATGAAATGTATAATTGTTTGGCTCTCATGGTTATTTGGGATCTGCTGTACCAAGTACCTTGAAACCTGTAATCAGTTTTTTTCTAGATTTCCTTCACAATATTCAACAATAAATTCGATAATCATTCAAATCAATTTGCCTTGTCCAAAATAATCCAATGAGCTATTTATTATATGCCTTAAAACTCTCCAAAACTGGTTTTTTATAATTACCTCCCCTCAAAAAGCTTTTTCTAGAATTTTTTTCAGATTTTGTGGGACAGTTTTGGGAAAATGGTGAGATCTACTAGAAGCTAAACACACGTTCAATGACAATTTTTGGCCCTTTCAAGCGTCTTAAAAGGCCTAACGTTGAGTGACAGACGGACACACACGGAAACTAATACACGCAGATTACCCGATTACTATATATTGGATTAATAAGAATTTAGATGATTATGTGGATTGCGTGATGATTTCCTTTGCACTACACCCCCACAATCATCGAGAACATTCTACTGCTCGAGAATATCAAAGAGTAGAAACCGCAGTTTCTACAGCAGTCTCGGCATTATTCGAAGCATTTCTGCAACAGCCTCGGCCGAATTAATGTTCTACTACAAAAAAATTGCAACCTCCTCTTTCTCGTGTTCCTTCGCGTAAAAGAGATCACTTTGCAACGTTTACGAGCTATTTTGCATTCGTTATTCAGCTTCTTTGGCGTGGCTCATGTATTCACCACGAGATTGAATTCTTCATCGGGCCCTGCGGCGGTGAGGGCATGACAGGAGGGGGGTGAGACCCGTTAGGGCTCGGATAAGAGTGAAGGGGGTAGGCATGAAAATGCGGCTTGGCACGCAGGTGCCGCTGCCACAGTCGTCGGCGACGGCCGACTGCACAGAGGTGAGAAACGCGCAGCAGAATATACTCTCTAGCGCCAGTAGCCGCGAGAGTTTTGGCAAAGCAATTTAACCCTAGATTACAAAGGCGTCGTCTGTCAGACGACGCAACTAGTGCCGAAAGCTCCCCCACCCCCTTCCTCTCACTCTCCGTTCCTGAAACTCTAGGTACCTTCTTTGGGTGACTAACCAGTGAAAATACCTTGTACGCGTGCGTATTTACGGTGCACGGAATTTCCGGTGTACGCCAACACGCGTCGTCTAATAGTCTACGCCTTTGTAATTACGTCAATTTTTTTGGCGCTATATTTTCTAGTCGTGTGAATAATGAATATGAAAATGAATAATGAATACTTTGTCTTGAGACACTGTACTGAACATTTACCAATCATAATGACACGCTGGCGATCATAATATGTCTCATGACAAGATATTTCTGCGGACGCTTCTCAAAAGCCACGTGTGCGCAGCCCCAAGCAATTGTGTGCTGTGAGAGTCAAGTTATTTGGGTGTGTCTATAAAACCTTTTAAAATGTATTTTGTAACTCCATATCATACTTGTTCAATCCATTAAATTTAGTGTTTCATTTTAAAAATGAGTTTTTCTTTATTGTTACTCAAAGTAGTCTGTCAGACTACGCCTATGTAGTAACGCATTGTACAGGTCGTCTTTGTAATGTAGGGTTAAGGACAGATGCACGTGAGCGCAATACAAATAATGGTCAATATCGAGCATTTTATAACCCTAATTTCTAGAAAACTTTGACACATAAGTAAATTAAAATTATATCACAGTATAAATAAGTTCTCCTGAATAATTTAATACCACGTTCACTTTCATACCTTTACTTATATATAATAATACCTATTGTATTTTTTCGTATTAATATTTTAGTTTATATTTATATTTTGTTTTCTATTTTGGTCTTTACCGAATTAAGTTTAAGTTGTTTGAAACTGTGTAGCCAGTACGTAAATCAGATTTGGCAGCCTTATGAGTCACGTAAATATCTAAATACAATACTACTATGAAATAATTTGCAGTTATAGTTTGTTGTAAAATATTTTAATATGCTTAAAAATCACAATTTTTTAACGTTAAGACATATTTCTTTTTTGACATAGGTCATTTATTGCAATCAATTATTTTAAATAGTCTTGAATTTAATTTGATAATATCAGCTTTCTAACCACATAGTTTTCTTCTATAAAAGATTTATGTGATACAATTTAACTTTTGGGAATTTCACTTAAAAGTTTGGTGGTGACTATGCAAAAAACCTGATCAGACATCAAGAAATGGATACTACAACAAAAACACAAAACAAACAAGAAAGCATAGCAAAATATTGCTGGCACCAAACTTTAGCAGAACTACCAACGGCTGCAACAAAATTTATTCAATCGAAATATCTTCAGTGGAAGAAGAAATAAAATTGAACACACTTTGACATTTAAAAGGAGAGTGGCCGTTTGACGCGAAATTTTAAAAGTGCTATTTAAAAATCGTCCCTAAATGTTACACTATAAACATACATAATATTGTTTAGAAAATATTGCAGAATTCTTTACATAAACATTGAAAAATCGATTGATTTTCAAAAATATTCACGTATTTACGAGTATGCTCTAAAGACTCAATTTCCACGCTTCCTTTTGATGAACAATTGCTTTGGTTTCAGCAAACATGCAGCGCATGCGCAGAACGTCTCTGCCGCCCGAGAATTCTCTCTGTATATGCGAACGTTCTGAAAAAGTCTGAAATTGTTTGTTAAAAGAAAATATGTAAATAGGGTCAAAAGTTCAGGAGAGTTGTTGTCCAGATAATTGCTGGTTCCATCACAAGCAGATGCTTGAAATTTGCGGAATACACCCTGACCAGAAGCGCATAATGCTCTAGCAGTCTCTGCTAAATCAACGTCTAGCATTCAGGAATTTCAAAACTTGCTCACATGTTGGGGGTTAGAATGTAATGTATGTTGACAAAATAAAATTCACAATGTAAGAATTCGAGATAAAAAACGATTGAAGTTGAATTTTGGGGACATTGGACATATATGGGTTAAGGGTCGTCTTTGCAGTTTGTAAAACGAGACGATAGTCAAGCTTTATAACCAATCGCGTCCGATATGAGATAATGGTCGTGATATTCGTACTTTGGTAACACCAATTTTGTTGCAACATACACTAATTAAATATAAAATACCTTTTCTCTGAATTGAGCATTTACACCATTCTTTGCTTTGCCGTACTCATTTGTTTCGATCTTTCTCGGCAGCCGGCACAACCCTTAACGGACTTCTTTCGTTCAGAGTGGCTTTTCATTATTCTGGTTGCGTTACTCCTATCTAACATTGCAGTAAAACAAAACCCAATCACGTATTTATCGATCATATTATGAAGAACATGATGCAGATGTTTTCACACGCATTTGCATGTGTGTGTTTCTAGAGGGTGTGTTTGTTTTTTAAGTTCCACATAATCTCGTCTGGAATAAGACGAGAGGTAAACCTCTTTTATTACAAGCTGCTCACCCAATTTGGCCCAGTGCACGGCGTACGGACGAACACAGGCAGCGCTGTGCGTCTCCTCTGCGGTGAGATAGCAGGGGCGACGAGGGATAACGTTGCGGGGAACCCTCTACCGCTCTTCCCCCTCTCTTCCCCTAAGACGCGGCCCGCCTCACTCCCTGAGGCGAGAACTTCCCAGACCAACCCAAGGCGTCTGCGGCCGGCCGCAAGCCCTCAAACGCCTCAAACGGGTTGCGCGCTTCCACAAATCTCGCAGAAGGAAGTCACCTGTATTTTCACACTAAATGTTGATGCACTAGACACGTTTCTTCGACCGTAAGAAGTAGTACCGAAAGACAAAGAAACAGAGGGTCTTGTGAATGTAGAATTAAAGAGAAAAGGAACTAAAGGTAAATGTATTTTTTGTCACGAAATTAAAAATGTCCTAATTCGCCCTTTCCCTCCTAATTCGCCCTTTCCCTCCTAATTCGCCCCTTTCCCTCCTAATTCGCCCCTTTCCCTCCTAATTCGCCCCTTTCCCTCCTAATTCTCCCCTTTCCTCCTAATTCTCCCCTTTCCTCCTAATTCTCCCCTTTCCTCCTAATTCTCCCCTTTCCTCCTAATTCTCCCCTTTCCTCCTAATTCTCCCCTTTCCTCCTAATTCTCCCCTTTCCTCCTAATTCTCCCCTTTCCTCCTAATTCTCCCCTTTCCTCCTAATTCTCCCCTTTCCTCCTAATTCTCCCCTTTCCTCCTAATTCTCCCCTTTCCTCCTAATTCTCCCCTTTCCTCCTAATTCTCCCCTTTCCTCCTAATTCTCCCCTTTCCTCCTAATTCTCCCCTTTCCTCCTAATTCTCCTTTCCCTACTAATTTTTCTTCCAGTCCTTCAAATTTGCCTTCTAATCCTTTTTTTTATATATTCCTCCTTTTCCTTCTTCCATTTATTATTTTTTTCGGGAACATATCGACATTCATACAATAACATTACGATTGACATTTTTTTTCGACAAACAAGTGTAGCATATTAATGGATGCACCTTCATACGTTTTTTTTGTTGTCTTTGTGGTAAAATCACATAATTAACTTAAAACCTACTATATCATGTGTGTGTCATCCGTCCGTCAATTGGTGACTATTATTTGATGTACGTGCTTTCTAAGAGTTTGTTGCAGCTGGAAGTATTGTTACTTATCTATCGCAAAGCAAAGGTAGAAATAAATAAAAAGTTTTTTAAGTTTTCCTTAAAAACGAATATAAATGCGGTACGAGATGATGCTCTGTAATCGGTTTTTTACATCGTGTAATGTTGGTGGCCATGCGCAGAGAACTAATACTAAGCTTTCTTAGCGCTTTGTCTTCATTTTTATTATCACAAATCATTGTGAAAGTATGAATGCTTTAAGCAGAATTCGAAACAACAACACTAGCGCAGAGCAACAGCTGTAGAAGCCCCCAAGAACCAGGTCCGAAAACGTTAATTTGGTCAAATTACACCTTCCACTTCAAAACTCTGAAATCCTTCTTGTATAAGTCATTATTGTGTCAGCCTCTTAAAAAATAAAAATAGGACGTAGCATTAACAACAGTAGAAACGGTGAACGTAGAACTACAGGTACTTGATGTGAATTCCTAACACTTGCGCTTCCTGAAACATCTAATTAACTCTGCGCCAAGTGCAGAGGGCCGTGCGATCGCACGGGCACGCAGGTGCGCGTGCAGGCGTGTGCGTGGGTGTGGGCGTGCGGCGCCGCGCGCGCGCATTGATCGCGTGGGTGGCGACGCGGAGAGCCCGGCGACCGAGACCGGGGCGGCCGCGCACTGTAGCCCCGATTGGAAAAGAAGCGGACACAAGTATATTGAACTAGGAAAACCCGGCAGACGTTGTTCTGCCCTTCATCTCCCTTTTACTCCTCCCATCTCCCTTTCTCACTGTGTCTTCCTCCTTCCCTCACCCTGTCCCTATCTGTCTCTGTGTGTCTCTGTCTCTGCCACTCTCTGTCCCTCTCATTCACATTTACTTGCAGATTCTGCACGTCTCTGAGCATGTGAGGTAACATCGAGAAGCGCCAGTCAAGCACAAATGTAATAGAATGTTAGAGCTCATTCTGTAGAATACGGTGTGAGAAACGTTAGTTTTTAAGAGACTAAAACGCCTCGTTTATGAGTTATTTAACGATTTAGATTCAAAATGCTGCCGAGTGTCTTGGGTCGTGCATTTGACGTGAATATTTAGTTTTGTTCTACAAAGCCATGTAGTGGAGTTGCAACAGGATGAACAGCACATAAACCTTCTTGGTGAAAAAACATGTAGAAGTGCCAATTTTCATGGAGATCGGTCCAGCGGTGTCGGAGTTTTATATATATAATACGAAATGATCTAGGGTTCATGAAGCTTTCTCCGATGTAATAGTTGTTGTTGGTATTAGGTCGATAAGCAGCCAATAATAGACGTCGTTGAAGATTGTTAATCGAGGCGGTAGCTGAGATTTATAACCAACCGAGTTTGTTATTTTTTATTCGCCGTGTGTCTTTCAATACTTTTCGTAATACCATCTTCCGATATGAAACATACAAAAAAACATGAAATACCATTTCTTATACAAGTGTAATCAAACGAAATCTTAATAACAACTCTTTTGTGTTCATTGTGTCTAACTGAGGGAGGACGGGTTCAATTCTTAATGGATGTCGGCCGTTAAAAGCGGATTTTCGTTTTTCTGTTTGGTTGCGTAAAGTTGACATAACAGTCAATTCTTACTAAAATACATCATACGTCTCATCAGAAGAATCTGACACCAAAGAAGTCTTGTGCATAATAAGACCGCATTGTGACCATAATCTATAAGAGTGTTGGAGGCTAGAGGGCAGGTAGAAACAAATATATTTCTTATCCCTGTGGAAAGGAGATGGTCGAATCTTCAAAGTATTGTTCAAATTGGCACAAAACCTGCCACAAATTTCTCTTTTGATGCAATAATATTCGTAAGTGAAGCTTCTTTTAGAACCGTACTCTCATACACAACAGTGGCCTGCGTTTTAAACAAAAATTTATAATGTTAAAATTTTTCAATGGTTTTAATAGGAATTGGCCACGCTGAACTCGAAAATAATATTAGCTTTCCTGAATCACATCTAGTTTTTGTACAATGGATGCTATGACTACTGCGCATACTGTTTTTTACCATTAGAATATTTTCTGGTTATAGAGGGTCAATAGCTGGAAAGAAGACATGAAAACATCCACACATTATATGAAGGTAACTATTAAGTGAATTAACCACAAGATAGTTTCAGCACAAACTTAGTTGATAGAAAATTTTATTTACAAAAACAAATATTTTGGAAAAAATTGGAACCTTCTTATATCCTCTCTACAACCATCCTTCGTGAGTCATTAATGCAAACCATTCGCGTTCAATCATTGAAATAAATGTATTGAAATATTTCACGTTTCCTCTATTATATTTTAAAGGTTTTTGTATAGAACAATTTAATTTACAGAAATTATTACTTAAGAGCCTTTCATCTGTGGCTCCACGTTCATCTCTTTCCAGTCCCCAACAAAAGTCAGCCATCACCCAGCGACTTTGATACCCCTCTATTTCTGAAATATACAATAAAGTCTCTCGACATTAATTATCTTGTACGAGCAATTTTGTCATGCAAAAGTATCAATATGTTAAACTTTTCGTTCCCTCCACAACATTCATATACTAAAGGGTAATTGCCTTTACGATTCCATTGTTCCATGGTCTAAGTCTTCTTAACGCATGTTCGACGCCATAGCTGTGGAACAAATGTCTTGTCAGCATCTCTCAATTTCATACTAAAATAAACATAATAGCTGGCTTTCACAAATGCTCTCCTCGTAATGTTTGATCTTTGTCTTGACAACATCACTTTACCACATATGTAACAAAATATATTTGGGTCATTTTTACATTTTCTATTCATGTAAATTGATAAAAGTTAGTTATCTTTAACATGTAATTATATCAATCAAGTAATTATAACAATCTGTTTGAAAAATGAAATTTTCGAATTAGCATTAATATCTAATAAAGACCACAAATGTCAAAAACATATATTGGCTTGTAGACAAAAAACGAGCTGATGCGAAAATACCTATTGCAGATTTGAAATCAGTGTAAAAATGCATTAAGAAACAAATAAAATATTACAGACATCAAAAATGACGCAGACCGGTGCAATCATTAATCTCTCATTAACAATTCACCCTCATAATAACGCAACCCTAACTAGACAGCTGGGTTGAATTCAGTCGCTGCCTGGAGGAGAATTCTGTGGGCTGGCTACTCCGCTCGGTAGTTTTCCTGCTTTCTCCGATTAACACTAGTCGAATGCCGGATCAATGCCCTAACAAACGGACTGCGGATCGCGCGCGATCTTTTCTTCCTCTTTCTTATCCTATCATCATCCCTTACTTACACCCACACTCACATGTACTACACTATCACTTGTCGAGAGACCAGTCGGAAGCTTAGAGCTTGTCCCGGCTAGATCGGTGCCCCGCTGGTGGGAGACACCTGATTGGAGAAAATCCTGCAAGCCGTCGTAGGTCGGTGTCGAATCTTGCCAGCCATCGAGATAAGATGACCGCTATTTCCCGCTATGAAATCATGGACAATACTTACGGGGCTAATGACTGACCGGAATCATTAATTAATCAACTATGCTCATCTGACCACAAAACGTGACGACATAAAGGCGTAAGATTCCTCTTGCCTCCTCTTACAACAAAACATTTTCACGAAATGCGTATTCCAAAATCGGATTAATTCTTGACCATCTGAATTATAATTTTCTCACGTTTGCATAAATTCTAAAATGAGCTATATTATATCATTATAGCATGGAACACAACGCACTGGCCGTTTTTCTTAAGTACGTGAATCAATTCAATTTAAATTTTATTTGTTATTTGCTTACAGAATTATCAAATTAAAATTGCTGTGCATACTCACATTTTAATCATAAACAAGTTTTCGTTACAAATCGCTTTCGAAAGAACTTATTGTCAATAGATATAGTCAATATAGAACTAATAATTAATAGTTTTCTGTTAATATACTTTTTACAATTTTTTTGCGGAAGTTTGCTGATTCATTTGACACAGACTAGTTAAGACAAACAAAACACACAAGCAACACAAAATACAAAAAAAGCGAAGGTAACACAAAGTACTAAAGCACAAATACAAATACATTAACTGAATACACAATAAAATTAGGACAACAATACAAATAATACCAATACAATAACACAAGATACGAAATAATAAAATCAACAAATAAAAATAAGATTATGGAATGATTCTTGAGATTAGGTCATTGACAAAACCATTTTCAACCTGCCAACGTTTCGGTCTTTATTCAGCCTTCATCAGGGCTACAAACAGACGGATTTTTTTAAATATATACATATGCATTATAGAGGTCAAGAAATCAAGCACAAATAAAAATAAGTAAATCATGTAATTCGAACAATTTTTAAAAACTAATTCAGTCCCCCTTTTGCGTCTTTCAGACCACCGTGCGACGGGATGAGGAGGTTGAAGGGGATTGGGAGGGGGGGTAGTCGTCGGCGGCGGCTGGGCGGTGCGGGCGCCCACGTAGCCCCAACCAGGGCGCCCGGCGCCGCCGCCCGTCCGTCCGTCTGCTCCGCTGAGCCTCCGTAAGCTGCCCGGAAAGCGCCACCGAGGCGTCTGCTCCGGACGCGCGCGCAGCCGGCGCAGGAAAGAGGCTGAAACGGCGGCCGGCGCGAGGAGGCGGGCTTAGAAGGGGCGGCAATGACGAGGAGGAAATGGGAGGCGCGGGGGACGTGAAGGAGATGGATATTGGCGCGGCGTAACGTCTTGGCGGGAGAAGCAGAGGACTGGAGAGAAAGAGACACGAGGTCGTAACGATTGGCGTAACGAAATGCACGAGTATCATGCAATCGAACTTCGATGCATCCAATACAAAGAAGAAAAGGAATTAGTTTTGAGCTATCGACCAGTTCGACAGAACGAAGTGCACGTCGTGGAATTCTAAGTGTTTAATATTAGAAATAAATTCCGAAAGGGACCTGGTATTTTCAGTGATTGATTACTGCCAAACGGGATGAGAGAAAAGTATAAGGAAATAAGTTATTGCGAAAATTATAAATGTTGAACCCTTATCCTCAGTTGACCTGAATTCCAATTTTTTTCTGATTGTGTGGTCTAGAGATGGAAAGAATTAAACAATTTGCACATTGTTTTAAAATGATTAATTATTTCAAAACTGATTCACTTAGAAACAAATGTTTTAAATATACAGGTTAATATAAATATATATTTAAAATATTAAAAACCAGAGTGAATTAGGGGAAAATATATAACGGGCAGGTCATTTTATTCAAATAGCACAAGCGTCCGAACATCACGAAGATGAGTCTTATTATAATACAATAACCACAAAGACGCAAGTGAAAGTAAACGCGGTGCCGGATGTTTGAAGCTCGGCACTGACAGGAAAGAGCGGCTACGCGGGGGATCAAGAGAGGCTACAGAAGGACGTCGGTGAGGTGACGGCGGAGGGCGAGTTGGCAGATGTGGCGCGGCAGCAGAAAATACAGTAGTTGAGGTGCAATTGACGATGCCGGTAGGGACGATGACGGAAGCGGAGGCAGAGTTAGAGACGGCGATGTTTGGGGTAGTGATGAAAGATGATGCTGAGACGGAGACATAAGTAGAAAGCATGAATTGCTGCAGCTGTCACTCTAACAAGGTAATGTCATGACCGAACTAAAGGATTTTGGAAGGTGACGTGACAAAAAGAAAAGCATTGCGGGGAAAAGTAAAAACATGCCACGTATCCCACGTCACTTTCTGATAAACAGGTCATTCCTCTCAGATATGCCTTTAAAAAGGTGTGATTCAGTAAATCAATCAGAATCAAAAATAGTTTTTGTGTAAGAGATCCCGAAGCACTTGTTAATTAAAAAAACACATATATCATTGAATTGAACACCGTCGGTGGCAGGATTTTTGACAATAGCTCGATAACTAGGCAGAGTTCAGGCACTACTGGAGGACAATTCTAGCGGCCAGCTGCTTTGATTGGCAGTTTTCCGTGGTTTCTACAATGAACACAAGGCGAATCCCGGAGCATTACCCGTAAATGGACCGCACTCGATCTTTTCTTCTACTTCCTTGGGGTATCCTCAGCTTTTACTTACAAACACTTCCACTTACGAGCACTATATTACCCCACATGTCGGAAGACCAATCGGGAGCTCACGGCCTCCGCTGGTGGGAGAGTCGAAAAATGGATTAATGATGATTGACGAAATTCGTTTAGCAAGTCGCGAAGAAACGAGTCTCGGCAATATTTCCTGTGATGGAAGCTTGTAGCACAAATTATTCGAAAACAGGTCACGTCAATGCTTTATCACAAAATCATGTTTCATAGTTACAGATTTATTTACATAACGTCATTATTACGAAGGATTGTGTCTCATTTTACAAGTAGATATAATTGAGACCTTGTTATAACCTTTCATGAATTATTCCATCTTGATGTCCATAATTGACAAGGAAACGGTGTTGAATAATACAAATTGAGGAAAAACCAAAACAATTTTGACTAAAAATGAGACATAGCTGCATGCGCACTCAAGTCATTCAAATACAACTAAGGCAACATTTTGATATCTTAAATATTTACAGCGCTTTAATATAGATGTGTGATAAAAATAACTGCAGATTGGTGTCCATTTTTTCGAAATAATTTATCAGTCTTAGTGTTTGTGTTGATAAGATTAGTAGATCATTATATCATTATATGATATAATTAATATAGAATAATAATATATGATAATAGAATAACATTAACATGATATCCAACAGTACATTTAAGGCACAATAAGTTTCGAAGTTGCCTACAAAGACACAAATCTCGGTTTACACAGGTTCCTTACGAAAGTATTTCCAAAAGTGTAAAATTAAATTACTATTAATACTTTAAATGTAAAAACAAATGTAATTTTGATAACTTACTTCATTTCAAAGCTGCTGGTCGATGAGCATTTGACTGTCCAAACAAATACCACGTAGTAGATGGATGCCAAACGATAAATTTGTTCTTGTAACAGAAAAACACGCAGGTCCCCGAAAAGACGTGGTGGACTCACTTTATTAAAGTTTCTTGAAACAACTGGCAGTTCAACACAAAAAAGAAACTGTAATTGTGACTTCACGCCCCTGATGCTGTCGGCGACACGTTTGACCCCGACCGCCGCCTCACTTTTCTGACCACTACGTCTCACCAGCCTTCATTACAAATGCGAGAATTTTCCTTGCCGTTGTGTAGGTCAAGGAAATGTGAATGCAAAGGGTTTGCAGAAAACTCAAATTTCAAAACTTTTGGCGCGTCATATTCAATAAATATGAAAAGATCAATCTCTTAATAATTTTACTAGTTTATTTATCTCAGAATAATAATTGTCATTCCAAAACAACTTTCTCATTTTACCTTCCTTAACAATGCAAGCCCTTCATATAATTCTGCATATCAACTGCCAATAGTTGTGACGTGTTCAAAGTGTTCACTTTGCACATGTCATTTCATGTGTTCTTTTTTAACATTTTCGAATTTTATATTCCCATTTTTCTATTGTGCATAAATTCTACAACAAAGCCTGATATCCATTTCTATAAATAGTCAATTCTGTTCATTGTTCTAACCTACATATAAAGGTAAAAACATTGGTATTAAATGAAAAGCAAGATTGATCAACCTACAATTTTAAAATAAGTGTATAGTAGTGTTTTACATAAATTGTATAATATTGATATTAATTGAAACTGATTATTAAATTAGCGAATTTCATTGATTGTTTACTTTTAGTATGTTCTTTCAAACTTCTGTCGATAAAACAGTTGTTGACAAAATCCAATTCTTGATATTTAGGTTAATGATAGGTTTTCAAATTTATTTGCCGCTAGTTTCATTATATTACGTTAAGTACCATTGGATGGACATATTCTATAAATTTGCTTTTAATTGAAGCGAAACTTCAGACCTCTGTTTACCCTTATGAACGTTTACTGCACATATGCCGCACTCTATCAAAGGGAACGATTATTGAACTACCCATTGTATTAATGGAGTTTGGGAACTCATTTAGGGGACTTAGCGTTATCCATGCGGAGGCTTCACGGATGCAGAACGCACGGAACCAACAAGGAGGGTATGGCGCCGGTTGGGACCGGGGAAAGGAATGGCCGCTACATGGAGGCGTTCGCGATGGAAGGAAGGGAGGTAGTGAGTCTCGGGGACAGAGTGGAGAAGAATCGGATCGAGAGCGAGAAGTTGTTAACAAAGTAAGGGGTAGAGTAAAAGGGTAGGGTGTGGGGAAGAAAGAGTGCAGTAAAGGCAGAACCAAGGACGATGGGAAGGAAAAAATGGGCGCGTGTCGTCCCGCTTATGCCAAAACTACGAATATGCATTTTTGCGAGAAAGGCAATTAAAACTTTAAAATCTAAGTACAAATTGAAAAACTATGTAATTTTTTTAAATTTATGAATGTAAAATATGTAATTTTTAATTTAGCTATGTAAATTTAAAATTCAAAAATACAAAAAGTATGTAATTTTACATGAACTTCAAACTTTCAATTTCATTTTTCTCAGAAATGCATATTCGTGGGTTTGGTATTCGTGGCGTTTGAAAGGTGGGATTGATCAGTACATCTTGTTTCCGGTTTCGTCAAGATCATTAATACCGTAGGTGTAGGGCAGTTTGTTTGTGTTTTCTGGACTGGCGGTCTTCTCCACTCTTCTCGAACGTGATATCTGGCGCCAACCTACACGTCAACTTTCTGTGTTTCCCCTTTAGATAACTCTGCCTGCGGGCCACTGCCACAAGTTTAGTCCCCCGATGTGGAAGTGTACTGCATGCAACTGTAAGCGTTTGTGTGTAGGAGGGCACAAATCTGAGGAAAGGAAGATCGCGCACGGCCTGTGGCTCGTTTTTAAGGTTCTTCTCCGGGATTTGGTATTGGTCGGATTACCCTCGAAAAACTCCCATTACAGCAGTGAGCCGCTAGAATTCTCCTTCAGACAACGGCTAGACTTCAATTAAGCTGGTATTGAAAATCCGCCACCGTGGACTCCAATAGTTGGACGTACCTATTAGAGACGCAGCAGAGGCAAAAGATGTTGCCGTGGGCCTTCTCAACCGGTCCGAAAGGTCGGAGGAGGGTGAAGACACGGGTAAAAGTGGGGGAAGGCAATCCCGTGGGCGTGGAAATGAGTGAGGGGAGGGGAGAGAGCGTAGGTGAAGGCGCACGGGGGTGAGTACTAGTAGAGTGCCTAGATACAGAGAGTAGCGCATTCCATTGTTCCTCCAATCCTGCCATTTTATATCCAGTTGTCAGGAAAATTGGAAATGTTTGGTAGTCTGAGTGTTAAGAACCATGAATCTCTCTCAAACTAATATTAATATTCTTAAAAATTTGCATTACGTCACCAAATGTTATCATTTCTGTTCAACTTCTGAATTCTGCTTGATTGGGCCATCGGATGAGAGGATATTAAATGGCGCTGGTTGTGCTACTCTCTGTATCTAGGAACTCTAAGTACGGGAGCCAGAACGGCTCCGAAGGCTATGCTGAGAGCGCGAGCGAGTACGTCGGGGGGTGAGGGATGCACGGCGAAGGGTGGAGAGGTGGAGGGGAGTGGGCAGGTGAGGTGAATGCGGGTGGGTCTGTGGGGTGGTGATGTGTGGCGGAGGGGGTGGCGGCGGGGACGGAAACGGATTTGAGGGCGAGGGCGGAGTGCAGAACGAGGACGGGGCGAGGCGGGGCGGTGGGCGGAGGCTGGAAGCGTGGACGAGGAGCGCGGGCGTGGGTGGAACGCCAGACGCCGCGTCGCAGACCTACTTACGCTAACGTCCTCCTGGCGGCGACGGCGCCGCGCTCTTGGCTCGGGGCGCGCTGGCGGGGCCGTGATGGCCGGGGCGGGGCGGGGAGGGACGGGGTCCGGCTCCCGCCCCGATCCGCCTCACCCGGCGCCATGGACCGCCTCCACTTTCCAGCGCCCGAACGAAAGGGTCGCTTCAGACTATACTTTTTATTAATAGTTATTTTTCTACTCCCATTGTAAAATGCTGTCATTTGATGACTGCAACCAGTTATATAATGATATTTATTACGATACAGATATCATTATGATACAAGTTCTTGACCAATCACAGAGAAGTTTACAAACCAAGTAATGACAATTAATCTTTGAGAATCGTTCTAGTAAATGTTTCGTTCGATTGTGTGAATTAAAATTGCATTTGATATTACATTATGGTTGCCAGTTTTAATTTCTTTTATTATTAGTATTTTTTCGTTGAATATTATTTCAAATAAATTGGATCGTAATTTCACTTTCATCCTATTTGACTAGCTTAGTACTCCCTCGCAGGCGGACAGCTAACCTCGACCACCTGCGGCAGCATGCGAAGGTAGGGTTATGGAGCTGTCTGCTAGGTGGCCTTGGCTGAATCCTCCATATCAACTTACAGGAAACGATTCAATGTAAATGCTTAACTTATAAAAGTCGTAGAAAAGTACCGTATAAAAATCGATGTAATGGATATTAATACACTCGTGTGAAGTTTACGATACTCGCTCATATCGTAATATAACACTTGTGTATTAATACTCATCATTACATCATCGTTTTATAATGTACTATTATGCTCCAAGGGCCTTATAAGGGTTCTAACGATCGAGCGGCGACAAAGTGCCCAAGGGATGTTTGTGGCCCGAGATCATTACAACCAGTTAACGCCCGTGGTACATACATAATTTTTACCTCTATTTATTTATTTAAATTTACTTATTTCCTAATTAACTAGATGTTAACTTTACTCGGTTTATCTGTTCACATTTCCCTCTCATAATTCCCTTTCATAATTCACTCTATAACAGAACAAATAGCATCATTCAACTATATTCATATTTCCGTCGTAACCACGATGGAACCTTTCGATCCAAGTCAATTATGCAGTGTACATCGAGGTTCGTATCGAATGCAGTAAAAAGCTACAACGCATCTGTAAAAATAAAAACAATTTATATCAGCTGAATGCACTGTCAACTGAACTTAATTGAAATGCTTTTCAAAAAGGTGATATTTTCATTTCATTTTATTTCATTTCATTTTGTTTCGTTTCATTTTATTGATAATTTACTTCGAGGACTTACCTATTACAAATATCTGTGTGCATCACTCAGTTTAATCACAAACATGTTCAACTACAAGCCACTTCCCGTAATACTGATATTGCAAACAATTTTTTTTTTTTGTTTTTTTTGTTTTTGGTCTTCTTTCTAGGACTTATTCAGTAGACAGCCGGTTACCCTTTACGTCCCGATGGGACGTACATTCGATCATACACTACACACCATCACACTTGCGGGCTTCTCTGATCTGTGGTCAGCAGAAAGCGAGGCTCTCCGAGAGAACATATACATGAGACAAGGGACAAACAACCATGGCCAAGGCGGGACTCGAACCCGCGACCCTTCGGACCGAAGCGCTGAGTAGGTATACGTTCTTACCCACCTCGGCCATCCAAGCCGGCTTAGTTTTTTGTTAATACTAATTAATTTAACGATATTTTAAATTATAAACAGCATGGAAATAAAATATCAAACGATAATTTTGTAAATAATTCTACTAGTATTGCTTTCTCTACTAATTTAAAATTAAATATCGGAGACAACCATTAAAATACCTTACAAGTATGTTAGTTACTAAAATTTGAAAATTGGTTCACAAATAGTATATATAATTTTATCAACAACTTATAATTCTCTTTTTTTTAAATCATCCTCTATATTCTCAAGGTCTTGTAGATGTCTTTGGAGGACGAGAGGCAACAGTGGCGGATGTAGTCTGCTGCCTCTCTTTCGATGTTGAACTATTGAAGTACCCTTGCAGCGCACACTTCAGCCCTCTTCAGTTGCCGACTTTCAAACGAGTTCCTTTGCAAGCGATTGTGCCATTGAAGAGGTTTGCCAAAGAGGTTGATTTAAGAGATTATTGGATTTTGACGTTCACGAGTGCGTTTTAGCTTTCAAAATAAGTTTCATAAACCTAAATAATAATGTTTTTTTGCATGACGAAATGCCTACGAAAAACCTTCTAGCAAAAATGTATCCGCAATTTTTATATTACTTCTATTTCGTTATCAAATAATACAGGATAAATAAGATTACCTTCATTATTAGTAAAAATTACTGGCAAGTTAAAACAACATTCTGTTTTTCAATAAAGTAAAATTTAAAATTAACAATCATACTCAAGATAATGGTTTTGACAAAATATCTAACAACGTTTATATCATTGTTAAAATGTTAATAAATGAATACTGAAAGTGCAACACTTGATCTATTAGTGTTTAAAATTTTAATATATTATATGAATGATAGTCATTATGAAATAACCTTTTCAAACTTTCCATCATATTTTCAATTAATTAGACTTAAATTCATTGATTTAAAAAACTGACTGTTTCATCGTTTTCGTAAGAATAGTGTATACGTAGACATATGTCTTGCAAGATTTCAACTACATTTCAGTTGATTAGTCCGTGCCTTGTCAATGAAAACATATTGAATCAATCATCTGTATGCAGTAAAGGTTCTCACAGTTATAAATACTACATTCCGTCCTTGCTTTTTTTATGTCAAACAAACGTATTTTTTACAAACAACTTCCATGTATAGCTTGCTACTGAATGCTTTAAGGAAACAGTTTGCTCTTTCCATTCATAAAAACATCCATTAAAAACTGTACCTAACAAAATTCTATAAGTGACATTTATTGCATAGAATGCGATTTAAACAGCAACACTGGAATGAGTTTACGAAATTACGTTCTTTACACGACAAGGCGTAAATTCACCCCGGCTGACAGTTGACAGCTCCGATAAATGCTTTGGAGGACAAGCGATGTTGCCGGCTCTACGTGCCGTTGGCGCGAGTTGACCTAGATCTCTCTTCAGAGTAGAGCAGAAGAATATTTCAAAATAGAGCGTCGCGTAACGACAAATTCATACAAGCGAATAAATTATAGTCTGGAATGGTTATTCCGGTTTTTTTTTGTTTAAAGATCATTAATGGGGTATTTTGATTAGGATTTCGATGATTGAGCCATTGAACAAGAATGAATGTATTTTATAAAAAATAGTCTTTTGGAACAAATAATGTTTTATCTGCTTTCAAAATCTTTAATAATTTTTCAAGTTAATCTAATACTTTAACTAACATTGTGGTCCTCTTCTGAACTAATTTCTCTTGAATCTCAATATTGTATTAGCCATAAAATGTGTAGGTATGTTACATTTACAAATACATTTTTTAAATAAAAATTTTGGTGCCAAATTTAGTAAAATAGTTGATTTAAAAATATAACGGGCATTGTAACAGAAATACATTTCATTATCATTTAAATGTTAAATGGCTCCTTTATAGAGCCACTTTATTGTCAGGTCTTCGGAGATTCACTTTTTAATTAGTAAATGCTTAACCACGATGAAATAACTGGTCATCAACACATCGTGTTGAACATAACACCGTCTCAAAATGTTTTGTCATGATGCCACACGATCAGTGACGCACTGACGGGCACCCATGGGGTTTCAGACCCACTTCTCACGAAGCATAAGACAAATACACGATTATACTTTTTATTATTTCAATGCATTTTCCATTACAATCGAAGTCATTCTCTACCTCTCTTGCATACCTGACACGAGTCACAAGTAATTATAAATTAAAAAATAAAAATTACTATTGCTGTAGATAATGCTTGTTGTGTAGTTAAGTTGAAAAATATGGATTATTGATCTATTTGGTAAGAGACAAAAGAAGTATCTTCACTATGATTGTGGCAATTTCGGTAAGAGATTATGAATTTCAAGCGCAAAAATTCTGAAAATACATAGACTAATACAGAGTCATAATAAAAAATGGAAAAACCAATAAAGTGACAATATGTTATAAATATAGTGGTGACATAAACCAGTATCTTAAAGGTACTGGAAAAATTGATGCCAATTAAAGTAAAATGTATGAAAATCACAATGTACAAAATCACCCATAATTGTGCTAGCATGATGTAAGTAATGCAGCCGTTTTGAACTGAAAAGAAACTGTTCATTTTTATTCCAATTCTTTTTACATTAATATGGATTTTTCTATCACATTTAAGGTTTCTTATACCATCATTTAGTTTTTAACCTATGGTCACTTCTTTTTCTATTTTTTTACAATTTTTATTTTCACTATTATTTTAAATATATTTTTGTATCTGAAGGTCTTAACCTTAAGCTTGAAAAGTAATAGGTATCATTACATTGGAGAAGGAATTGTGCTTTCTGTGTTAGCAAATTGGTCTATTACATAAAATTTTCAAATAACAGTTATTGTCAATTAGTCATAAATGTATAACTTGTTACAACTCTGGAATCTTAAATGTTACAACTCTGGACGTTCAAGACGGAATAGCAGGATCTATGGTCTGACACAAATGATAAACACATTATTATTAGTTTGTAACTGTTGGTAATGTAGATACTTTTTTCAATAAAGAATGAGACACTGATGTTGTCTGGTATCAATGTTTTATTTACAGCTGAAAGATAAGTTTTCGCAAAACTTCTTGGTGCCAGATGCGTAAGCAAACTGGATCGTTACCTTACAGCCTCTGGGCGGAAAACGAAGTTCTGCTGATATTTTTGTGTGCCTCTCACAGAACAGAAGGTCGGTCGAAAGCACGAAGGGCGGGGTGTGGGAGGGGGGGCGGCAAGTTGGTGGCCGGCGGAGGCGTCAGGGCGGGCGAAGAGGGGGGTAGAGTTAGGGGTGTACAGATGCACCAACAATTTTTACAAAAACTTATTTTGTTAATAACCTTTTGTACTGCAACTTTCTTTTCAAAATTTTGTGTTTTTTCAGATAGTTCTGATGATGATAGCTAAGCTATCGAAAAAGATCTTTCAGTTGTAAATAAAACATTGATACCAGACAACATCAGTGTCTCATTCTTTACATTATTATTATTATTACTATTAATATTATTATTATGTATAAGATACAAAATCGCAACACTGTTGGGCATGACATAATAGGTCGGAATTGAGATTCAAGACGTATTATATAACAGTCAGAACACAAATGAAATCAAATTTACATATAAGAGCAATATAAGAGCACAGATCCACTTAAATTTGAATAATATAGGAACACAAGTCAAATTAAATGTAGATACATATAAGGACATGAGTCAAATCAAATTTAAAAGCATATTAGAACACACGTCAAATTAAGTTCAAATACACTTAAGAACACAAGTCAAATTAAATATACATACTATAATACATAAAGTATACATATAATATAATATACATAAAGAACACAAGACAGGTTAAATTTAAATATATTAAAGAGATAACACATTCATATTAAGTTGTTGTTATTATTATTATTATTATTATTATTATTAAAAGCCTCAAATCAGCTAGACAGAATACCTGTAGCCCTTCGATAGGAAACATCTGTTCGCGCCACTACACACGGTAATCGTGGCAAACATGTAACAAATGTTTGCTAGCCCCCATTCGATCCCTCCGCTGAGTCTGTTTTGCCAAACCGCCGAGTCGCGCGTCGCAAAGCGGCAGCGCCGAACGCAAAGGCCGCGACCGCCAGCGCCAGCGACAGAGGCGCCACCCACCGCGGCGCCGCCCGCAGCGACTCCCGTGAGAGCGGGGCCAGAAGCAGATGAAGCGTCAAAGAGCGCGCTGCCTTTGTTACGCGTCGCCCCACCCCCGCCCCTTGGCTCCATCACGCCCCCTTCGCACCGCTGGGTCAACCACTTGAAAAGCGTTTGCTCGGGAGAGGCGCCTCTGCTGCCAAAGCGGCCGCGTCGCCGGACCCGTCCCCCTCAGGCCGATGATAGGTGCCGCAGGGGTTCGACTGATGCCGCTGCAGTGCCTCTGATCGGGATGTCTTAGGGTTTGAGTCCCGACGGTGGCAGGATTTTCTACACTAGCCAGATAGACAGATCGAATTTGGTAACTGCCTGGAAAAGAATTCAAAATGCCGGCTGCTCTGGTCGGTAGATTTCCGTCGTTTCTCCGATCAACACCAGGCGAATGCCGGAGCAGTCGAACCGCACGCGATCTTTCCTTCCTCTTCCTTGTCATATCCTCATCCCTTACACTTACACATGTACCGCCCTCCCACACAAAATGCCGAGAGGTCATTCGGGAGCTTAGAGCTTGCCCTGTCTGGGGCGGTGCCCCACTCATTGGAGGTACCTGAATGGGAAAACCTCGCAAACTGACGAGTAGGTCGGCGCAGCATTTCGACATTCACCAGGGAAATATCACCGCCACCTCACGCGTTAAAATATGCTCTGAACTTTGGGGTTTAATGACTTTAGCAGTTGACGCGCACGGAGACTAATCAATTAAACAACGATGACTGGCGCCGGAGCGCCAAAAAAACGAGAATCTGCGGAGGAGATGTGACATCGTACGTTGTACGTGGAGATGTGACATCGCACGTACTGGCTTAGACAAAAGCAGGGTGTCAAATCTTGGGTAATATGAAAGAATTTCCCACTCCCTCGTCATACCGTTTCCTGAAATACATCATTTCCATCCCCTTTATACGAGATAGAAGGTTCAAATGGATGTTAAGCGGCATAGCCAATACAAATGATTTCTGGCATGATAATGGCAATGACAAATGAATTTTGCTTTAGACTCTATATAATTCTACTATTTAACGGTATCGTCTTCGAAGTTCTCTCACATCGTTGCTAATCTACAGCACATCTACCATTTATAAAAATATCTCTTTCTTCCCACATTTTTTGTACATCTTCATTCGTCACCGTTGTGAGATATAGAGCGAAGGGGATTCACTGTCAACAAAAATATTTTTAACGGGGAAGCCTAGCATCGAGTCCCAACTCATTGATTATTGACACAAGATGCTGCAGCATCATTGACACAAGTTCCGGGATGAAAATTATCCGATCGGTCGCGCCCGTGATTTTGGTAAATAAATTCTGAGCGATACCGGTGAAGTATTTTGAACAACGGACAACAGACTGCGCAAGATCCTTCCTTCTCATTGTGTACCCATTTCCATCTTTTTGCCGAGTTGATATCCTTTTCACACATAGCCAGCAGCATAAGAATCTGACTGATCTATGAGTAAGCAGACACAAGGCAAGAGACCAGTCTGGCTATAATGTCATCGCAGAAAAGAAACCTTTCTTTCAGAGAGATACCTTATTATAAAGACTGTCGTTGTTAATGGTCGTCGCTAGATGTAGTGTTCTTTGTAAATATTCTGGAACTAATTGCAACTAGTGACCTAAAGTTGCAATAAAATGCGGATGTCGATTATGGTAAAAGGGGAATATATATATATATATATATATATATATATATATATATATATATATATAGGCGAGCGACCACTTTCTTGGATTCTTGATCATGCTTGACGACATCTACGACGTTAGCAGTGACGCTCTGAGGATGAAAATTCCGTCGTTACATGCAGAATGGAATGATGTTTGCATTTTTCATTCAAACTGGAAACTGTTTCATTCTTTTTTAATTTTCCCGAGTTCCTGGGGATCTAAAGAAAACACAGACACCTCTCATAAGGTCAGTGGCTGCTTTCCTTTCAATTTCTGCGCGCGTTGGAAATTAATGCCTGCAGATACGATAAATACCAGTGAGTGGAAGACCAAAAGTATTGAAAAACCAATTTCTCAGAAAATTCTCCAGTCGCTTAGGGTAACAATCATATTTATACAATTTTTCTCTGTACTTTTTATAGCAAAAATACTGTTTACATTTCGTAAGCGTTTCAATCCTTTTAGGTTATTTTATCTTCCATTCATATATCTTTTGAGATTGAATTTTCTACCCAACGGCGGGATAGAAGGAGAGTTTGTTTTGTTGCGTCTTTAATTTCTTTGCTTTTGTTTTTTTTTCATTGTGAACTTTTAGAGGTTTCGTTCTCTCAGAAGATTTTCATCAATACACGCATTTTGAAGATTACAAGAGAAAACAATATCTTTTACAGTATGAAAATGTTGTAGACGGTACAACATTTCTTGAAAATTAATTTGTCTGAAACTCAGGTGGTAAAGTATTCAAGGGTACATCATCAATTAAACTTGAGTACTTAAACATTGTGTTAAAAGTTTTAGAAAAGTAGTGCAATAGAGAACCAATTAAAGTACATATTCTGAATATGAAAAGTATGAAGATTGTCGTTGGGCATCTAAGTCACCGGGAGAGGTGTCTCAGGGTACTAAGTGATGTCATTGCAATGCCTCTGACCGGGAGATCCTGGGTTCAAGACCCAATGGTGGCTTTTCGACGCTAGCTAGATACTTATGACAAATTCAGTCGCTGTCTGGAGAATTCTAGCAGCCGGCTGCTTTAGTCGGTAGTTTTCCGTGATTTTTCGATCAATAATAGGCAAATGCCAAAGCAATACCCTAACAAAGGAGCTACGGACCGCGCGCGACCTTTCCTCTCCTTCTTTGTTCTATCCTCATCCTTTACTTACCCGATCTTACACACACTTTTTCTTACATGCTCTGCACTACCACACATGCCAGAAGACCGGCCGGGAGCTTAGAGCTTCTCCCGGCTGGGGGGTGCCCCGTTGTTGGGAGATACATGGTTGGGGGAAACTGCTTTAGCCGACGGTTGGTTCCAGATCTCACCATCCAGCAGGTGAAGATCATCGCCACCTGTGGAGAAAAATACATGTTCTTACGATACTAATGACCTTGCAGTTGACATCCCCGAATCAAGCAATCAAATCCACCTAAGTAAGCCAATAGTGCTATCTATGAAAGTCCTTAGAGCAGTATTTTTATTAAATTGCCTCCAGTGTACGAGGTATCTTCTTTACATTCTTAGATTAAGTATTTCGTACATTATGACGAGCTTAAGAATCATATATAAGAACATTCGTGGGTCTGGCTTGTGTCGTTTGTAAATCTGCCGCAGTTGTCCGTTGAATGAGCATTGAAGGCAGTAATACCGGCGACAGATTTACAGCCGGCGCGAAACTGGTTCGTCTATAAAGGCTTCCCCGTATGTTCCCTGTTTGACAGATTATTCCACTTTTCTGGTTCAATGAGGCACGGAGCGACCAGTCGTACAGCAATGAGTCCCACTTGGCTTCTACCGTTGGGACCGGATTACATCGCGATCGATTTCTATGGCAGCTATAATTCAGGCGGATAAAAACGTTTGTGGCAGGTTTTCTGAGAATTTTGTAGTTTCTCCTGCATACACTTCCATAATTTCTCCAACATGCACATCATATACTTAAAATCATCTATCCATGAAATAATTTCTTCATTACTAGTATTACCATAAGATTTAGGTTCTTACTTCATATTATTAAGAATACGTTTCAACGCAACGTGGCAACCATTCAATGTTTATCTCGCTCCCGACGCAGTCCATACGTTGCGCGGAGAACTCCGTTACCAAAGACCTCTCGGGAACCCCGCCGCAGTCTGGTGTAAGCCAATGCCAGCGCGCATTAGGGACCCGCAGAGAGAGGTTTCTCGCGGGAGAGACAGAACCTAAGAGGTCGAAGGCAGCGCGCTGCAGCAACAAAGAGTCTGAAACACGCGCATTGAATTTCACTTGTAATTCTCTTTAAATCACGCGTTCAAAATGTTACGGGCTATAGATATCTAATATGAGATGAAAAATAACTAAGTTTGTTAAAAAAATATAAATGTCGGCGCCTTTCTAATTTATAATAGTTATTTTCCTTCTGTTTCGACGGCGATTCGAAAGGTGCACGTAGATGATCGAAATAGGAAGGTGTAGAAAGTGCAGTACTTTTGAGTGAGACTGAATTTTCCATCTAATTAATATGGAGATTAATATTATTCACAAAAAGCTTTCTATTTAAGAGATTTTTTGTTTTCTTCCAATGCACGAATTTCGGCCCGTTTCCGCTCACTGTGCAGGGGCCGAAATTGGATCGACGCGTTCGAAGCCTTCACACGCTGGGGTCAAAGGGCGGTGAGCGAGGGCGGGTGGGCGGGCGGACACACGCATCGCCCGCTCCCTCTCACCAAGTCCACTCACTCTCCTCGGCCTTCTTTCCCAGCGCCCTTGCGCCTGCGCCCTTGCGGAGCACGTGTGTGGTGAGTGGACGGGGCGGGCAGGAAGGGTGGGTCACGACAGGAAGCAGGCAACGGACGTGCGTTTGGATTGCGTTGGGCAGCGGAACAGGCGCAGAACTGGAAGCGGAAGAGTCGCAGTGGGACGGGCAGTGAGATGAGAGCAGGCGGGCAGTGCGAGTGTTGCGAGCGGGCAGGTGGATGGGTGGGTGAGAGGTCGGGAGGATGAACGGTGTCCGGTGAACGAAGGACGTGAGGGTAGATGAGTTGAATGGCAGCAGGTGCGTGGAAGGGCTAGAGCTCAATTGGGTTATTGTACGTGCATTTGGACGGATGTTTCGGGGACGTTTGGAGAGACAACGGCTAGGGCAGCAGCACGGGCAGTACCACGGCGTTGTTTGAGCGTGCATTTGGACGTGCGTTTCGATCGTGTTTGAACGGGCAGCGGAACGGTCGCATTGGGAAGGTTAGTTGGATCTGACTTTTAAACGGGCGTTTGAACGGGCGTTTGAACGGCCGTTTGGACGGGCGTTTGGAGGGGCGTTTGGACGGGAGTTTGGAGGGGCTTATGAGTGGGCGTTTGGACGAGTACATGAGCGGGCGTTTGGAGGGGCGTTTGGACGAGCGTTTGGGCGGGCGTATGGACGGGCGTTTGGACGGGCGTTTGGAGGGGCGTTTGGACGGCCGTATGAGCGGGTGTGTGGACGAGCGTTTGGACGAGCTTTTGGACGGGTAGCGATCGCATTGGAACGGGAAAGGCGGGGGAAGCGAGCAGGCCAAAGGAAGGCACGTAGGGGTTCAGAGCGGATCCTGCGTCAGGTATCAGGCGCCGGCGTCCTGGCCCGACAGGATGGTGCGTCTCCCGGGCAACGCAATTACGGCTCCGAGCGAAAAGAGCGTCGGCCGTCGATTTGATTTCGCGGCGGCGAAGGCAACAGAGAGAAGGCGTCGGTGGGGAGTGGCAACGAACTACCTCGACGGGTGGACGATGCAGAAACACTTCGATTTTAGAGATTGGAACACCGGCTGATGGAATGTTTGATGTAAACAGATTATCACAACATGTACAAGTAGAAGCCAGATAAATGAGCAAGCAGAAAATTGCAGTAATGAAAAGAGAAATTGTAGCCATTTAATTGTTCCGTACATTAATTAGACTCAATGACCTGCATATTAAGTCTACAACATAATAATGCGTAACATGAATAATAACCTTTTTTGATTGCCTGTATTGTCAATAGAAAATAAATATTGAATAAATGAATGTCGCACTCAGCCCAGGACCAGAATAAGTGTATATTTTTGAAGTAAATGTCAAGTCCTTTATATTCCGGGAAGTTATTTGGGACTGGTTGAAAGAGAAGGACGAATCATTCTGTCTCAGCTGAAGGATCTTTCTTGTTCTTCCTCTGCAATCATTCATGAAGACGTTTACTCCCCGTCTTAGGTGTTGCCACCCGACTTACATCTTGGCACGGATTGATTCTTCCTCTTGGCGTCGAAAGAGGGAATCAGAAATAAACACCTTCGTCTTGTGCTGTCAAAGAAAGTGTTGAAACGCGATGCAACCATCTCCGTCTTCATGTCCCCTCATTTGTACATTTAGAGCCCTACGTATTGTTTATTATTTCTCTCTCCAGTGACCCACACGGTGCTCAGGCCTCGCAATGCTGCGGTAGTCTTCCTAGTTCACGTGAGATGGGCCACAGAGGGGTGTCGCTTATCATCTGGAGATTACAATGGTAGTGCAGACAGGATGGGAAAACAATGATCGCACGTGGTTATTCGTCCTTGGCCCGGCTGCCTTCATGAGTTGATTGGAGGAAACTATCGCTTCTCTCCCACTCTCACCGACTCATCAGCATGCCGCGCTAGACCCCTTTCCTGTTGGAGGCGAGCGAGCGATCAACTGAGCGGACGGGTGAGCAGATGGGTAGACAACAGATCAGGAAAAGCGATAGAGAATGGGCGAGCAAACGGGCGGGCGATCGAGCGAGCGATCGGGTGAGTGATCGGACGGGTGATCTGGCGAGCAATCAGGTGAGATATCGGGCGGGTGATTGGGTATGTGATCGGGCGAGCGATCTGGTGGGAGATCGGGTAAGCGCGATCGGATGGGTGATCAAGCGGGTGGTCTGACACGCGATTGGACGAGAATAAACGGGCGGGCGAACGGGGGAGCGATCGGGCGAGTGATCGGGCGGGTGATTGGAAGGACGCTCTACCGGGCAATCGGGTAGGCGATCGGGCCGGCGCGGCGCTGTGGTTATTGAGCGAGGAGCGGGTAAAGAAAGCGGGTGAGCAGGGGCGGGGGAGGGGTTGCTTTGCAGGTGGAAGGTAGCCTTGCGGGCCGGAGGCTGCCTTGCTGAAGATAAAGAGGGACGGTGGCCTAAGATAAAGAGGGACGGTGCAGTGTGCTGTGAGAGCGCGCACCACGCGTGGACGCGCTCCGAAGAATGAAGAAGAGGGGAGGGGACGAAGGAAGACGCAGAGCAAACAAGGGAGATAGGAGCGCGGCCAGGCCTCGGCACCCTTGCAGCCTTTGCACTTCTCCGCCGCCCCCTTCATGCCCCTCTGCCGCCCCTTCACCACTAATTCCGTCAGCGTCTTCCGCACATATTGCTTCGGCTTCTGCTATTTTTGCCTGGAGCGTCCTTTGCAATTTGCAAATTCTTTGACTTTATGAACTTCCCTTCTGTGCAGATTGTTTCTCATGTCAGTGTCCCTTGCGGGAAAATTCCAATCTTGTCATTAAACACTATATTGTTAGCCGTTGTGCCTTTAATGCATGGCTTACAGTCTAGGCCTATCCAAGTAATTGAAGTAGCTTGCTTCAATAACAGTTAGTCCCTTCTATCGCAAACATCAATGAAATATTTCTGGCAAAGTACGCTGCATGGAATTGTTTTCAAATAAAATTGCTCTAAGATATTACATTGATGAGTTTAAATACCCTTCAAAACAGAATAACTTTTCCCCAGTAGATGTGAACAAGAACGGTCGCAAGTGAAAACCTGACCCCTTTTCAGTGCGCACATGCATGAAGGGAAGGATGTTAGTGAAATATGTTTTAATAATATTTGAGGTACTGGACATGTCCTAAGCCGAGATATTGAATGCCTCACCATAACCACGAAGTGGAGAGACTCAAAAAAGACGAATCCCTAAAAGTGTAATAGTTTGGGAGCGAGCAGATTGGCATTACTGTTTGTGGGGTTGGCTTATGAGCGAAGTCTACGAGCGCAGACTGAACACAAAAGAGGAACTGCTCGCTCGTATTTTAGTTGCTCGTGCTCAAGTAAAAGAATGCAGAAACGAGCTCAGATCAGCAACACAATACCTATCTACAAGAGCAGCAAAATGCATTGAAGTTGACGGTCGACTGTTTGAATATATTTTGTGAGGAAACACAAACCACAAAATAACAGTACCTTCATTTACTGTCACCTGCATTTGACCCGTTCCTAGTTGTTTTCATTAGTTTTCCATGAACCGGTTAAGAAAAGGGCATATGTTTATTAGACGTTTTTTGTTCACAATCACCAGTAGTATCACCCCTCAAAGCATGTACCTTTCCTCCTGACTCACCCTGTTTATAGATTGATAATTTAAATCTGGCTGATGTAATGGATCTCTTCATTGCTTTAACGGAGGAAATGGAAATTAATACAGCTAAATTTGGGGCAATGACTGTCAAATGACTTCTCCAAAAAAAACTGTTATAGGCTAAGAATCCAGTGATTTACGAATTGTGGGAGACTTCGAATTGTGAGATTGGTGTGGCTTATCTTGTTCCTTCTCAAGTCCTTCATTTGATTACTCATGTTACGTTTTTGAGGAAAATTACTCATTTCATTGTGGCACTAAAATAATTAAGAAAATTAATATTCAAAAATATTCAAATTCAATTAATATTCAAATATTCAAAATTAATATTCACCAATTGTTACATAACAAATATACTTTTCAATATCCACATCTGTTTAGTGAGAAATCAGTCTTTCGTTTATTTTGCTTTCTTGTTTCACTCCGTTTTTCATTGCGGAACCTATAAAATACTTTTTTCTATCTTTATACCCATGAAACTCAAACTACTAATAAACCAGGGATGTGTCCAGTTACCTTTCAAAGATTGGAGGGGCGATGAAATTCATTCTGCTAAATATTCGTAACAAAGTTCAACAAGAGATCGCCAATTCATTTATTCGTGTCTGGCTTCAATGTTCCAGTGATTTTACTTAGAGAATGCAGTATTCACAAATACAGCGGGTTTTGTTTAAAGGATGAACGGAATTCTCCCGTAACAAAAAAGGTATGCCGCTTGGCGATTCTCATCCGCATGACGATTATTACTTCACGTGACTATTAAGATTAAGGTTGTTGATTAATACATAATTCTAATCGTAAAATTCCGATGATAGCTATTTATGATACGAGCGGTAAAAGTAACATTTTTGCGAGAAGGGAAGGTTGCGCTACTAGGACCGTAGCCCGAGTGGCGCAATCTTACGAGCAAAATACAACCGTTTTTCCACCTTTGCCATACTCTATTTCAAGACAAAATAACTGGTTTTCATTTTATTTTTATTCAACGAGACAAATCACCCAATGATACTAGTACATTATATAATACAATTACATGGTTAAAGATACAAGGTCAGTACTAGCTGATGCGGGCAGGTAAAATTATATTGTATTCTTTGTTGTATTCACAGATTTATCTGAACACTTGGGCATGACTTACGTTTCACACTAGCGCTAAAAAGTGAACATTTAGCAAGCTATGCGTGCCCTAAAACACAGCTTTTACTGGTGTCTGTAAATATAGTTTATTTTTCTTTGTATTTTGTATAAACAATAATATGAAAAATAGTTTTTTGAAATGTCGGCACTACGCAAAAAACTTGGCGGTTAGATGGGTAATATCGGGGTCAGGCAAAGCACCCCAGGGCGAAATCAGTGCCAAGAAGCAAGGGTGAGCTTGGACAGTTCGGCGTTAAGGCAGAGGCAATACAGGCCAGATCAGCACAGGACACAGCGTAGCAGGGCACAGCAAAGCAGGTCACGCCAGGCCAGACTAGGGAGAGAATTCCCTATAGAGAGAATGCATTCCTTTCTGAATAGATGAATATGATAAATAAATATACGGAGAAGTAAAAGGATTCGGCTTTAAATTTCCCTAACGATTTATTCACACGAATACCTACTAGTAATTGTAAATGGAATTACAGTTTATTGTTACAAAATATTAAACATCTTTAGAATGAATGTGTCGTTTTGATACATTAGGTTTGTGTCGTTTTGATACGTGAAGCAAATGTTGAAGTGACTCCTTGACTTGCTTGCGAATACTAAACGTAGTTTTATTCACAACTGTCAATACACATAGTGCTTGATTCATAACATTTGAGGTCTTGAAATACGCACCCAAAATAATTATTAGTTTATTAGAAATAGTTACATTTTTATATTAGAATTTAATAATTATTCCAGAGAAACAGGAACGCCGCTCCGTCGCGTTCCACCATGTGTGTGTGTGTGTATATATATATATATATATATATATATATATATATATATATATACATATAAATATGTAAATGTGTACATAAATAAATAAACAAGAGGACACTGAAACAACATTCTCAAATAAATTTTATCGAACTATTTACTAAAAAACGTTATGTGTTTTTTTATCAAATTTAAATGTTCTTTACAAACCTTAGTTTCATTTATGTACTTTTACGTACAATTAAAAGTCTGGAATGATTAAGCATGTTAACCATAAGGGTCACAATTGTACTTGCCAAAGAGTATTGCCTCCTCGTAACACAGAACTTTCTGAATTGACGTTTCCTGAGTTAGTACTCAAGGCGATATATTCACGAGAAAAATCTCGTTTGCATTTCGCTTTCATTTCGGGAGCCGAAATTAAAGTGCGCCATCTGCACGCGCCATGTACACGCCAGGCACAGCTCGACGACGAATGGGCCACTTGCTAAAGGTCGCGGGGCAACGAAAGAAGATGAAGGGGGTTTCGAAACACACAGTTAACACATGAAAATATAAATTTTGTATGAGTTGTAAAGACTCAAAACTCGTAATAAAGAACAATTGAGGGATGGAGCGACGGTTGCCAAGGATGGTTAGTTGCTGAGAGACTCGGTTAAGTTCGCGAGAGTACGGACGCCGCAATATAGGCCGGTTAAATATTAATGAGAAATTCTTCTTTAAAACCCAATTAGTAGCGCTTTCAGGATATTGGAAGTTTGGCAGAACCTTGGGGAAGTTAATTCTGCAAATTAATCGGTGGTTCTAAAGTAAGGAATAAGAAATCCACCGAAGCGGAGAAGGTAAAATTTGCCGATTGATTCTGGTTGTATAATTTCACGAACAATACATTTGCTTTATGTTTGAAGTTAAAAGAGTTATTATTGAAATTACCTCAAGAGAGAGGCCAATGCTTATCGATGTTTGATGAGTGGCAATACAGCTGCAACTGATTACGTTCTAGGCGGTACAAACAATCTCTGGCAATTCCTGTGTGCTAACATTATTGCGGGAACATTGGGTTCAGTAGATTCGTAACACTAACGCACTTCGTTTGAACACCTGCGTTAACTTTTGCAATCGTGATGATGGTGAATCTCCTCAACCCGAAGATCGATGAAGGCATGGAGGAAAGGGAGAAGGCTTTCGCCTTTATGACCTCGATCTAGGCAGGTGATCACAGAAGGGGCTTTTTGCTGAAGTCTACCGGATAGATGGCAGTAAGATTCATTATGAAATGTGAAATAATGAGAGGTAGGATGCGGTGTATTACACGAATTAAATGTTTGTTTGGATGCGGTACGTGACAATATGGGAAGCCACATTCTGTTCTTAAAGCTGGATACACACTTCACGTTAGCATCCAACAAGCCTTCCGAAACCCCTTGTCAGAGGGAATAAAACTATGTGTGCATTGGAAATTTCCCATAAATTCCCTGGTCGCGTTACGACGAGGGAATTTATCTGGAAATATGTAATGCAGGTATTTTATAAGATTTTTCCACGAATAAAGTTACCTCCAAAAAGTTTCAGAATGCGCCAAATATTATTTATATTGTGATTGCTCCCCAAATGCATACGATAACCCTTCCTAAAATTGATGAATATGATTGGATAGTAGGGAATAGGTGGTAAGAAAAAGATATTTTGGGAGCGGGGATACACAGTATTGATTGGTGTATACCAGATGCATAGTTCAACTGGTACTGTTATTAATTTGACGAGTAAATAGTCTAGTTGACCGTTCTACCAACTGAGCATGCGATCAGCGGTTGACATTTGGTTCGGAGCTGAAAGAGAGTACTGTGAGTGATTTGTGACCACTTGTAACTAACTTCCAAGTACGACAACCATCGGCTCAGAACAGAGCGATAATGCTCTGATCGCGATCCAACTTCATGAGTCTAGGCGGAGTGGGAGACTGTACCCTAGTGTTTTGTTTGTCTTTGTTTTCTGGGGAGGGGGGATACACAGATAAAGGATGTAGATTTATTTATTTATTTATTTAGTCAAAAAACAGTAAAAACTGTATATGACGTGTGGGGAAAGAAATTTATCTGCGCACATTTTCTTGAGGGCCAGAATTTTATTAAAAAAAAAATTGGAATTAGATAATTGGAACGAGTAGAATGCGCCTAATAATGGATGGTGATTCAAAACGTTTGAGTAGAGGTTGTTGAGTTAAAGTAGCTTAGAAAAAATTGCTAATTTGATACAGCTATTTTAACTTGCTTTGTTTGCGTAACACTAAGTCGGTGAGGTTGGCTGCGCCATGGGGCGTTGATAGTAACATAAAACATTATTGAGTCCAGCCCACGCAAATTCCACAATGCATTACACAAAAGTATAGACAAGGTTTATCTTGATTTAGTTTCCTTGCGTAACTACCACTAAATATATTCTACTTAATATGTGCATTTGCTCCATTTATCCATATGCTTTAGCTGTTTGCCAAAACATGCTTGCTGGACGGATACTCTCATTCGATGTTTACGCCCAACTATGTTCCCATTGTAATGTAGCAGGTTACGGTTGTCTGTTGTCTTCTCCTAGCAGCGGGATATCATGATAGAAGACCCTAAATAAACAAGCAGAATGTTTTGCGTGATATTGGAGACAATTTCGAAATATTCCCAGATCCACAGAAATTTGTATTTATGCAATTGTATGCATGTAATTCTAGATGCATAAGCAGTCACAACTTTAAAGTCGTTAAAAATTGCTGACTAGTGAACTCTAAGACAAAATCTTGAAAATAAATTGCTATTTTTTGTTGTCGAAAAATACCTTTATTTTCTTATGGAAGAAGTAGTCGACGGGAAGTCGATGTTACGTAACTAACTCCCTGGCAATGGGGACGTTACACATCATTCTGCTAGGTCCGAATCCTCAGCTCCCAGTGTACTCAGACGCTGGCTGCTCCAAGCCTCGTGCTTGAATACAGACGATGGTGGTCAAGAAATGTGACCCATCGAAAAAAATATTTTTCATGTGAAACGGTTTTATCCTAAGCGGTGCTGTTTAAGGCAATTTTTCTTGGAGACTGACTATATATTAATTTAGAAAGCAATTAATATTTACATACCTCTCATACTATTTGTCAGCTTAAACATAATTACACGCAATATTATGTGTTGTACAAATAAAAAGTATTGAATAAATATCACGAAATTTGGTATTAACATTTCCTGCTATTGTTATTGGAATTAAAAAAGTGTTGATTGGAGGTAATTCGTAAGAAAGTTCTGTTCATTCCTAATAAACGGTAGAGGAGAAGTAGGTAAGTAATTGAGAAGTGTGGCGTTTGTGGTGCTTCATTTCTTGCGGATGTATACTTGATTCCACAAATTGGCACCTCCTACGGCCCATGCTTGTCTCAGGACTCGCGCTTCAACGCACTGACCCCAGATAATGGCGACTAGAACGGTTTAGAAAGCACGGGAGACAAGAAGTGGCAAAAATATCCCTTGCGTGCTACCACGCATACCTTACGTTCTATTGTTTCAGTTTTGTTTTGCTGCAGGAATTTCTTCATGTCTATCATGATTCTTCTCGCGGTTTTTTGCTACGATTTTTTTATTTTTTTCTAATCGTCCCGAATTATGTGATTTAACAGGGTCCAAGGCGACGATTATCGTATTGTGTACTTAAGGGCGCCCAGAAGAGAGGCAGCTGTGGCAACTTCTCCTAGGCCCGAACTCAGTTCGGGCTACGAGTTCTTTTTCACTCAACACAAATATAAATGTATTTACTTCTAATTCAAATTAACCACTATATGTTTTGTTTTTTTTGCGTAGAGAAATGATTTTTGTTTAGGTATTGGAAGCGGATGAAACTTTTGTTTGAAATATGTTTTAATAATGTTTTCTCTGGGCGCTCTTGAGTGTACTAGTTTGCCTTAGTTCTGTATTGTTCAATACTTCAAATAATTTTAGATGGTTAACCATGTATGGTCACATCATAATGTCTGCACCAAAACGGATGAAATCGCTAATTATGTTTTATGTGAAAGACTTCCGAACTCACTTTGAAATGAACGCGTTAACATTTTTGTAATATCTAACACTCCACTACATAGTTTTATTGAAATTTATCTTTCAAAATTTTCAAGAATGTTTTGAAAAATATAATCTCGATGACAATTATTATAATTTGTATCTTCAATCATAATCCTTCTTGTTTCAATTTTTTGTTTTATAATTCATTTATTCTTCATTCATACTCCAAATGTTCTTGTTTTTTAAATATTACATTAAGTAATTAATGAATGTCATTATGAAGATCATTATTATAATTTACTTCTAGTTTATTTCCTATTGTTCTAATTTATCGTTTTCAAAAATACTATGATCTTATAAATTGAAAGTCCTAAGAAATCCAACTTATCAGCAGGATAATTTGAAATTTATTTATTTTATTTATTTATTTATTTACGTCAAAAACAGTTAAAAACTGCGTATGACGAGCTATGGGGAGAAGTGAATTTTGTGCACGTTTTCATAATTCTGTGGTCTCTATCCTAAACCATATTCTAGTCGAATTTTGAATACAGAAAAGAGAGTTTTTTTCGAGTTTTGTTGACAAAATATTCGCTCCTATATAATAAAATATATTTTCAAAGGTAAATTAGCTATAAATTTCTGCCCTGAACCCTCATGTTCTTCATGAAAGAATAATACTTTTTGCCGCGATAATATGAAAAACGATAATTTGAATAACTATATTTCCCACTGAAATTCAGAAGACGTGCACAAATAATGAAGTTACATTTATGTCCAGAAGCAAAACAAGGGACCATCTCAGCATTTGCTCTAGGATCAGGGAAACTGGACGAAAAACCTGATCGAGATGGGGGCCATCAACCCAGAAACTGTGGTACAATACTTGTTACAGGTTCTTTAGAATTATACAGTCCAAATGATAAATAATTACATTAACTATCATTGTTAAAATTAATTCTACTTTCCTTTTTGATGCTCGGTATAGTCTCGAATTGTATAGAAACAGTAATGCAGCAGAAAAGATTTTACTTGGGACTTAAACTTTTCTATTGAATTTAATCGTTTAATGTCTTCTGGCAAAGTGTTGTAGAGTAATGTACATGAATTGTATGTGAATTTTTTGTAGTGAGCTGTTGATACTGCCACCTGGTGAATATGATTACTACGTCGTGTGTTATACTTATAGACATCGGCGTTTGCTGAAAATATATTCCCGTCCTTAAGTAAGTCATTTTTGACAAAAACTACTGATTCGTAAATCAGGAGACAAGGTAATGGTAAAATTCCTAGATTAATAAAGAGTGACTTACAAGAATCACGTGGGTTGGATTTGCTTATTATTCGTACAATTCTTTTTTGTAATCTGAAAGTCTGTGAACTATAAGATGTGTTTCCCCAAAATATTATGCCATATCTCAGGCGGGAATGAAATTGGCAAAATATACACAACGAGCTGTATGAAGGCTGACGGAATTTGAAAGAATTCTGAACGCGTAGCATAATGAGCTTAATTTTGTGTTCAATTCATTTAAGTGGGCATTCCATTTGAGGTTTGACTGAATTGATAGACCTAAAAATTTTGTTACATTAACATCAGTCAATGGCACACCGTTCATTTTCAATGGAGTACAGAATTTTTTATTTGATATGGAAAACTGCATTGAAACTGTTTTATTTTCATTTACTTTTAATTTGTTATTACGGAACCAATTTGAAACGTCTGATATTGTACTATTTACGGTTTCTTTGTTGCAAAGAATATTTGTATCATCCGCAAAGAGAACTGTTCTTCCGTTTCGAATCGCTAAGGGCATGTCATTTACGTATAATAGGAAGAGAATAGGGCCTAAAATCGATCCTTGCGGGACTCCACGTACAATTGGCAAAGAACCGGAAAGGTGTGTACATAAAGTTCCATCATTCCAGTAAGGTATTTCTACTCTCTGAGATCGTTGTTTAAGGTACGAACATAGCCAATCTAGAGCAATACCACGGATTCCATACGAAGGTAATTTTGAAAGTAAAATGTTATGATCAATGACGTCAAAAGCTTTTGAAAGATCTAAAAATATTCCAATAGTTGCTTCGTTTTGATCCAATGATGAGGCAACATCCTTAAGAAAAGAAAAAAATGGCTGTTTCCGTAGATTTTGATTTCCGGAATCCATGTTGGCAATTTGAAAACGCGTCGTGTTTATTCAGAAAGGTTTCCATTCGCACATAAAAAAGTCTCTCTAATATTTTTGAAAAAACTGACAAAAGAGAAATTGGCCGATAATTTTGAACTTCATTTTTGTTGCCTTTTTTGAAGAGCGGCTTAATCTTAGCTGTTTTAAAAATATCTGGAAAAATTCCGGTGCATAAGGATGCATTAAATATGTGAGTTAACGGGTGTATAATGGCTGGCGCGCACGTCTTTAACAAACAATCCGGAAATTCATCTAAACCGGCCGAATATTTATTTTTTAATTTACCGATTATTTTGAGAATTTCATAGGAAGAGGTTTCGGAAACGAACATAGTGTCTAAGACTTTTAGGGAAACGTCAGATGTTGAATTTTGTGACTGAAAACCCTTAGTGAGATCGACAGCAATTCTCGAAAAGTATTGGTTAAAGAGACTAGCCACTGTTGCCGGATCGTTCACATCTCTATCGTTATCTTTTAAAACAACATTCTCTATAAGGTTTCTAGTTGGTTTGGTCGCATTTTTTACTATATCCCACATTGATTTTGTTTTGTTATTTGAGTTCAAAATATCCTGATCGTGTTTCATGATTTTAGCCTGCCTTATGACTTTTCTTAACAATGATTTGTATTTTTTAAAGTACAGGAGGAAATCTTGAGATACGTTATGATGCTTAGAAATGAAAGAAAGAATTCGTTTGTTTTTACATGATGTTCTAATCCCTTGTGTTATCCAAGAATTGTTTTTGCGTGAAATATTTAATTTTCTTTTCTGAAGAGGAAAGCAAGTGTTAAAATGAAATGAAAGCGTTGAAAAAAAAGAATAATATTTATCGTTTGTATCAATAGTATTATAAACTGCGTCCCATGACTCCTGCAGCAAGTAATCAATGAATAATTTTATTTTACTTTTAGAAAACACTCTACTCATACGTGTATTATTTATTGTGTCATTGTTCGCATTTCGTATAATGGTAAGAATTTGTGCATCGTGGTCACTGTATCCTAAATCTTTTGTTTCAATTTCATGTCGAGTAGTGGTTTTGTTAATTATAATTTGATCGATTGCCTTCTTTGAATTTACTGTGATCCGTGTAGGTACTTTTATTGTAATATCTAAATTGAAGGAATTAATTAAGTTAAGAAACTGCTCTTTCTCGCAAGATTCGACCAGAAAATCAATGTTAAAATCTCCACATACAACAATGGATTCAAAAGAGCGATTGATGACTTTGATAAGTGTTATCTCTAGTTTTTCTAAGAACAAAATGTAATCTGCAGCTCTCTTTGTTGGAGGCCTGTAGATGCAAAGCAATATCATTTTTAGCACAGGAAGATGTACAACAGAAATTTCAAAAACATTTTCAACGGCATACTCATTGAATTCCGTCAAGGAGATAGAATCAATATTATTTTTAACGTAAATACAAGAACCTCCATATGCCGGACTTTTATGAGATTCTCTTTTTCTACAATAATAGCCTGCGAGGTAAAAGTTTGGAATTTGGAAAATGCTAAGTTCATTAGGAGATAACCAATGTTCTGTAAAGCAAAGAACATCCATTTGATTTAAATCGCTCTGTAGAGCTGCCTCGATAAACTCAGTTTTATTTGAAAGGGATTGAACATTATGGTGCAATATCTTTATTTTTTGCAAGTACCTACACGAATGTTTTTCTGCTGCATCTGACTGTAGTTGCTATATATTTACTCCATTTTTACCTCGAGTGCGTGGTCGAAGGTTGTAATGTGTCCCAGCAGTCACAGGTTGTGAGGAAATAGAGGCGTCATTGGTAGTAGGAATGGAAGAAACGGGAGTAGGTTCACAGGAGGGGGTAAGAGGGTTCAGAATAAGGGTGGGGGGTGGGGAACGTAAGGAAGGTGAAAGGGATGGATTTTTGGCAGGAGGCTGCGTAGGACTGGAGTTGATGATGTATTGTGCAAGCTTTTCACCGACTGCATGTTTTCCAGCAAGGTTCATGTGGAGACCGTGCCGGGTGAAGTGTTTTACTGAGAGGAAATTCATTTCAAAAAGTGTTACATCTGTTTCTCTCAGTTGCAGTTTTAGTTGTTGGTTTGCGTGCTTAATCTCGCTGCAGAGTGTTGGCCTGTTGTACCAGAAGGGCAGAGTCGAGACTACAATGTTAGTATTTTGGGCGGCACATTGTAATTTGTTTACATGTTGCTCAGGTGTAAAGTTACCGCCCAAATTAATGTCATTCTGCCCTCCGATAATAAAGACTGTGTCCTGATTGGTCATTGTCTTCGTGTGAGTGTCCAACTCTGCAGTCACGTCTGCAAACCTCCCGTTAGGTTTAAAAATAGACGAGACTGAGTAGTTGGGGGGTAACTTCCTACTGAGAATGGAGGAAAGATGGCGACCATGGCTGTCAGCTAAAATAAGTACCTGTTTTTTAGGCTCAGTAGGAATGGCTTTGTTTTCAAGTGGGCTAGGATGCGAAGCTTTACGTGTTTTGGTTTTGACACGCTTCCTAGCCTGTTTGCGTTGGTTTGTGCATGTATTTGTCGATGGAAGGGAAGGGTTGTGAGGATCAGGAAGGCGAGGAAAATCTGTTTCATAATCTAAAACACTAAATCTGTTTTGAATTGCGACTGGATGTGGTGTCTGTGTCTTATGTGCAGTCACGGGTGCACGGTTGGGGAAATTCGCAGTGTTGCCTACTTGTGCCCAACCGTCATTGTAGAGAACGACCTCTTCCAGCCTTCGGATATGTTTATCTAAATTACTGTTTACGTGTGTGAAGGCTTTCAGAAGGTCGGCTTTGAGGGTGTAGAGAGTAAAAAGAGTAGAACGAACAGTAGCCATGTCACGAATGCGTATTAAAGTACGTGATAAAATTGGAATAAATACAAGAAAACTCAGATAAAAGCAACAGTCACCTAGCTTAATATTTTAAAAGTGTAAGATTTATGTGTATTCGATAAATTAAAAATTAAGATTCGATACAAGAAAGAGAAGGTATGCTAAACTAATTAGTGCTGTAATCCAAGGAATAGGATGTCAGAAGCTTTGACTTCACTACAGCGTTGGCCTCGCGAATATATGAATAATGAATATCATGGTCTGAATATCGTAGCTAAACAGATGAGAGTCATTGAAGAGAATGAAGTTAGTTGTACGACAGTTCATTGTGTGAACGGGAATTGTGAGTAGCATGATTTGTTAATTTTGTTAGTAACATTTTAATACTTTTATTTGTAGACATTTTTTCTCTGTATTTCCATTTCAGTCAAAAAATTTATACAAATTAAATATCAGCACAGTTAAAGATGAATTGTTCACTAAAACGCGTACGATAATTATAAATTAAAGGATTGAGAGGAAGTTGAACTTGCCTCGCTACAGCTGGGTATACATTTTCATCACTGGCCTAGAAACCTTCAAGTAGGTACTTCATCTTTCTAATATAAACGAAGAGATCTTTAGTACATCCTATGGAATTTTATCGCTCTGAGGGAAAAATAATAGTCAACAATATACCATATTGTCCCACCATGTGTGGAGTGACGTAACGTATATCTGAAGGGACGTCATCGTAAACGGCCCCATCCGATGATCTCTGCCATAACCAGGTCCAATAAATACCAAAGAACGATGCTGAGAAAATCGCCACATTACGAGAGAAACGATCGATATAAAATGTCCCACAACGAAGCTGCTGTGGTTCGCCCGTGTTTTATCGTTTCCAAGAATCATACGTTTCATGCGAATATACATGCGAAAAATGTTCTCACACAGTTTATTGGGAAAGAAGCAAACACGCTTCATGTTTTATATTTTTTCCTTTATAAAGCAGACACTTCGAGTGCTTGAAATGGCCTTCTGAAGCAATGACGTAGATCATGAGTAAGAAGTAATGAAAATATGGAAAAATGGCCTGTGAGTTTAGAGACGGAAAATGATCAAATGGCCGGAAAAGGTTAAAAATTTAAATGTTCTAAACCAAGTGAATGAATGGGCATATTTGCAAAAAAAGTTGGGACAAAAATCTGGGGTTTCGTGAAGGGAAAAAGAGAAGTGGCAGGAGACAAATATTTCACCACCTGAAGACAGAAGAATAGAGGAAGTTGAAGAAAACATTGCTCAGAGAAGAAAGGAGACATTTAAAACCTGTTGAAGAACACAATAGCCCGTGATGATGAAGAGACATATGAATAATTAAATTGGGTGTAAAATTCATTTTGAGATCATATCGTGATATTAGTGGGGTGATAACAGAGGCCAGCTTTGTTAATCTTTGAAAATAACGTCATTGACTGTGTAAGTTACGATAGTTAAAATCGATTATAATCGATTTGTGAAACTAAGTGCTCTGAAAAATTAATGACATATTCTATAAAAATATTTTCTTAACTGCTTCCCTGTTTTAAATTAATTGTGAAATCACATGAAGAAGAACATTGATATTTCAAATTTAACGGAAAAAGAAAAACATCATTAATTGGATACGTTATTTTAATTACGGCGCAGCTCCACATTTCAGACAAATGGAATTAACTCCATATTCAGCTTTGCACAACTGGTTTGCATTTATTTCCGATGGGTTACAACATCCAAGTTGTTTTTGTAACCAACACAGTACATCACAAATTTGGGCAATCGCTAAAAAATACTATCTCGTCATACGCAGTTTTTAACTGTTTTTGACGTAAATAAATAAAATAAAATAAAATCTGTTTATTTCGATACTGATATATCATAATAACTAGCGAGCGAAGTGGCTCAAGAAGTAGCGCTGACTTCACATTCGAAAGGCCCATGTTCAATCCCGTACTACTCGTCATACGCAGTTTTTAACTGTTTTTGACGTAAATAAATAAAATAAAATAAAATCTGTTTATTTCGATACTGATATATCATAATAACTACCGAGCGAAGTGGCTCAAGAAGTAGCGCTGACTTCGCATTCGAAAGGCCCATGTTCAATCCCGTACTACTCGTCATACGCAGTTTTTAACTGTTTTTGACGTAAATAAATAAAATAAAATAAAATCTGTTTATTTCGATACTGATATATCATAATAACTACCGAGCGAAGTGGCTCAAGAAGTAGCGCTGACTTCACATTCGAAAGGCCCATGTTCAATCCCGTACTACTCGTCATACGCAGTTTTTAACTGTTTTTGACGTAAATAAATAAAATAAAATAAAATCTGTTTATTTCGATACTGATATATCATAATAACTACCGAGCGAAGTGGCTCAAGAAGTAGCGCTGACTTCACATTCGAAAGGCCCATGTTCAATCCCGTACTACTCGTCATACGCAGTTTTTAACTGTTTTTGACGTAAATAAATAAAATAAAATAAAATCTGTTTATTTCGATACTGATATATCATAATAACTAGCGAGCGAAGTGGCTCAAGAAGTAGCGCTGACTTCACATTCGAAAGGCCCATGTTCAATCCCGTACTACTCGTCATACGCAGTTTTTAACTGTTTTTGACGTAAATAAATAAAATAAAATAAAATCTGTTTATTTCGATACTGATATATCATAATAACTACCGAGCGAAGTGGCTCAAGAAGTAGCGCTGACTTCGCATTCGAAAGGCCCATGTTCAATCCCGTACTACTCGTCATACGCAGTTTTTAACTGTTTTTGACGTAAATAAATAAAATAAAATAAAATCTGTTTATTTCGATACTGATATATCATAATAACTAGCGAGCGAAGTGGCTCAAGAAGTAGCGCTGACTTCACATTCGAAAGGCCCATGTTCAATCCCGTACTACTCGTCATACGCAGTTTTTAACTGTTTTTGACGTAAATAAATAAAATAAAATAAAATCTGTTTATTTCGATACTGATATATCATAATAACTACCGAGCGAAGTGGCTCAAGAAGTAGCGCTGACTTCACATTCGAAAGGCCCATGTTCAGTCCCGTACTACTCGTCATACGCAGTTTTTAACTGTTTTTGACGTAAATAAATAAAATAAAATAAAATCTGTTTATTTCGATACTGATATATCATAATAACTAGCGAGCGAAGTGGCTCAAGAAGTAGCGCTGACTTCGCATTCGAAAGGCCCATGTTCAATCCCCGTGCCGGCCATCCTGATCGAGGTTTTCATGGTTTCCCTCTATAATCCAGGCGAATGCTGGAATAGATCTACTCAAAGACTACGACCGTTAAACCGGTGTCTCTAGTCGAATTCATTAACTACGTGAAGTCACGAAGGTTAAGCAAATTCAAGACATCTAGGGTTTCTAAAGGGGTGACCGACTAGGAGCCCCGGGATCTAACGGTGCCCAGGCCATTTCTCTTTACGGGACATATAATGGTTTAACCCATTTTGCGCCAGTGGTGCGTATACGCACCATTTTATATAAGAATTTTTTATGGTAGGTATTTTTTACATAAATTGACGCAGTTTGTGCCATAGAAATATTGAATATCAGATAAACATATGAGTATTTTTTTGCTTGAATTTATCTTCATGTAATGAAGGAGAAATGAAGTAAAATATTTTGTAATTTTCACCTGAAATGAAGATGAGTTTGAATTATTTCTTGTAATTTGAAAAAATATAATTCTGAGTTTTTTTATGCTTGTCGATTATAAGGAACAATTGTATTTTCATGTAATATTTATGTGAATTATTTTCATTCTTTCATTTTCATTAAAATTGGATTTTATTAACCATGGTGCGTCAATGCACCACTGGCCCATACCGTTGTATCTCCAGATACCTCTGCTGCCCGACCCTTCGAGTGTTGCTGCTAGGAATGTTATGAAAACAAATGCTCTGCGAGCGAGGGGAGCGCGAGTCGAAACAAAGTGGGCTCTGTTCATTCCCAGAAAACTATTTCTAATGATTGACATGAATGCAACAGAATTTTTTGGATTCTACAGTTGAGAAGTTCAGTTGCTTGGTAGGCGCGAATGGAGTCTCACGTCTACATGTTGCAATTGGATATCTTTGTCAGTGGAGAGAGAAGGTGGTGGTGGACAGTGTGTCCGATTGTAGAAGAAAATTAGTGTGAAAGTATATCGATTTTAATTAGCTATAACTATTTATCTGAAATTCATTAACATTTAATTTCATAAATAAATTATTCATCACATCTTACAACTTTCTAATTTCTTCTGGCTATGAGGTAAGTGGTGAAAATGTTCATATAACAAAAATTCCGAAAATAATTTATTATAATGAAGCGAATAAGTTACCTTCCAAAATAGCGTATTATGTAATTATGTTATTGCAGATGTTCAGTTACTGTGGTTTGACTACTGAAGAAATAACTGCAGAGCTCGAGGCTATTGATGTGGAATGTGCGGATGTTGTGATTCCCCCAGACGTTGATGATTTGCCTTGAGCAGAAATAGATTTAGGGCAATCAAAAGAAATATACATTGTGCAGATAACAAGAATGTGAATTTAGATGATAGGTTCAGTAAGTTGAGTCCTTTATTCAATCTTTTGAACAAAAACTTTATGCAGTTCGGAGTTTTTTCATATAATTTGTCCATTGACGAACAAATTGTTCCATACTTCAAACGACACTCTGCAAAGATGTTTATCAAGGGTAAGCCTCACCGTTTTGACTTCAAAATGTGGTGTCTGGCAGGAAGTACAAGTTATGTTTTTCAGTTTGAACCATATGGGGGTTCAAAGTCTCAGATAAAGGAAACTACTTTAGGGCTTAGCGCAGATGTCGTTCTTCATTTACCAAAAGTTGTCGATCGTCCAAACCATCGCAAAGTTTTCTTTGATAATTTCTTTACATCCTTTAAATTATTCACTATCCTAAAACAACGAAGCTATTTTGCAACTGGAACAATTCGCGAAGATAGAATTCCAGGCACTCCCTTCAAACCATCAAAAGTTGTAAAGAGCGAAGCAAAAGGATTTTATGATTTTTCTTTCAACAAAAAATATGAAGTACTTATCGTAAGATGGAACGATAATTCTGTTGTAACAGTGGCAACAAATAATGGTAAGGTTTTGCCCTTAGGAAATGCTCAAAGATATGACAAGAAGGAAAAAAAGCAAATACAGGTTCAACAGCCAAAAGTGATTTCAGAATACAACAGGTATATGGGAGGAATCGATTTGCACGACAATGCAGTCGCGAATTATCGCATCAGTTCTATGAGTAAGAAATGGTGGTGGCCACTGTTTATCAATGCCATTGACAGCTCTATTGTAAATACATGGAAAGTTCATTGTTTGGTATCAAGAGAGAAAATTTCACAAATTGATTTCAGGTCATATGTGGCTCGCACTTTACTGCAAAGCTTCTTCTTTTGGAATCAGTCCAAAAACACGGAAAACAGGCAAAAGCAGCATCATTCCAGCAATAATGTTTGATAACATTGGCCACCTCATTAGGAAACGTGAACAAAGTGCCCAGAGAAGATGCGGTGTGTGTAAAAACCACACAATGTTTTTCTGTATAAAATGTGAAAAGCGTCTTCATCCAGAATGGTTTGAAAATTTTCCAAAAATTATTTTTTCTTTTTCTAATATTATGTAAAATTTATATTTTTGTTTAAAATTATACAATAAACAAAAGTTTTAATCAAGGAGTTTAAAAAATTTTATCATTTGGATGTAAATTGTTCTCTTAATTCAGATCGCAGATACCCCACGAAGGGCCAGTGGTGCGTGAACGCACCACGCTGTAAATCATTGTTGGTTAAAGGGAAAAATTTTCTGTCATCATATATGTCATATTTGTCAATAACTGAAGATACACACAGAAATTCAATACTTTTGTATGATTATTTCTGTCATTGGCCTAAAATGGGTTAATAAAAAAACGAGGGTTATTCCAAAAGTAAGGTCCTTTTTTTAAAAAAAAAAAGCATCAAATATTTTTTTCAAAACAATTGTTATATTTACATTTCTTGCATCTTTCTTCATTTTTCTACGTAACTTCCATACTTATTTAAACATTTATCACATCGTTCAATAAGCTTTTGAATGCTACTGTCATAGAAATCGGCCGCCTGTGAGAATAACCAGTCTTTCACTTCATCATCGGTGGCGAAGCGCTTGCCGCCAAGGAAGTCCTTTAGGTTGCGGAACAAGTGGAAATCGCTCGGCGCCAAGTTCGGACTGTACAAAGGGTGAATGGTCCATTTGTTCCCATCCAAAAGACTTCATCAGAGTTTGGGTTTCTTTCGCAGTATGGGGTCTGGCATTGCCATGCAACAATAACACTCCAGACGTCAAAAGCCCACGTCCCTTATTCTGGATTGCACGTGGAAGTTTAGTCAGGGTAGTGCAGTAGGCGGCTTTATTGATTGTTGTTCCTTTTTCCATAAATTCGACTAACACGACTCCATGTCTATCCCAAAACATGGTCGCCATAACCTTGCGTGTTGAGATGGTCTGCTTTGCCTTGACCTTCACTGGTGATATCGTGTGACGCCATTCCATTGACTGACGTTTAGACTCGGGGGTTAGGTGAGAAACCCACGTCTCATCCTCTGTGACAATGTGGTCTAAAAGTTTGTCACCTTCCTTATGATATCGCTCCAAAACAGCAAGAGAGGAAGACATTCTTTTCATTTTCTGGGACTCAGTAAGCAGCCTGGGAACCCAACGGGCGCACAATTTGCGAAATTGCAAATTTTCAGACACAATTCTTACAAAGTAGTTCTACTCACGTTCGGAAATTCCAAGTCTAAGCTTGAAATAGTAAATTGTCGATCTTCACGAATTTTATCGTCATCGGCATTGACCAAATCGTCTGTGATCACTGATGGACGGCCAGAGCGTGGTTCATCATGCACATTTTCCCGTCCTTCACCCACTTACGCACTTCACTATCACTCATTACATTAGAACCGTAAACTTCACTTTTCTGCCGATAAATTACTGCAGCTGAAACGTTTCTTGTTGACAAAAACCGAATCACTGACCTTACTTCGCAGTCGGCGGGCCGATCGATTGTCTTAAACATGACTGACACTGTGAACAACACACATCAGCAGTAACAACGGTAATGGCGGCGTTTGACGCGCAAGGCATGCAGGTAGTCGACGCGCATGCGTGTTTTAATATTCGCGCGAAATTCAAATAGTTATGGTGAATCGGAATAACCTACATACATCACAATTGAGTTCCAGGAGACTCTTATCAGGCCCGAAAACATCAATCGGAGTCATGGTCGTGTAATCAATGGGTGGAGATATGTCGATGGTTTGTTAAATACCGAGTAACTTGGGAAAAATCAAAACAACAATGAAACGATTTCGATTTTAACAGAAAATGCAAACAGTTGATGCTGTTATTCCACCTAATCTCATTCCGAGCGTAGCGATTGAATTCTTATACTCAGTGCCTCACTGTTCATGACCAGCTGACTTCATGCGACCGCAAGACTTCAAGGAAGAAGCTGCCCTTTTTTCTATTCTTGTTTTGTAAAAAACCTTTGTTCTGAATACAATAATCTACATTATTTTATTTATCTATATCCAGGTTCCCGTGGGACATCTCTGTTTTTCTGTGCTCCTTATTTTCTTGCAATTCTACAGTTGGATTCGATCTTTCAAAACCGATATGACACTGCCTTTGAAACGAGTGTTGTACGACTTGTGTCAAATATTGAAGTGAAAACTCTTCTGTTAAAATATTTAATTTGTTGCAAAATGTTGTTGGTTGTCCTTGAGCTGTGTACGGGGTACGTTTTGAAAAGAAATAGAATGTAGCATAGAGGCGATTTGCTTATACATTACTTATTTTAGTGTTGTGTATTCGTAAATTAACATTAAAGAAAATGTTTTTAGATATCTAAAACAAAAATAACGTTTTTACTTAAATCTAAGACCTGATAAGTAGGAGGAATAATTAAAATCACTCTAATTATTGTAAATGAAATTTAATATTGTTTTAACCTATCCTGAGCTTTTTAGAATATCAATGTCACCTAAATGCAACTTTGCATTTAGAGATGGGGCTAGAACGTAGTTTCATTTCCAAGAGCTCGTTTTGGTGAAATCTGCCTTTGACATTCCCTTCGCAACTCCAGTTGTTATCTTCGAAGTCTCAGAGATGAGATTGTTTTATCCGAGGCGGACAACTTTAATAACAAGGAAATGGATGAGGCGTTCTCGAAAATTAGACGACATTACGAAGTGAACGAGAAATTAACAACGAAATGCAACTGGCTGGAAGAAGGATTCCCCGTAGGAGGGAAAACCCTCTTTTACACTTAACGCAAACTGGAATCCTCATTCCAACATGTGTTTAGAATCTCGTTGAAGACAAATGGTGTGTTGTTATTATCTGTTGATTTGATAGTTCAATATATTATTGACCTCCCCAATATACTGTTTAATCTATTCGTGTACCTTGTTATTTGTATTTCAAAAGTATCAGTTGAACGTAGTGATGTACCGTTACTCCCTAAATTTGAGAAGATTGGATTGAAAAGAGGACGGCCTATCAGTAAGTTACACCTACTGTCAATATTACAGACACTTGGTATCCCATTTTTTCTACATTTTATATCAATAAATGCTAAAGTTTATTATCAGCTTTCTTTTCAAAGTTGTTTATTTGAAAACAAGCTATGCAGTAAACAATTTTTGTTTCATGCAATACAAGACGTTGGAATCTATGTTTTATTCTGTACTGTTTATGTCAATATATCCACAAAAGAGGAAATTGATCACATTGTAAGTCACATAATTGTAAGAGACAGTATAGTAGGCAGGGACCATTTTTTCCATTGTATGGCTCAACTTTTTCTGAGCAGTGCGAGTTCGCCAGCTACCTCTCTCGATGTCCTAGACTCAGCTCCCTGCGCTTGCTCACACTGATTGATTGCTAATTCCGAGCACGTCAACGGATAAGATAGTTATTCTCGTAAGTGTGGTGTAAGATTTTATCGCTGGATGTAGTAGTAATCTTCCTCCATTGGATGACGAGATCCGGCGCTGACCTACCGTCAACTAGCAGGGTTTCCGCAACCAGGTATCGCTCACCAGAGAGGCACCGACTCAGCCGGGACAAACTCTTAGCTCCCGACCGGTCTCCATGTATGGTAGTGTGTAGTGCATGTTAGTGTAAGTGTGTACAAGTGTGGGCTGAGGAAAGAACAAGGAAGAGGACGGTAAGATCGCGCGCGCTCCATGGCCCGTTTATTAGAGTACTACTCCGGCATTCGCCTAGTGTTTCTTGGAGAAACCACGGAAAATTACCGATCAGAGCAGCCGGACGTTGGAATTCTCCTCCAGACACCGGCTGAACTCGACCTAGCTGAAAAGGCAATGTCGAAAATCCCACCACCGTTGGGACTCGAACCCTAGGACCTCCCAGTCAGAGGCACTTCCGTGACATCAGTTGATGCCCTGAGCCACTTCGCTTGTACTTACCCTCACCACGGCCTTCCACTCCTTCTGACCCTGTCCTGACTCGGCCGTGGCCACATTCCCGTTGAACAGCTCTGTTTCTCTTTGCTCTCTACTTTCCTGCAATTCTACAGTAGGATTCAATTTTTCAAAGGTGGCGTTATGCGACTAACCTTGAAACGAGTGTTATATTTATTTTGTCAAACGTCGAAGTGAATTTCTAACAAATCTCTAGATATTCAAGTTTTGAAAGTAATTGTATAATTGGTGTAACACATAATGTGGTTAAGAAAGGCACTGGATAAGCTGAGACAGTTTGTCACTACATTGATTCACAAGGTTATACATACAAAATGGCCATGAAAGCTAACAAATGTGAATCGAAGCCCTTTGTTTCGATGTCAGTAGTGAACTTTATGCTGTAATTTATCAAAGACTTAAACTGTAATAAGGAGTATAAAATAGTATTGAATGGAGCTATTAATCGAGATATTGAAGGCAATGTAGGTTTGGGGTGTCCTTGACACCAAAATAGTATTTTTTCAAATTGTCTGTGGGTGACATTAGCGCCTAAATTCTTCATAGGTTCATATCCAAAATGAAATTTGCCCTACTGATCTGGCCGCATTTAAGGCACTGTTTGAAACGTACCTTTAAATTTTTGAGAGCATTAACTCCTACATGAAGTCCCTATTTTTTCATATTTTTTATGATTTTTTCCTCGAATGGAGCAAAATTATTGTTTTTGCAGACATTTTCATTAAACTTCGTGACGTAAGCATACGTTTAAAATGCGTGTACCCCTCCTACAAAAACATTATTCAAGATTGACTTTTGATTTATTCAGAAAATAGCTGAAATTATAGTGGGAAAAATTTGCAATAGTGTAATATTACAGAACCTTTACCATTAAGAAGAGAAAGTATGTACTGTTGTAATATCACTTGTTTGTTTTGTTTTAGCGCCTTCATGAAAATTAAGGTCAACTTTTGGGTTGTGGGTGGAACCTGGCAACGTAGAAAGGACACTTTTTCGCTGTGACAATTCTGCCCAGGCCTTTTAACGTAATCCTTTCGGGCTGAGCAACGGGTCGGGGCAGAGTGGCTAGAGAAGTTCGAATAAAGTTAGAAGGTGCTCGACACTTGGATATGGAAGGGAATGACGTTGCAGCGTAATATGTGCGCTCTACAACTTTAGGATATAGTTACCTCATGCTACGACATTTAATTAACAATAGTATACATTAATTAACAATAGTTTCGTGAAAATCAAGCGGCGGGTGTCCCTATTGAAAGCCTAGTTTGGCTAGTGGTAAATTTGTCCCTTCTCACGTAACATGAACAGTTGCATTTATAAAAATAAGTATTTTATTAACATTTTGGTGTACACAAAAGTGGTCTATTGGAGATAATACAAAATTACCTGAAATGTTTCATCCAAACATTTTTGAGGTTTCCAACTTTGTTTGATATTAAAGGGTTCTTATTTAGTCATTTTAAAATTTGTCATTTTAAGTTAATTGTAGCCTATGCCTTCTTCTTTCTTAAATTCAACTTGAAATGTCATTTGTGCATCAAATCATCAACATGAAAAACATTCGCGAAGTAGGCCATATGTGGATCTCCAAAATGCACAGTGATATATCGCCTTCCAAATTATACACTAACTTTCTTTGAACTAACTTCTTTTCTTTACCCAAGTGAACTATCTGTTCCATAAATATTTCATATATTCGCTTTCCCTTATTCTCAACTTAATAAAACTTAATCAAAATAAAATGTCACTTTTTATCAGGGTTATTAATTTAACTGCAATACTATACTCTTATAGCATTGCTCGGGTATCTTTCTGGAATGCAATTAAAATAAAAACTTTCGCTTTTGATATTTTTATAACTAAACAATACTAACTAAACTATCATTAAAAAGAATACTTAGACCTAAGAATTTACTTTCAACGTACTGTAATTAAGAAATTAACATAATTTAAAAATTTTAACGAATTGCATCTTTAAAATTTCAATTCTTTCTCAACTTATAGATATTATTTCGTTAATTGTTAATTATAAGAGCTAATCAAAACTACTAGATATTGTATACCTATTGAATTATATGTAATATCTTGACTTCAGTGATGCAAAAGACCTGAACAGTTAATCCGAAGGTTTTGATTGCACGTCTTCTGCCAAGTATCCCAAGTATATTGAATTTCCACCGCGTTTTTAAAACTTGATCCCACCATTTTCTAGACCCTTTGTTCTTTGCGTTGTTTGACCTCACCCAGTGTTATTTATTTAATGTTTTGAACATTGTTCAAACTTCGTACACCTTGTTCTTTGTAACAAAAATGACTTACTATCATACGTTGAGACCAATTCAACTTAGTAGAGTAAAAGAAAGGTTAGAGATTCTGGAGCTTTAGAAAACATATTCATAATTTTACTTCTCCACGTACTTCACACAGTTTTACATGTTCCCCTACATACGTCCCATATACCTTTTGACGATAACATTCATTAGATAATACATAAACTCTTACTCTGCGGATGGATAGATCATGAATACAGTACATTTTCGTGGGATGACATTCGTGGCATAATCCGCGAGAATTGACTGATAGTGACTCAATGCAAGGCCGTTTTAACAGCATCGGAAGCCCTTGGGCTTTTGGGGCTTTATTTCACCGTTCCCCCCTAATTTTGATGCTGAAATATAAAGAAAATCCTATCAATTTACATTATATTTTTTATTTTTTATTTTGAAAGTATTTCTTAGTGTTTCAAATTAACACTATTCAATGTTTAAAACAGCACGCACATGATGAATTTAAATTATTCAAAATAATTGAATATGGTACTTAAAATTTAATCAAAATATTTCAAGAAAAGTTTTCTTTAAAAAAGTGATGCGCGTAACTATTATGTTACGCCAATTTTTTGCCCATAATTTAATCATACATCATGTTTTTATACAGTTTTCATTTTATTTTTTGAAAAATTTACTATTCAATATTTTTTAGAGCTATCGGGGGCCCTTGAACATTGGGGCCTCTGGGTCCGGGCCCTTCGGGCCCGTGAGTTAACACGGCACTGACGCAATGTTATACCCTTCCCCGTGAACCATGCCTGCGCCAGAGCTCAGATTTCCTTCGCCGGTTCCGTGTCTCCTCCTGCCGCCTCCGGCCGCCAATCGGGCCGTGAGCGGAGAGAGCAATTCGGGGGGCGGGGGCGGGAGGCGGGCAATATCTCCTCGGGGCGAAGGGAATGCAATCTGCCGGGCGGCCGTTCGCCAGATTGGGGCGCATCACCAAGCCACGCGCGCTTCGATTCGCTCTCGTTTGTCGCGCAAACAAACTATGAAATGTTCCTTTGTGATCCCCACCCTCACTTCCAGTTCAGTATCTTGGCAAAGGCATAAGTCATTTCAGAGTCTATGAAGAAATGGCGCTGTAGAACAAAACAAAATATTCACATCAAATGCAACCCGCAACACACTCGGCAGCATTTTGAATCTATATAGTTAAATAACTCCTAAACAAGGCGTTCTGGCGCCTTAAAAACTAAAATTACGTTTCTCACACCGTAATCTACAGAATTAGCTCTTCTCGAACATTCTATTACATTTTTGTTGGTCCGGCGCTTCCCGTTATTACCTCACCTGCTCAGAGACGTTCATAATCTGTATGTAAATGTGAATGAGAGAGACGAGAGAAAAAGAGAGATAAAGAGCAGAACAATGTCTGCCGGATTTTCCTAGTATTTTATCAAAATACCTAAAAAGTTCATCCAGAAATAATGGCATTACTTTCAGGGATGTTTATATTTCCGTGCGTTTGTGAAACAATCATTCATCAAATTAAGGCGTTTAAATTTTCATTCGATTGTAGCTTCCAGAAAGTGAGAGCTGCCTCTATGTGACAGCCCATCGTTCAAAGTGTGGTTGCGTTCATCGTGGAATCATTTGAGGAGCTCTAACCAAATGAAGAATGAAGTAGCTAAGTTCTGGCGGCGTGCATAATAAAAATCAACGAACAGGAAATTTGAATGAATTAAGAAATGCTGCAAAACGAGTATTTAATGTCTTGAGCGACCGAAGGAATCATTGAAATGGCGTAATAACTGCATTGCTTTCATCAATTAACTCTCCTTCGAGAGATAGCGAAATAAATTTTGTTAAGTGAATGCGTCTAAATTTGTTTTAAGGAACAAATGCACTTCTGGGATGGTACTTCACAATTCGTTCAGTATACTGTGTCGTTGATGTACGGTAGTAGCATCGTGAAGAAGGTTCAATTATAACGGAATTCTCCTACCTAAAAGAATAGTCTGAAGTACGTTTAATCAATGTTTACAAAATTAATAGATAATATGAAGCAGATCGCATTAGAATAATCAACAATTTCGGCCTTCGACACTTGAGGGGAGGAAAATAAAATTGGCATTGAGTAATGATGGAACAAATGGTAATTCATTAAATGAACGTGTGTAAACCGTCAGGAATAAATATTTTAGGACATGTTTGAGTCGGCTCTCATTTTGATGATAGATGTCGGTGGCTGATGTAGTACTGTCATAGTTTCTCAGTGTCCTGTGAGGGGTTGAAGGGTTCTGATGCGGTGTAAAACGTATCACTGAAAAAGCTCTTAAATGTTTAAATACCTTCAAGTGGAAATATGGAACGGAATTCTTCTATTACGGTTCAAAGACAAAGAAATATGGAAATCCTGTAAATATTAATCCAGTATCCTGTTTTGGAAAACCAACATCCTTGGATGTCACACATGTAAAACATTTTCTTTAAATAAACAACTTTATTATTTGAATTTTGTAACTTTTATTTAAGTTTTCACAAATATATAAGAATTGTCTCTGTGATTATGAACGCTGCAAATACTTTTTTTAGCGATCAGTGATCCGTATCAAAAAATGGTAAATATTGGTCTAGACGATTTCGTCAATTCGTATTTAACGGTAGAAATCGTTATTGATGCAATACTGTGTTGCTCTCCTTTTTTCAGCATAACTTATACAGACTCCTTTTCTCAAGAAGTTCGCTTCTGAGATATTGTATTCATCTCAGAACCCAGCATACAACATTGAAGGTGTGAGTGAATCTTCTATAAGTTCGTTAAACCTCCAGTAGAGGCAGCACCGTCCAAGATCGGACTGAACCTCTCTTATTATCATTTGATAGACGACAGTTTGGCAATTATTTCATATAACATGGAATAGTATTTAAGTTATCAAAAACACTTAGATTCTACTAACTAATGTTATTTCGCACAAAGCCGGCGCATTACCATCTTTATCATTTGCTGTTCATCTGCAACAGAAGCTCCTTTTGATATAAATTAAAATTGCTCTAAAATTTTTAGGCATTAAATAATTTTAGTTCCTTACGTCCTTTTAATTATCTAAATATCACCAGGTGAACTTTGGGAATACGTGTAAAGTATTGTAACCAAAGGGTTCAGGGAATGAAGGGACAGAGCACTTTCGAAGAATGCATTTCATCTCATGTGACGCACAGAAGTCGTCAAGTTTGATGAATCTCCTAAGTCGTGTCTGCGTTGAAATGATTAACTTCAGAAAAGTCATCGTTTACTTCTGGCATAAAATTTGTACAATCTCTCATACGCATCGAAAATATTAATAGTCCCCATGAACAACATGCAAACTACTGATATTACTGAACCTGTTATTTGGCTCGACAGTCCGCCATGGGCCTTGGCCGATCATTGGTGACCCAGCCTCTCGGCCATAAGGGGTTCGTGTGGTTAGCACGAAGACATCCCTTCATTGCATGTACTGTTCTTCACAACTTTAGAGCGGGCTGTCTCATTGTCACACAGCAATAGATACCGAGACACTTGTAAGGAAAGCGCAGAAGTATAATTTGCCTCGGCCAGGAATCGAACCCGAGGTTGTGCAATGCTAACAAACGAGCCACCGAGGGAGGAGACTAATATTACTAGGATGCAAAATTTGCATTTAATTCTGTTGACTCCAGTAGATGTAGAAACGTGTTTTTGTTTTACATTTGTAAATTCCTAATCTGCTTTAACTACACACTCAGTAAATGGTATCTCATTGGTATATTATAAAAAATGAAGAAATTTTAAACAAAATTATCTTAAATCGAATCAATTCTACCGGAAAACAATTCTAAGATGCAGTGCATCTTAAAACGCTGAAAGTTTTCGTCAGCATCTGAGATGCTTGGAAAATTGTTTAAGCTAGTCTGAATGGTGATGTTGGGATCCTTTCTTTAATTTTTCTCAGCATAGTTGGTCACAATTAACAACATTAGATTGCCGATGTTTCATGTCTCATCAGAGCTGTAGATTACACACTAAATTTCCATTACTTCGTTAATTAATGTATAAACTGTTTAAAATACATTTGCTCAAAAAATTAAAATAATATTGAAGTAAGTTGGAGCGAATAGGTTTTGTAATCAAGTTTTGCTGAAAAAAAAACGCTGGTTACTCCTTTATTTATTGTTCAACTTAATAAGAAAAGTATCATAAGGAGTATAGGGATTTCGGAGTTCAAGGAAAGTAATATTCTCTAACATGAAGAGCATACATATCTTAAACAATTTATACTTATGTACAGTCCTATGATATCGCGTCTTTGTTTCCGGATACTTGGAAACTATGTGGAAATAATAATATGTAAAGAATGTGACAATGAAATTAATTACATGATGGTTTTAAATTTAAGGAGAACTTTATGTATTCGTAAATGCTGAGAACTTTTCGTTCTTGACGTACAGTATTGATTGATTTATAGGAGGGTGTGCAGGCTACATTGTGGATGCATTTCGTTTCAAATTAGAGGAGAATGTCGGCGTTGGATTTACAAGCAGATCTCCTTAGTTGGTTTGATTGGTCTGAGTGTTGCCATATAGAGGGGCATTTTTTGCAGGAACAAGTTTGGAGTGGCGAAAAGTGACGAAGGAACGTAATACGTTGACAAATGAAATATGCGGGAAATTACGAAGGGAACAGTCAGAGAAATACGTCACTGCTACGTTGGAATGACGCACTGAAAAAATACCCGTATCTTTCTCCAGTTCTATCTGATCGATAACGAGAAACCACCTTCATGTTGATTATGAGGGGTTCATTGCCGAGATCTCCTCATACAAACAGCTGACTGGTTGGCTGCTTCAGCAGAAGAGTATTAACAGAGTTTCAATGTAAAGGAATAAGCAGAATAAGTAGAAAATTCTGTTGCGTTTAATCTGAGGTTCAGATATTGAGCTGTATCATGGACTTCGGGCATTTCTGCTTTGAAATGATTCGCTTTAGAAATATTTATTTCAATCATTATTTCCTGATCATAAGAAAATAATATCTGTCGTAAGAATTCGTTCCGTTGGCGAGTTGTGAATGCATCAGAAGAATATATGTCAACTAATGTGATAAGCATTACTAACGTTGGAACAATGACCTGGAACACTTCTGCCAGGAGATGATACACACGGGAAATCTCTTCCTCCACTCCTTGCTCCCTTATAGACAGAAAATCGTTTAATAATTATTACAGATGATGTCGTCATCTGTTAGCGCAAAAATCTGAGTAATTGCCCACGCAGTGAGGCACACTGCTGCCATCAGATATCGAAACAACTAGTTTTCAACTGAAACTTCGAAGACCTGAAGATTTTTGGTTCGACTGCTGTCGCAGCAGGTTTTCGACACCAGCAAATCACGGTTCGGACTTACTGCTTACCAGTTGACATTCAGCCAGTTCGCACTGGTCGTGCGAAAATGTCTTTAAAATTCTTCTAGTTTTCAGACCCGACTGTTAGAATTATTTTACAGAACTGGTTGTTAACGTTAGTACGATATGCAGAAACATTTGAAATTTATCACTATAAAGTTGTTAAAATCATTGTAGTCCTCAATAACAGATGTTTGAAACAATGTTGATTATTAGATTACTTTGTATTACCTTCAAGGTATCGATTTTTTAAATCGATATACTCGAATCGACTTATGAGATTCCTAAACAAATATTAAAACACTACCTGAATCTTTCCAAGGCGATTAAAAGAAAGTTTGACTGTGCAACCCTATACCAAATTGTATCATTTCTATACGCAATGCCAGAGCAATCCAGAAAGGCGGATCCTTGTCCTATCCTCTCCCATTACACATATTTACACTATTATGTACTACACTACCACACCAGTCGGGAGCTTCGAGCTTGTCCCGTTTGGGGCAGTGCCCTGCTGGTGGGAGATACCTGGTTGAGGAAAACCCCGCTAGCCGACAGTGGGTCGGCGCCGAATCTCGCCATCCAGCGAGGGAAGACCACCACCTCCCGAACAAAAGCGTGCACTATTCTTACGGGACTAATGGCTAGTAGTTGACGCGCCCAGAACCACTAACAATCAATCAATCAATTTTACAGAACTGGTTGTTAACGTTAGTACGATATGCAGAAACATTTGAAATTTATCACTATAAAGTTGTTAAAATCATTGTAGTCCTCAATAACAGATGTTTGAAACAATGTTGATTATTAGATTACTTTGTATTACCTTCAAGGTATCGATTTTTTAAATCGATATACTCGAATCGACTTATGAGATTCCTAAACAAATATTAAAACACTACCTGAATCTTTCCAAGGCGATTAAAAGAAAGTTTGACTGTGCAACCCTATACCAAATTGTATCATTTCTATACGCAATGCCAGAGCAATCCAGAAAGGCGGATCGGGAGAAAAGGGCTGCCACCAGCAGCCGGAGCGAAGGGCGAGAGAAGTAGCAAAAGTGGAGACTGTTCAAGGTCACGGAGGGTAGAGGCGAAGGGTCAGACGGCTCAGTTGGTCTTTCACTCAAGATACTGCACAATTTGTCTGTATCATCAGAGCATCAACTGATGTTGCAGCAGTGTCTCTGGCCAGGAGGTTCTAGAGCTCGAATCCGACGGTGACAGGATTTTTAACACTAGCTTATTTAGTTCGAACTCTACCGCTGCTTTCGAGGAGAATTCTAGCGGCCGGCTGCTTTAATCGGTAGTTTTAAATGGATTCTCCGATCAACAATAGGGGAATGCCGGAGCAGTACCCAAACAAACGGGCCACAGACTGCGCGCAATCTTTCCCACCTCTTCCTTGTCCTATCCTCTCCCATTACACATATTTACACTATTATGTACTACACTACCACACCAGTCGGGAGCTTCGAGCTTGTCCCGTTTGGGGCAGTGCCCTGCTGGTGGGAGATACCTGGTTGAGGAAAACCCCGCTAGCCGACAGTGGGTCGGCGCCGAATCTCGCCATCCAGCGAGGGAAGACCACCACCTCCCGAACAAAAGCGTGCACTATTCTTACGGGACTAATGGCTAGTAGTTGACGCGCCCAGAACCACTAACAATCAATCAATCAACATTTACTCTTCCCCTCTCCTCTCCTCCATGCACTCTTCTACCCCTCGTGTCGGAAGACCAGTCGAGAGTTTAGGTCGGCGCCGGATCTTGCCAACTAGCGTGGGAAGATGACCGCCAACTCCTGCGATTAAAACATGAACTAAAATTATGGGTCTACAGACCTTAGCTGTTGACGCGCCCTAAACTACTAATCAGTCAATCAATCAATCCAAAATATCCCATTCTAATTCACCAAGTCATAACTCATAACGGGCAGCGGGTAGCCCTAGTTGTCTGCAACTGCGCGGGTCTAACGGGGACTAACGCTAGCGAAAGAAAGATGTCACCAGGGTGCTTACGCGAACAGCTGACTGGTTGGCCGCGGGGCCAGCGCGAGGCGGGCGTCGTCTATGGCCTTTCCGCTTGATCTGGCGAACCTCCAGCTGGCGCGCCGGCGTCGAGTGTTTTCTGATCGGCTACCTCAGGGAGCAAGCGCGACGCCCCAGCGACCTCCAGCGGCCGCGGCGTCGCGACAATGGGAGCGGAATGCGTGGCGATGGCAGCAGCGGCGGGGGCGGAGGCGGCGACGGGGGCGGAGGCGGCGGCGGGGTCGGAGGCGGCGACGGGGGCGGAGGTGGCGATGGAGGCGGGAGCCGGGCTGTCGGACGAGAGGCAGCGGTTGCGGAGTCCATGGTGGTGGATTATTTGTTTGTGTATTTACGTACTTATTTTTCATTTATTAGGGGCCCTTCAACTTCTGAAACCATTCAATTCCGTAGATGTTGATCTGATGAGTAGATGATCGCAATGAAGCAAAGTGAAAAGAGAGGTAGGGAAAATGGAGGAAAACCGAGGAACCTACCGAGAACTTAACTTTGTCCACACAATTTCCCTTATTGACCGGGAATGTAATCCGGGTAACGGCTGTAAATGCTCTAGCTCAGTGGTGTCAAGTTCTTCTACTGGTGGCTGTGGCACGCACCGTCGCACGCCACGAGCTTCTCTGCGCAACTAGCGTCGGGAAAAGAAACTATTACGAGTAGTAGTAGTACGCCGTTTTACAATAGGGATGGCGTTGTCTCTTGCGGCGGGATTATGAGCTACATGGAGAGGCGATTTCGTCGTGGCACTCGTGACATGGACTCTCGCTCGTGGCATCGACCTTAACTACACTGCTCTAGCTTTTATAAGAGCCTCTCTTGTTGAAGACGGCGGTGGGGGGACAATATTAGTCTCGAGACGGCATTGATATCTGGAGCATCTGGAACGGCGTAGCGCGGCGGTGGTAGATGCGTGGAAGGAACTGTATCTGCACTGGCGGCGGCGGAAGTGGGGCGGGGGCAAGGCGATGGTACCACCGGCGGTAGCGGGGGAAAAGACGCTGCCTGGGCGGGACATTGGCGGTAGTAGCCAAAGTTGATAGTCACTATGATAAAAGTGGGGATGGAATGCTATGGAATGACGTCAACGGCGGCGGTGGTGGTGATGATGATGGTGGTGGTGGTGATGGTGTTGGTGGTGGTGGTGGCAATTAGGGCGGTGGGAAACAGCAGGGCGGCAAAGGTGTGGAAGATGGCGTCATCCATGATGACATTGGAGGTGGTAGAGGGTCGGCGCCGGCAGCTGGCCAAATGCGGAATCTGTTGGAGGCGGTGCTAAAAGCGGGATTGTCTGGGCAGTGCCGGCGACGCGGTGGTGGTTCTCGCGGAGGTAACGGTGAAAGTGGTGCCGGAGGTGGGGGCGGGGCGGGGGTGGGGGCGGGCAAGGGCGACTGTAACAGCGACTCGAGAGGAAGTGGAACGAGGCACGTGGAAGAGGGGGTGGTAGGGAGGTGATGGTAGCAACGGCACGTTGGTGGTAGCGTAAGTGTCTGCGAGACTGCGCAAAGTTTTCGCCGAGGTTCAACCGGCCGCCGTACTACCGTCGCAGCAGCACCATCGGGGCAGACACTCGTCTTACACACGACAGTCATGTTTATTAATAACTTTTGTGATAAGCTTGGTGTGGATTGCTGATGCATTTGTGGCAGGTTGTTCACTTCTTTAATCAGAGATCAATGTCCTTTCCTGGTTTGATATTTAAAGAATACCTCGCTGAGTCGTACAGTATTATATTTTAAACTGGATTGTTTAATGATTTGATATCGTTCTAATATTTTTCTTTTCTAAAATTCTGACAGTGAAGTGAAAATAAATGATTTTGCTACGGAATTTCTGACATGGCGTTGATTTCTGAATGGTTTCCATTGCTTAGAACTAAGATTAGTATGCAACCATTGTAGCATATTATTTATTCTGAATGGAGATGTCGTGTAGAAGTGATGCAACCGAGTGAAATGTTTTATGTGTTGTTTCGTAATACAGAAAACTGACCTAACACTTGCTTTTGGAGAATCCGAGACTACAGAAAAAGTGATTAGATAAGAGAACATTTCATCTCTTGAAGAACTTCAGGTATTGCGCTATTCATTTCCTGCAATATTCTGACTAATTTGTGAAATACTCATGATAATCTAAATAATCGAGGCAAAAAAAAGTGTTCTAGAGGGACGAAATGTTATTTGACTCAACTTTATTCAAAACTGATTCGCATTTTTATCTAAATTGAAATCCCTATAATGGGTGTATCAAAATTAAACGGTAAAACTTCAGAAAAAGGCTGCCTGAGGAAATAAAAGTTTATTATGAATGGTATGCGCAAATGGATTGTTAAAAGGGTATATTATATATAACATATTTCGTTGAGAGCACATCGTCACGTCACATACTATAATGTAAGAATTGTGATTACTGTTGCATTGTGATGTCTCTGCAGTCGGCCCTTCTTCGGTTGGTACTTGTTACTAAAGTGCAACCACCGTTGAACTTACTCAGCGTTTGTCCCCAGTCATCGCACAAAGTAGTTAGCCCATTTCGCTCGTCAGCTCTTATCGGTCTTTGTACTACACAGCTAGGGTGAGTCCATCCCGCTTAGTCATGAATTAGAGGAAGAAAGAACACATTTAGCTTCATTACCCACACGTCTTGTTGAGCTCTCCTTTTGCTTGTTGTAGGAGTTAGACGGACGTGCGGGTTACAATTTTGTTAGCAATATTAAAATACAATACAAATCTGTAGTATATTTCCGATAAACATAAATTTGTATAACTCGTAAGTGAAAATATCATGTCTTTCAATTGTTTCTAACCTCTCTTTGTTGGTTATTTTATTCATCCTTTAACTCTGAAGTAACATTTATGTATTGTAAACAGGTGGGGGAGATATAAAGATGAAGAAAACGTGTGCAGATAAAACATTCCCCCGTTGCTCACATACAGTTTCTAATGCTTTTTTATGAAAAATAAATAAAATAAAATAATACAAAATAAAATAAAATAAAATGAAAGCTCGGCCACACGTAGGTGGAGCTGTATCAGCGGCCCGAAGGCCCATGTGTCGCGCACTTGATCTTATCCACGCTTACACAACTTACGCAGGGAGGGGAAAGATTTAAGAACAATGTGCTTATAAGAAAGTCAAAAAATGTGCTAGGAATGCACACCGTGCCACATCACACAACACCTATGCCTTACATGGAATTCGAAACCAAAGTTCGGATGCTACGCGTAGGCCTACTTGATTCAAACGCCCAAAGCACCTGCATCGGCAAGCCGGCCAGCAATTGAAGAAAGGGGTTGAAAGGTAATACGTGGGGGCTGTGAGAGATTCATCATGCCGCAACACATCCATGCCCAAGGCCATGTGTTACGCATCTAATGAACATATGTCCAGCAACAATGTAGATGCCCGCAATCGTTGGTATCTCCAATAAATTCAGCTGCCACTGTTTTTCATTTACTCAACGTCGCTGTCCGCTTGCCTCTCTCTTGAGGTTCTTTTAAATAAAACATTTTAAGTTCCAATACAAAGAAAATATATTGTTCGTGAATTTGGGTTACCACAATCAATCAGCAAACTATTATCTGCTCCTCTTCTTGTTCCGTACTCTATAATCACCGATTAATGTTCTTAAATACCTTCTCCAAGGTTTCGCCAATTGTCTAATCTCTTGAAGAAGCTTCAGTTTGAATATTTAAACCAGAATGTCACTTACAACATCTACATTCAGGCACCCATGTCTGACGAACCCGAGCCAGTCTGTCCTTAAATAAACTTGCGTCCGTAATAACCAACTCTGCGTACCTAATTGTTTCTTAGGAGTTGATACATCTTAAACAAATTTATATTTTCATTTCGTAGCTCGATGGTTGGTGTAACAGCGTACTAATAAGCTCCAAAATCCGCGACTCATTATATCCCCAAAATCCACTACAGCCTATTTGTATTTAGCCATTACATGTTCCGTAAAAGGTATTTGGTTAGACGCCGTTAGATCCCGGGGTTTCTAATCGGTCACCCAACCAGGAACCCGCAATGCCTCGAATTCGCTTAACCTTCGTGACTTCACGAATATAATTTACGAATTCGACTAGCGACGCTGGTTTCGCGGTCGCGGCCCTTCAGTAGCACCATCCCAGCATTTCCCTGGATGGCCGAAGGAAACCACGAAAACACCGCTCAGGATGGCCGGCACGGGAATTGAACCCGGACCTCCCAAATACGAAGTCAGTGCGCATTCGGGAGACACTTCGCTCGATACCACAGCATATACATTTCCTCAAAGGTAGAATAATTATTTAAGTTCAAGCAATACCACAACTATGCACTTATGAGTCCATTCTAAAATAACTATCTTTTGTTCTCTGTAAATGAGTAGCATATTTTAGAATGTTTGTCGTTAAGTTTTTATAAATTGAAAGGTATTGGGAAAACATCGTCATAACTCTCATTTCGCACATTTAAAATACTTCTCTTAGAATTTGTCGACATAAGAACACTTCCAAAACGTTATTCAAACGTGTTCATAAATCTATAATTGTATGGAAAACACGGGAATATGGATATACAAATTGAGAAAAATCTGGATTTTCACGAATTTTGTTTTTACTCTAGCTTACAAATATTGAAGAAAATGATATTATCACTGTTGCTCCAACCCATTCAATTTCTCGTCTAAATAGGTCTTACAAACTTTCGCAATGTCTGAAATAACGATTTAAATTAAAATAAAAAATTGTGTTTTAAATTAAATTTCATAATATTATAAAACTTACGGATATAACTTATTTTGGACATTTGTAAATTACTATAAATACGGATGTATTTATGCAGGATGTACGCTTTAAAAAAATTGTATGTCCCATGTGATTTGATCCCGAGCATAACAAACTTCACTACACCGCCTCATGGCAGAGTGACATTGTTTATGTTCGATGCGGGACCAAGTTGCTCATCACTTAGGGAGACGCCTTCGTTTACCGTGTCAAATTAACGTCCTGATGAGCTGCTGTTGGCGGGTAATTTCAGATGAGATTTCACAACACGAGATTTCATAATAAAGAGAAACAGCTGGTATGGGGCGTGGAAGGACTGAATATAAGGATGAGTAGTGTCGAGGAGTACGAAAAACCATTTTTCACGTGACTCGCGGATGATTTGCAGATTTGACGCATCCAATGAGAGTTTCAGCTGAAATAATTATTTGGTTCTAATGAAAAATGCAATGTTTAGGTTACATTCAGAATTGTTGTCATCAACTTCGATTGAACGAAAGTTACATTATGTGTGGTGTTTTCTAATCCTCGCCAAAGCCTTCTCAGCATCGACACTTCAGAGCGTAAAATGCGAGCTATTGTATTGATGCTATTGTATTAATATTAAACAACAGTAAAGGGAATCAGAAATTTAATAAACATACGTTGATTTGGATATTTTTCGTGTACACAGATTCGTTATTACGGTGTATCCGTATGTACTATTTTATTGCAGTACTGAAGACTGTTTTTTTTAATATTTAATTTTAACGAGATTAGTTTATTCTTGAGCACAGCGCGTGCTTAATTTTGGAAAAACCTTTTGGATTTGTTCAACAGAAATTTTGTAGCTAGAGGTCTCTAGTTTTATGTAATATTTATTAATATTTGGTCTTATTTAAATGTTTATCTGAAGAATTAATTCTTTACAGTATTTGTCGCACTAAAAAGATAGTGTAAAAGTATGCAAATGGTATTACGAAATACCTGACTAGTGCTTTGATACTGTTTCTGAGTTAAAATCCGATAAGTAACAAAACATATCTGTAAAATACGTCAAGTCTTGTTACCCGATTCGTTATTTAAAGTGAAGAATAGGAAAATTTACGGAATGTTGTGCAACATTTACAAACTTCTGCGTTTGAGTTATAAATTCGTAACAAGAGAAGTGCGCGAGGAAGTTTCCTAAACTTTTAACGTGATGTGAGGGCAATAGGGTGCGGCAACTTCAGCTCGTAACTTTTCCCTTTTTGATTTACAAATTGGTTAAGTTTTATTGGTAAGAAAAATGCAATTAACTCGGCAATTGTTCAGAAACATTTTTTTCGCTTATGACTGATATTTACTTCTCATTATTTTTGTGTTTCTAGATCCTAATTAGCTTGTAAACAAAATTGCGTCAGCAACGTAATTGAATACCGAAAAATAATCAAATATAAGATGAATGAAAGATAAATTTTATTAGGATAAATGAATTTTTAGTGTATTAACTGTTTTCAAATGTAAAATCAAAAGATGAATAAATACCAAAATTTCAAAGTTTTGAAAAATCATTCTTCAAAAATTGATCCCATGAACATAACGGTTTCCATCAATAACGTTGATGGAAAAACCCTTATCTTTTCTTAATTATACATGCCAAAATTCCTTCCAAGTTAATATTCGTAAATTTGGCGTAACAACTACATTGCAAGCAAGTGACCATAAGCCGTCGGCATTGTAATGCATGTTAGAGAGGCCGTAAAATGTTTCACAAGAAATTTATTTCAACAAAGACTAGTTTGCTTAGGACGAGAAAAAACACGAAGTGATTCTTTAAGGGATAACGGCCGTTGGAAGAGTAATACAACACCGTGGATGCGGAAGCTGAGATAGAGAAACGCAGATGCGTGGAAAAGAGATGAAAGGCCAGGGCAAAAGCCAAAGGACTAATGAGAAAGCAGACTTAATTTCCATTCCTTTCAACTTGACACCGCGTGTAAACAAAGACATTTGCTTCAAGAGGTCGCTCATTAGCTTCCGTTTGGAGAATCCAGACAGATCGCGCTGCTCTCGCTGCTTGCGTGCCGAAAGGGTGAGACGTGAAGAGAACAAGAATGAGAAACACTAGTGAGGTCAGTCACAAAGTGCCTCTTCCTACCCCACCCTTTCTCTTCCCTTCTGCCTCTTTTTCTCTCTCCTTACTCTTTCTCTCCATTTAGACTTGTTTGTATCATTCTCTTTCTGCTCTTTGTTTCGCTTTTCCCTATCTTTCTTTCTCCTTCGTTCTCCGTAATACTCCCTCCCTCCTTCCCTACTTCTCTCACATCCTATTATTTTCTCTAATTCTCTCTCCGATAGTTCTGCAAAGGCTATAATGGGTGTCTGCAAAGAATGGTGTTGCCGGATTGACAATCGTACACTGCTTGTCCCATCGTAGATGTTGGGTGGGGGAAGTACGCTGATGCATCATTCCGTAGCTACAATACCGGCAGCGTATAAGCGACTCTCACGTGACAGTTCTCTCGCCACGTGCTGTGGCATGTCATGTGACCTGCTCTGAAACAATCAGCTTGCGAGGATTTGTTTACTTTCTCACAGTCAGAGTGCCGCGTTGCCGCTCATCTAACTCACATCAAGTCGCGGAGGCGATACTTTTCGACTTCGGCGAAAGTTATGAACATGATATCAAGACGTATCAAAGCCTTTCAGTAAGTGTTAATGTTTTGAGATTTCATTTATCTGTAAAGTAGGTGGTGCTACGTGCGTAGTAATGTGTGGCAACAGCGCATTGAACTGTCAGAGTCGCTTCTATGCTGCCGCTATTGTGTGTTCTAATCTTGGTAAGAGACAGTAAGGGAAAATAAGATATGATCAGCCTCGTTGGAGGTGAGAATCTGCACCGACCTAGACATTTGCTTGCGATGGATTTTGGAACACTCCGTGTATCTCCACCAGCAATACATCGTTCCAGTCGGACAAGCGTGATCACACATGTGTGGTCGTGTAGAACATGTTAGAGTGTGTATAACGGGAAAGGACGGGATAAGAAAGAGGAAAACATCGTGCCCGATCCGTGACCTGTTTGTTAGAGTACTGCTCCGGCATTCTCCTAGTCTTGATCGGAGAAACCACGGAAAAATTGCCGACCAGAGCAGCATAATTCTTCTTCAGACAGTCGCTGATTTCGACCTAGTAGCTATTTAGCTAGAGTCGAAAATCTGCCACCGTCGGATCACGAACTCTAGTACCTTCCGGTGAAAGTCGCTGCAGATTCTTGGTGGCTCTGAGTTGATATACCCGGACCGTGGCTCCTATTTTAAGGTACTGCTCAGGCATTGGCATAGAATTGATTGGTGTTAACCATAGTGTACGATCTCTCTTTAATAAATAATTCTTAAAGTGTGATCACGGATTGCCGTATGCTTTGTTTCAACTTCGTTCTGTTTCATCTCTGCAAAAATGTACACTATTGTCAGAGATTATATTTGATATCCACAGTTTCATATAATTATTGTTCTTTATTGCATCTCACTTGAAGTATTCAAGAAAGTCTGCTAATTGAGGGAGGGATGACATCACATTTAGGCAAAAAGGGAAGAATATCTGAAAGTGAATACAGAATAAACTATTTATTTAGATTTCTGATGTTTTAGGTAAGCGACGCCTGACATTTCAATATCTAAGAATCGAAGTTTTTTTCTTCTTAAAACTGCTATGAGAACGGCCTTCGGTCATGTATGTTTTTTTGAATTCGGATTTCCCTACAGATTAGAAGGCAATATATTTTTGCTTATAAGATGAACAGAACTTTTACTGTTCAAAAAGACTTAAGGAAATGTATTTCTGACGACAATAATACCTGATAATATAGTTATTCTATTCTTATCGAACTGATAAGAAATATCAACGGATATAGTCATACCTAATTTTGGTATACATGCGATCCAAATTCAGATAAGACACTTAACCTATGAATTTCCCTAACTTTCGTCGCTAACAATATTGTTACACAACTTGTCCAATAACACATCCAGTAATGATTCGTTATTTCTACTTTATGATTTTATAGCATTTCCATAAACTGCTGCCTAATATGAAGCCTGTTTAAAATCTTTGAAGAAGCAACAGAAAATTTGTGACTACGGTCCGATTAAAATAAGTTAGTGATTGACAGTTGAGCTTTTGAAGCTGTTTCTTCATACAATCTGAATGTACAATTTAGTTACTTTTATTTATTTAAAGTGTCTATTTTCATGTCCCGGGAGCACGTGCATAGTGGTACGAAAAAATTGGCAAAGTCGCTCCTTTCCATTCGCAACTGTCAATCACAAACTTCTTTTAATCAGACCATATTGTGATACACATCCACCACAGTACATCTTATTCTTGATCTTAAAGAGGAACTTGAGATTGCATATCGACCATGTTCAGTGTCCAGTAGCAGGAATGCTGAAAACAAAATGTTTGCGATATCGATCATTCGGACAAATCAGTATATGAGTCATTGAGAGAAGATGATGAAATGTGTAAACTTACAATTTATATTTGTAATATTCAATACTAACTCGACATTGGGTCTTCAGCGTACGATGTTCTCAACTGAGGCTTCGAAGACAGAAAGGTCCTGTTTTCAAATGCTGACAACGGTGAATTTTCGACACCACCTAAGTAATTCGACGATTTAATCAGATATTTTCAAGGTTTTCTCCTAGCAATTCGACTGACACGCCGGAGAAGTGTGGAATTGAAATACACGCCACGGACTGCGCGCGATCCTTCCTTCCCTTTCCTACTCCCACTCTCTTCGAGAGGGCGCAAAATGAGCCAATTCCCCAACCACCCCCACCCCCATGACTTACCGCACGGGGAGGGAGGGAGCTAAGGAATATGTTTTAGCTCTGAAAGAGAATTGGAAATGCCCAACTGGATTCCTGAGTTACTTAGTGGTACCCAAGTTGTTAGTTATGTCACTCATAAAAGATTGAACCAGCCTTCAAGATTGTTTGAATAGTTATATCACTCATTGTAGGGATATTTAGTATCACCAACATATAATTGTTGTATTTTATGGTAGAGTTGAAATAATTGCTATAACACTTAATATAAGAGATAGTATGATTATAGGATCGTTTTGTATTGTACTCTTTTATTATTTATGTTATTATTATTGTAATTATTATAATTAACTGCCACCGGGTCATACCCAATTGCAGTTCAAATAAATGTATAAGGCCAGGACCTCAGCAGTAGCTGTTATGAACTGAAAAAGTCTATATGATTTTCTCAAGTTTTCCGGCGGTCCCCACGTCGTTAGTACAAAAGGGGCTGCAATAGGGAAGTGGGGAGGGGATCCTAGGTCTCCGGATTCATCTTGACCCACCGGGAATAGAATTCGGGGTCGCGTCATTGAAACCGAGCATGCTGACCAACGAGCTAAACCGCGAAGGCCCCAGGTAAGAGGTACTAAAATTATATCAAGTTTAAAGTGACCAAAGAATCTTGAAACTTCGAATATGATTGACATGCTTACTGTTCATAAAAATATTTTTTTAAACTTACCTCTAAACATTAAGTTGCGTAAATCAAAACTAAATATTCCATCAATTAGCGTTAACACTTACATACTTGACCAAGACAATACTCACCTTCGGATGAAAAGTTAAGAAAGCAGGATAAAAGTCACAAACACCTCAGCGACAAGCAAATCCCTTCTATCTTCGCTGATTTGAGAAAGAACTAGTGGAGCTTTCCTCGTACGGGTGTTTTCCTTGACACTTTTTTCAGAGAGTTTGATACAATGCAGATGACTACCTTGAAAAGGAGCTGATCGCTTGTAATTTTAGTGTGAGTTTTATTATGGCTCAAAGACGTTTAACAAAACAAAATTATGTAACGTCCCTAATATTTGTAAATAAGAGTTTACTAAAGACATTTGAATAAATAATACTACCCCGCACAATCAGTCACTTTCCATGAAAGACGAACATTTAAAGAGAAAGGAAAAGCCGGAAGATCTATCGCATATTTGGACGCAAGGAGACTCGAGTATTCGGGGGGGCGGGCGGGGGCGGGGGCGTCCGGCGGCGCCGCGACGGGGCGTCTCGGAGGCGTCGGGCGCGCAGGGGCGAATCGGGGGCGTCGGCGTCCCGCTCGCCGAGGGGCGAGGGCCTATCGATTGGGCGGGGTGCCGCCGTCGCAGCCACAAGCATCGCCGCCGCCCTCTCCCCCGCCACCACTGCCATCGCCACCTCCACCGCCGCCACCACCACCGCACACGACTCCACCTCCGCCTCCCTGAACGACCTCGCTTGTGTCAAGCCGCCGCCTATGCCTAGCCTCGGTCCATACCCGCTTGTGCTATCCGACGCGTATGCCTCGGCGTATGCCTAGCCTCGGTCCATGCCCCCTTGTGCCTATCCGACACCCAAGCCTCGACTTATGCCTAGCCTCGGTCCATGCCTGCTTGTACCCAGCCGCCGCCTATGCCTCCGCTTATGCCTACCCTTTGCCTATGCCTTGGCTCCGTCTCTGCCTACCCTTCTCCAATTTCTAGCCTCCGCCAATGCCTAGCTTCTACTAATGCGTACCCTACATCTATATCTAACCTCCGCTTGTTTAACAGGCAGCACCTATGCCGCCTATGCCTAACATCTGCCTATGCCTAGCCTCCGCTTATGTTTAACTTCCGTCTGTGCCTATCCTCCGCCTGTGCCTAGCCTCCGCCAATGTGCACCCTCCGCCTATGCCTACCCTCCGCCTTTATCTAACATCCGCCTTTGCCTAACTTCTCTATATGCCTAACCTCCGACTATGCCTAGCCTCGACCTATGCCTATCCCCCGCAGCCACCATCAGCGCACAGCCGCCAGGGCGCCGAGCGCGGAAGGCGGCGGGCGGCGCCGCACCTGCCCCGGGGTCGCGCAGCCGCCCGGAAGGTCAGGGGTGAGCGCTCCGGGGCCGCTTCGTGCCGCTCTACGTCATCGCGCAGACCCGCACCGATCCCCAGCCAAGCGGCCGCTCCCGCGACTGTCTCTCGTTCCCCACGCCGGCTGAGTGGAGCTCAGAGCCAGCATTGTCACGCACTCTGCAGCTGCTCTGACCCAGAGGTCCCCCGACGGTGGCGGATTTTCGACCCTGCCTACAAAGCTAGGAGGAGAATTCTAGCGGCCGGCTGCTCTGATCGGTAGTTTTACGTCAGTGTTGTCAAGGTCGATGCCACGAGCGGCAGTCCGTGGCACGAGTGCCACGACGAAATCATCCCTTCACGCAGTTCGTTACCCCGTCACCAGAGACAACGCCATCCCTATTGTAAAACGGTGGGGTTACTAATAGTTCCCTTTCCCGACGCTAGTTTCGCAGAGAAGCTAGTGGCATGGCACGATGCCACGACGCGTGCCACTGCCACCAGTAGCAGACATTGACAATACTGTTTTACGTAATTTCTCGGATCAATACCAGACGAATGCGTGAGCAGTACCCTTACAAACAGGCCGCGAACCGCGCGCAATCTTTCTATCCCTGTCCTTTTCTCTTCCTTTCCACATAGACACACACACACACACACACACACGTTTGCACAACTCCCATAGAGTTTCTGTGAGTGTAGAGCTTCTTCCGGCTAGGGCAATGGGGAGAGGTTTCTGGAGGTGGAAATACTCCGCAACCGTACGTGTGGGTCATTGCCGGATCTTTCTATCCACTTGGAAGGAAAACCGCCACCTTCCGAGATACAACGTACACTACACTAATGGAACTCTTATTATATGACGTGACCAGAAACATAAATCAATTACGTTTCCCAATAACTTTGTTCGCTTCGCTACTGCTCAGCTTATTTCAATGTCCCTCTCCAACGGCGCTCTCTTGCAGATATTCGTTGGTACAAATGCATCATGGGTGCATCTTTTCAATGAGCAGATCACTAAATAATAAAATTTAAAAGATCACAAATACAATTCTGAATTCAGAAAAGAAAATACACAGGAAAATTCTGTTCGCAATTAAATCTTTTTTTTCGTAGAGTTAGTCCCGCGCAGTTGTAGGGACTAACTTCCACGCCGACATATGCCGGTCATAACGATATAGGATAAGATGAGACGAACTCCCCATAGCGCCCCAGTCAGCATTAGGGACGATGTTGATGAAGAGTACGATGGTGAGGAATGGGAATAAAAAAGTGCGTTATATAGTGCTACTTCTGTATTCGCTTGAAAGTGCTGAAAACACCGACACTCACTGATTAAAGCCGGCGGAATATGATTTGTTTCCAGCAGGCGCTACAATGTCACTGATGTTAGACAGATATCAAGTAAATGATTGACACTTCATCAGAATCGATCACGCAACCTCCTAATCAGCGGTACACTCGCGGCTTAAGGCGTCGCCTTAACATTCGCTGCTAACAGTCTTGATTGTAACTAGATCAAATACTGATTGGGGAATCTGCTGCGTGTTGAAGAGTCCCCTTCATGCTCTTTTGGAGAAGTCTAATGTGACATTTCCGAGATGCCTTTCTACCAGTGACAAGCTCAATTCAGACCTTGATCTAGCATTGGGAATCAGTACGAATTCTTACCCAGGTAGTATCACGGTTTGACCTAGCTGTTGCGACTTATCTAGTAGCGAGTTCTTTGCCGTAGATCTACGATGCTCAGTTGCTCCAGTCGCGGTTCTTTTCTATAGCATTCTTTTCACACCAAGCTGTTTCTCGCCCCGACTCCTTCCCGGCGCCATCTCGCTTCGACACTTCTTCCTCGCCCGCTCCCGTCCTCTCACAAATTCGCTTCGCTCCGACGCCAATTGGTCTAACTTACTTTGAGTCTAAAGCGCCGTTTACTCAATAACAACCATAGAGAAAGCAATTTATTTAAGCTGATCTCTTCCCCTCTGCAGTCTCCATTTAGAGGCCACGATCACACATTCCCCTATCAATAGGCAGTTGCGGAAGTTGGACGATTGCTACCAGGCAGGGAAAAGAGAACCTTCTGCTGCTCGACAGCGCGTACTGGGGAACCCTCGGAAATTAATTTGATTCGCCCAAATTTGTTTCCCCCCAGTCTGCTAGACAGTCGTTGTCATCTTGACTGTCTCCAAAGCCTGAATTCGTGGAAGCGTGCGTCAGGTATGTTGTTCCGAGAAACAGTGCGCTGTGAGCGAGAGAGAACAAAATGACGCCGCGCACGAACACTCAAAATGCAAAGAATGGTCGAGCAAATACTTCTGTCTCTTTTAGATAAAATTGAATGACACCTCAAAAAGCAAGCCATTATTATTTTCTCTTTCTCGCTCTCTTCCTCTCTCTATTTTTGTCTTTTTATCTCTTTACCTCGCTCTATTTCTCTTTCTGACTGTCTCTCACTTTATTTCTCTCCCTCTTGCTCGTTCTCTCTCGCTCTCTGTATCTCTCTCATTATTTCTGTTTCTCTCTCTCTCTCTCTTTCTCTCTCTCTCTCTCTCTCTCTCTCTCGCTCGCTGTCTCTCACCTGTCTATGTCGCTCTCACTCCATGTATCGCTCTCTCAATATCCCTCTGTCTCTTTCACTTTCTGCATTGCTGGAGTTGGATTTTACTTTGCGGTAACTAAGGTTATGTAAAGCGATTGTCTTCTGCTCGATGAAAGTAGTCTGTGATCGCCTTCCACTCTATTCGTACTGTGATTTGAAGAATGCGTTTTGGATCCCGGGAAGACGCCAAAAATTTACTTCAAGTGTTTAACAACAGTAATTGAGTGGCGTCTGGCGAAATTGAATTCATAGGTCGAGTGCTCTAATCGATAGTTCCCCCGATTTCCCCATCACTTCCACGTGTGCAGCAGCACTCTGAAGAACGTGGCATGATCTGCGCGCAGATTTACCTTACCATTCCCTTTCCTTCCCAATCTTGAGAGCCAACTTTGAATTTTGTTAAGTTACACTTTTGATTAACTCTGGAGATAATTTGTTCAATTTCAGCTATGCAAATAATACTACATTTTTAAATATTAAATAAGATAAAAAAATAATTTACAACAATATGTATACCTTACTGATATTACATTCCTGACAGATGCTTTCAAAACAAACATTGATGAAAATGTTAATTTTATATATCTTATAATTCTAGCATTGCTTAGAATATTAATTTTTTAATTGGAGGACACATTTTTATGCACCACATATATTCATCATTATAAATATTATTTTGTAAATACATTTACCACTATCAGCAGCATACAGTCAATTCATATGTCTAAAGAACTCAAGGCTTTTCTGCTATCTAGCAGTTTTGTACTGTTTTTAAAGTATCAATACCAAACTATTTACTTGATCATTGATACACAGTTTTAATCTGATAATCTCGTGGTTAACTTTGTGTACTAATTAATTACTTCATTGTGTACTACATAATACACTCAATGTAATGTATCTGTAGCAAAAATAGTTTGTGACTCCCATTTCTATCAAGGGTCTCTGCCTTGAACCATTGATACACTAAACAACTAATATACATCTGATACCTTGATTTCACTCTGAACATCTATTGTAGTTTTCTACCCCTGCCCTTTGTAAACACAATCACCCACAAATAAACAGATCTTGTCACTTTTAACGTATCACGTGGAGTTTTTGCTATTTTTCACGGTAAATAAGCTAATATTCTACTAAATAATTCATTTTGAGAGCTTCTATTCTCTTGTTTTAAATATATTCGGTTTGTTTACTTACTTTACATCCACTACCCATGATCTTTAGTTACTGTTTCCGCACAGTTTCGTAACACGTTAGTAAAACATTCGACTGGAAAAAATTCGGAAGATTTACAGAGCCTCAGTGTTATCTCTAACCTGTACGCTCATCAAGAGTTATCACTTGTGTTATCTTCTATCTGGCCATCACTAAATGATTTACGCATTTTCTCATGTATTGTAAAACATTCGAGACGCACGTGCAGCATTCAATTCCATTAAGGAATATTAAGGCGGGTAGGACCAATGGGAACATTCCGGAGTTTGAAAATCATTGTTTTAAAATTGAAAATAGATTCATACCAGAACTCAACTTTAAACGGCCAGTCAATTAATATTGCTATATAGAATTAAAGTCACAAAAACTGTACTTGGGGGGCCAGTGAAAAATGTCTGCTCCTAGAGGAAAAAGTGGTTGTTGTCCCTGTTTTTTTATTATTATCGAATTCACTAGTCTTAGCTTTAGTTGTTAAATTTCTCTTCCCAAGAATAATTTACTTTTCTCCTTTCGTAGATAATTGTTATTTTATTTTACTGAATTGATCCGAAACTGAGCCTAAATATCATTCCTAAACAAAAACATTCCATTCTCATTGATTTGTCTTTTAGAGCATAGTCTTCTTCCTGCACGTTTTTAGAATGTTTCCGCATCCGAGCATTGCAAAATAAAAATCCTAAAAGCCAAATGACAAATCGCTACTAGACCAGTTCCCCTATGAGAGGAACACTGCAGTGTTGTTGACACGCTCTGGAAGAAATATATACTTCCTCACTATTACTTGCACTTTCTTAAATGTTATGGACTTGTTTCTTTAATCAGTTTCTTTTCCTTCTTCAACTGAACGACCGGGAGAGGAGGCACAGGCATCAACTGGTTTAACTGCAGCGCTTCTGACCGGGAGGTTCTGGGTTCGCCTCCCGACGGTTGCAGGATTTTTGACACTAGCTGGGTCGAGTTCAGTCACTTTCTGGAGGAGAATTCTAGTGGCCGGCTGCTCTGACCGGCAATTTTCCGGGGTTTCTCCGATCAATAACAGGCGAATGCCGGAGCTGTACCCTAAAACACAAACCACCACGGACCGCGCGCGATGTTCCCTTCCTCTTCCTCGTCCTATCATCACCCCTTACTTACACTAACATGCACTACACTTCCACACATACCGGGAGGCCGGTCGGCAAGTTAGAACTTGTCCCAACCGGGACAGTGCCACGCTGGTGGGAGATACCTGGTTAGAGAAAACCCCGCTAGCCGACGGTAGGTCGGCGCCGGATCTAGCGGAGAAAAAATCACTGCCGCCTCTTCGAGGGAAAAAATATGCACAACACTTACTGGACTAATGACCTAAGCAGCTCACGCGCCCAGAATCACTAAAGAGTTAACGATAATACTAACTGAACGTGTGCCGCTCTCCTCGAAGTCTTGGTAACGACACTTCGCCCCATCCCACGTCGGCCCGCCCGTCCCCACGCGCTCTCCCTCGAGAATAGCCGCCTCTAAATTTAGCGCGCGCGAGGGAGGAGGTGGCGCGGGGCAGCCTGCGCGTCGCCGCGGGGGCGTGAGGTGTGCCACGTGCGGGCGCACGCCGCCGCCCCCGTCCCCGCCGCCCCTTCGGCCCCCTCGGCCCCCTCGGCCCCCTCGGCCCCCTCGGCCCCCTCGGCCCCCTCGGTATTTGTTCGACTAATAGCCAAAGCATCTGAATAATCGGAACGTGTCGGATGGATTCATCCAAGTTTCCGGGCACGACAGCTGCTATGAGCGGCGAAGGTGGCTCAACCGATGTCACTGCAGTGCCTCTGACCGGGAGATCCTAGGATTGATTGATTGATTACTAATGATTCCGGGCGCGTCAACTATTAGAGCCATTAGTCCTGTAAGTGTAGCGCATGTTTTTTTTCGGGAAGTGGAGGTAGTCTTCCCCCGCTGGATGGCGACCTTCCGTCAGCTATCGGGGTTTTCCCCCAACCAGGTACCTTTCACCAGCGGGGCACCGCCCCAGTCTGGGCACGCGCTAAGCTCCCGACCGGTCTCCCGGCACGTATGGTGTAGTGTAGTGCATGTAAGTGTGTGTAATGGGAGAGGGTAGGACAAGGAAGAGGTAGAAAAGATCTCACGCGGTCCGCGGCCCGTTTGTTAGGGTTCTGCTTCAGCATTCGCGTAGTTTTGATCGGAGAAACCACGGAAAACTATCATTCAGAACAGCAAGCCGCTAGAATTCTCCTCCAAGCAGCGACTGAATTCGACTTAGCTGACAAATTAGTGTCGAAAATCCTGCCACCGTCGGGACTCGAACCTAGGACCTCCCAGTACCTCTGCGGGTAAAGAGATCCTATGGTTCAAGTCCCATCGGTGGCAGCATTTTCAACACTAGCCGCATTGCTAGGTCAAATTGAGGTGCTGTCTGGAAAGTATTCTGCTCCGACATTAGAGTCTGTTATAAATCGGAGAAACCACGGAAAACTATGGATCGAAGGTGCCAGCCGCTACATTTCTCCTTTAGACAATCGTTGGATTCGAACCATCTAGTACATAATTGAGAAAAACTGGCACCGCAGGGTCTCGAACAATAGTAACTTCCGGTCAGATTCGCAGCAGAGATAGCGGAAATAGTGACTCTCCTCGCATGCGCATTTCCAAGTAGACGGCCAAGCTTTGTTTTATGACCTCAGCAAATAGCATAAAACCACCTTGAGACTATTCAACATACATTACACCAAAATTCGAATTATCTTGACTCACTTCCCATGCGTAAGTGCTACTGAAATATATTTCTACTTAGTTACGTGTTCCATTCATATGCTTTTGCCGTTTTTGAAACCAATACGTGCCCTCTACGCCACAAAACAACAAAGAAGAAATGAGAACTACCGGAACACGATCGTCACAAAAATATCACATCGCACCTGTCAGATCACTGTTCAAACTATTCAATTTTGTAGCTATTTTTAATTCTTAACAAAATGTTGGAAATGAATACTAGACTCCAGTGAATACGTTTTTATGAGTTATGAGTTTATTCACAGTGGTCAAATATCTGTCATATTATAATTATGAAATATACGAGAGTTACGGCAAACGATGGCAACAATTCATGTCACCATAACGCGAGGCAGGATAAAAACTTCAAATATGCATTCAACTTCAAAAAACATTTGTCACATTCAATGTAACGTGACGTCTGTGTATGAAAGAGACAATCAAAGCACAGAAAGCAGGGAAATGAGAAGTTAGTTTGTGTTTTTAAGTCGTGTAGGTTGAACGTGACCCGACTGGAACTGCGTTCGTATGTATAAATATCAGTTCTTCATGAATAGAATGCGAAAGGGTCACACTGAGCACGCAGAAGCTTTAGGAAATGATGTACTGCCGTTCCCAACTCTGGCAAGGTGGGCAGCTGCACTCGGATACGGAAAGGGAACAGTTTACAAGAAGAGAGAATATTCATAGATACCCTCTTCCCTCAGTTCAATGCCTTAGCAGCTGCTGTCGTGGAGGGGCAAGAAAAAACATTCCATGGGACGGGGTCACCACCGAATATTTTAAAATTTATTTACCTCGCTGTATGGTGAAAAAATTGTATTCATGAGGTTTGCGTTAAACACGTAAATTTTTGTAATTAATTTTGTTGACGAATACTGGAAACCATATTACATATCTTAAAGTGTGTGTGAGGAAACGCTCCATTATATTACCGGAATAGCCAGTAAGACTCTTGAGTGCGAACTAAATCTCGGACTGTCCGTAATCATCCCGGGCTGTGCGATCCCCTTCCGGTGAGTGAGCCCGCCGTCACGCTGGGCGGAGCGGTGAGGTTGGGCGGGGCGGGGAGCGGAAGAACAGGGTGGGTCGGGGCGGAGTGGGAGGGACTGGGCGGGGCGGAGAGGGGAAGAATGGGGAGGAGCAGCGCGTCGCCGGGCTGGGGCGGGACGGAGCGGGGCGGGGCGGCGCGGGGCGGCGCGGGGCGGCGCGGGGCGACGTGGGGCGGATCGAGGCTGTGTGGAGCGGAGGCGAGGGGGTAGGTGGGACAGAGTGGAGGGTAGAGAGGGAGGGGATCTCAGTGTAATCAGGCGCCGCGCCGTACGCCTGGCCGCAGCGCGCTCTCTAATGAGCCCCTGCCAGCCAGGAATCCCTCGCGCCGTATCCCCCCCCCCAGGGGCTCACTCGCCACGCCACGCCACCCCCCATGCTCCACTCCGAGGACACGCGATGCGTTCACAGACGCTTAGGGAACGTACATTTCTTTCTCCTACCCCTTTTCTTCCTCTTGTTCTTTTTTCCCTCTTCTTATTTTTTCATCTTTCTCGTCTTATTCCTCGACTTTCTCCTCTCCTTCCAAATCCTCTTCTTCTTCCCCTCTTCTTCTCCTCCCTTTGCCTTTTTCTTTCTCCTTTTTCTTCTTTCTCCTCTTCTTTTTCTTCTTCCCTATATTCCTTTACTTCCTCCTCTGCTTTTCTTCTCTCTCCTTTTATATGCCCCATTAGATGTTGAATTACAATATTGAGTATTATACAATCAATCAATAGGGTTCCGACTGAATTAAGGGCATTGCGGGACGCAAAGTCCATAACTGATGTGAAACTCAACAATGCGTTCGTCCTTTATTTCAAACAAGTACATGAAAGCACCTGAAATATTTCGGATGCTTATGGCATATTGAACTCAAGCATTTGCATAATATTGTATTGAACCAATAGAAAACTAAATTTTAATGTAGATTCTCACTGCAACATCTCAAAGACATACGTACTTGATACATTTATGTTCATTTCGTTTTCAATGATCGACTGCTTATTCATGGGAGGCATTTGAAGATCTGTTTATTTCTCTTTACCATTTTAAAGAGTGTTAAGTGATGCGCACCCAAGAATTAATATTTTTCAATGCACATATGTCTCTTGTGCGTGAATCTTTGAACCGCAAACACTTAAGACTAAAGTATTCGACTACTCGAGAATATCACAAATACTGAAATATTTTCATCTGAAAGCAGATAGCTATGCCTGACTTTAGAAGAAAGTATGGATTGTTTCAGTTCTCAACAAATATCAGAAGTGACTGGGGAAAAAGAAAAGCATATTTTATGCAATAGTATGAGGCAGGTCAAATGGGAAATGATATTCGATTAGGAGGAAACTGAATAAAAAATATACATATTTTTCAATAAACTCCAAACTCTCGCTGAAAAATTCGACAACAATGATTTTAATTTCCAAAGTTAAGTTTTTCAAATCACATACAACATTGTTTCGAACAGAAAGTAAAAAAACTATTACACACGTCGTAAGTGTACTTCAACTTTACACAAAGTAACCGTCGATAAAATTGCCCATTTCCTTTATTAAAAGGATTTTTTTAAATTTTAATATATATTTGCTTTGTTGTGGAAGTGCAGTAACGGAACATTGAAAGGAGATGAAGATGTTTAATAGTAGATACTCATACTTTATTAAGATATATCCTTTGAATAGATCAAACAAAACAACAGAACAAGCAATCTCTTTTAAGAATTATTTGACAAAGAGAATCCTCATTCAAGAAAACTCTGAAAGTCACGACAAAGCAGCAGTTTATACTTTAGCGCATCTTATGAATTAATAATATTTCTTCACGCTTTCTCTGATGTTTTCCTTTCAAAAAAAAACTTTTGCGAAACAAAATATTCCCAACTGGTGTCTTGATCAAAAATTGAGAAAGTGTTATCGTAATATTCTTGATGTTAAAAAGGTCAATTGAAGGGATTATTAAAGCGAAGTTGTGAAAATCGAACCGTGCTTCTTAACGATGTGCACCTAAAGACTGAAGAATATTTAACGCTACATGAAATTAATGAATATTGCAAACATTTGACAAAAATCTACAGTCATATATTTTGTCATGGGTTCCACAGATTTTTTCTAGAAAATAAAGTTCTAAAGCCATCAGATAAATAATATTATTTCCCAAGTTTTATACAGAAAAAATTCTAAAAATTTGTTAGCAACCCCAACAGTGCCCTGATATAGAAACGCCCAATTTAAATTATCATCAATACTTCAGAACGCCAAAAAAATTACAATTTTTTAGTAACTCTAACTTCTTTAATAAAAACATGTTCAAGCGTGCAAAAATAAATGACCAGTCTCTCCCCAGAAGAGGTAGTTGTATCGAATGATATCCTGCTTGCTCCATATGGCGGTTGGCAGGAGTCTAACAGTAAGAAATGGACAGACAAAACATACAGATTTCCCGGATCATAACGCCCAATTTCTTTTACTTTGTACTATGAACGATGTCTTAGTGTGGCATTTTCAACTCTTTAATTTCCTTAAAAGTGTAAAATATTAATTTTCTGTGCTAGGGAACCCCACAATAAAAATATTGCTTTAACCATCATTTTATAACCCTATCTGCAATCCATCTTAAAAAACAAGTAAATAAAATGTTATCGAAGTATCCGAGTGAAAATAGTCATTACACTATCAGCATACAGAAAACCGTCCAATCTTTAAAATGTAAAGCTGCTCCTCATTTGCTCCGATTGGTGGAACGGAAGTGGTCTAACCGCCATTAACAACCTGAAGGATGTTAACATAACACGCATGTCAACATTTCTACTAGCGTAAAGGAACGTGCGCATAAAATAAGTGAAGAAAGCCTTTGATTTCCAAACTCCAACTACCGGGAGAGGTGGCTCAGTGCATGAGCTGATGTTACTTCAGTGTCTCTGACCGGGAGGTCCTAGGTCCTAGTCCCAACGGTGGTAAGAATTTCGACACCAGCTTTTCAGCTAGGTCGAATGCAATCGCTGTCTGTAGTTTTCCGTGGTTTATCTGATCAACACCAGGCGAATGACGGAGCAGTACCTTAATAAACGAGACACGGAGCGCGCGCGGATCCTCTTCCTTATCCTATCCTCACCCCTTCCTCACACACACACATTCTAACATGCACTACACTACCACCCATGCTGAGAGACCGGTCGGGAGCTTAGAGCTTGTCCCGGCTGGGACGGTGCACCGCTGGTGGGAGATACCTCGTTCGAGAAAACCCTGGTAGTCGACGGTAGGTCGTCGCCCGATCTCGCCATCCAGCAGGGGAAGATCATCGCCACCTCCCGATTAAAAGCACGCACTACACTTACGGGAACAATGACCTCAGTGGTTGACGCGCCCGGAATCACTAACAATCAATCAATCAAATCAACCTCCGATTCCGTTCTCCGTGTCTCCGCTCCGCGTGCTGCGAGCGTGCCCGTGCGGACGCGCTCGCCAACCGGCCCCGAGAGGCGGCGGGGAAACGACGTTAGCGCGCCAGCGCTGCGGACGGGCAGGGGAGGTAAGACTGACGGGACGGGGTGGGAGGCGAAGTACCCGCGGGGGGTGCGTAACGACATTAGCGTCCCCTCACAACGGCTCGCTCACCCCACCTCCGCGGCGCATGACGTCATCGCGCAAACCGAGACTTCGCGGTCGGCAGCCTCTTCGGCGCGGGTCCCGCGCCCAACCTACGCATCGGGCGCTGCTATCACGTTTCTGGGATCAGAGAGGTGTCTGGCGAGCGCCGTTCTCGTTTTTGTGCTTACACGAGGGAGAAGGCTTATACTTGGGTTTTTCCTTCTTGGCGCACCAAGGTCACGGACGAAAAATGGAGAGGGAAGGCTTTCTCCATTTTTCGTTCGTGAACTTGGTGCGTCAAGAACGAAAAACCCAAGTATAGAATAGGTATTAGGGTCATTCTGCTGGGAGAGGTGGCTCAGAGGATCAACTGATGTCACTGGAGTGTCTCTGACCCGGAGGGCCTAGTTTCGAGTCCCGACGGTGACAGGATTTTCCACACTAGCTACATAGATAGGTCGATTTCAAGTGCTTTCTGGAGAAGAATTCTAGTGGCCGAATGCTCAGATCGGTAGTTTAGCGAGGTTTCTCCGATCAATACCAGACGAATGCCAGACCAATACCCTAACAAACGGGCAACGGACACTCGTGGCCCGTGGCGCGTGATATTTCCTTCGTCTTCCTCGTCCTATCCGCAACCCTCATTTACACATACTTATATACACTACACTGTCACACATGCCGGGAGATTGGTCGTGAGCTTAGAGCTTGTCCCAGCTGAGATGGTGCCTCGTTGGTAGGAGATTACTGGTTGGGGAAATCCCAGTAGCCGTCGGTAGGTCGGCTTCAGATTTCATCATTCAGTGGGGGGATATGCACTACACTGTCGGGACTAAGTACCTTAGCAGTTGACGCAGCTGGAATCATCAATCACTTGAGGCCATCCTCTTTACTGAATCTGTGGCCTTCCCGCTGCCTCTGTAGATAAACTGACCGTGAGGTCCTAGGGTCCAGTCTCGACTGAGGCATACCTAGGTAGCTAGGTCGAATTCTGCCACTGCCTGGAAGAGAAATGATGTTTTATATCCGTACGCTAATCTTTCCATAATCTCTTCCCCTGACTGGCAACTGTATGTGAGATGTGTGTATAATTGAGTAGCTATAGCCCACAATTAGGACAATGGTATAGGCACCTAGACGATCCGAGAAATACCTAGAGCAAATATACTCGTACACAGCCCAATTACATTAACTTGACCATCCGTCAAAATTATGAATAACCCCCTTTCGCAGCGCTTACCACTGCGAGACGAGCAGGAAGAGAGTCAGTTAGGTTCTGGATGTTACCGACAGGAATATAGAGCCACGCCAACTACAGTTCTGTGGCGAGCTTTGTTAGGTTCCTTGGTGGCGCATCCATGCTGCGAACAGCCCGATCGAGATGATCCCACAGATTCTTCACTGGGGTTACATCGGGGGAGCTAGGCGGCCAGGGGAGTCCTGCAAACCCGTCTTGGTGCTCTTGAAACCACGCATGTACACTGTGAGCTTGAAGGCGTTGCGTTGTTGTGCGGGAAGATGGCTTCTTGCTAAGGAAAAACAATCTGTATAAAGGGGTGGGCATGGTCTAGATGCATATATCAGTTGATCCATTGTGCCTTCCAGAATGGCGAGATAGCTCAGGTAATGCCACGAAAACATTCCCTACACCATCACACTCCATCCTCCGGTCTGGACCTGTCCGGCAATTGCTGCAAGGTGTTTGCGTTCATACGTTTCACGCCATATCCACCAACCATCTGTCCGATGGGGCAAAAACGTTATTCCTCTGAAAATGCCACCTGCCCTCACTCAGTGGAGGTATTGTCGTGCAAATTCCAGCCTTCGTGGTCGATGAACAGCAGTCGGCAGGGGTGCATGAACCAGGCGCCTGCTGAGGAGGCTAATACGAAGTAACGTTCGCTGACCGGTTGCTGAGGAGACCCTGTTGGTAGCTCCTCCTGGCCCCCATCTGGGCGGCCAGTTGCTCTACAGTTGCATGTCTATCTTCTCGTACAAATCTGCATCACAACGTCCTGTCATCTATGGCCGGTAGAGCACCACAGTTGTCTCGGCGCCGGTTTTGGATATCGCCATTTTGCCATGCATGGTATACTTAAACCACGACGGCACGCGTGGTTTACCACGGCGGCAACACTTACAAACTTAGTCGTTTTGGAAATGCTTCTGTCCTTTGCCCGAAAGCCAACGATCATGCCATTTTGGCTCCGTTTCTGCATTGCGGCAACTGCTGCACTGTAATCCGCTTCCACCTGACACGATTTGTATATCCTCCACTGCTAGTGCCACCATCTTTGGCCAAGCCACTTGAAAGGTTATTCCAAGTTTACATTGAACATACGCGGTAATCACATCATTATAATTGAACTGTGAATAATGGTACAGGACCGATATAAGTATATGCGATGTTGCTCTTCTCTTGAAACATCTCTCGGGGAGAGGACGGTGCCGCGAGAGGCTGTGGCAGACCTTTAGTCGCTGATAGGTAGCAGCTGTGAGTTGGTGATCGAAACGGGCATCGTCCAAATCGAGTGAAGCCAGAACAGAAATGAACCTGATTTGCTGAAGGAAAACACGTGACCGCAGATGCGCAGAACGGCTCGAAAGGCGTCCGCCTTCCCGGCTTGCGCGTGCTGTAGTTTAGTCTTCGGTTGATCATAGCCTAACTGCTGATCTTATCATAGTGAAGGTCAGCTATCAATGTAAGCGGATATACATAAGAGAGTCCATTCAAAGCTTACCTGTTAACAGGCTATATCTCCTTAATGGGATTTCAGATTTGGTCATACTAATTAAGGACAAAAACATATCTGTATAATGTCATTCAGAGAAAACATCTATTTCAAGAAAAAAAAATAATTATGAAACGAGTGTGTACATAAAGCCCTTGTTTTCTTGCTACAACTCCCTAACGAGCCCTCAAATTTTAAGGAAAATTAGCCAAAAATATCAGTAAAAGGTTTAAATTAGATCGTACTGACATATTGATCACAAGAAACAAAATTCAGTGAAGTCTCTATAATTCGAGTCTGGATTGTTTGAGTTTCTCATAAACCCGACTTACCAAAAAATTAATTAAAATAAATAAATAAAAATAATTAAATTTATTCCCGAAAAAATGACCTAAATATGAAAAATTTTCATCTGTTTTTATGGTTGTTTGGCGGTTCGAAGCATTGATTTTGCACCGGTGCGCTAGCTTTGTTGTTTTTACGCCAAATCGGTCAATTCTATACCGCGTGTGATTCACAACGAGAGTCTTGCTGCGCTAGAGGTTGCCATGCGGAATCTGAGGCAACTCCAGCCGACAATGTGATGTTCAGAAGATGGCGTGATATTGCCGCACGAAAAAGAAACAATATACTCAAAAACCAACTGAGAATTACTTTGAGATGTAATTAACATATCTGCAGCAATTATGTAATAATATTATGCAAGTACATTTTTTATTGAAATGTGCATACTTTGAAATTTCAAAGTTGTATTTGTATTTCTAATTTAATAAATTAATCATTTTCGATAATTCGTGTTTTCATTCATAGCTAGGCCCGGTCCCGTACACCTCGAATTACCGAGACTCTACTGCAGTAACGACCTTTCTACTCTCCCGTATACGTACGTATACACGGAGTGATACACGGAGTGATATACGTAGTATAGGGAAAGTTATGTAATGCTGTGCGAAAAAATGGCCAATTTTCGGCGGAAAAAAATTAATTGCCGGGCCGTGAAAACGAATAAGTGGATAAAACCAGTCGCTAAATTAAGAAAAAAAATCCTCTATCTCGTGGTGTGGTCAAAATCCATGATTTGTTGCTTCTTTATACTTAAAAATCGATTGACGGCATTCCGTCCGTCTGTCCGTCAGTCCGTCTGTGGTCAACGCTAGCGCCTAAACCGTTCGGTCGATTTTCTTCAAAATTGATATTCCCCAGTCGATCTGATTCTAGTCGAAGCTTTGTGATTTTGAAAAAGATTCTTTAAAATTTGGGGGTACTTTATATGAAGCCCCCGGACATTTTTAAAAATTTTTCAAAAACAGCTCCAAAATTTTTCTTTAAATTTCTTGTATGAATAGAGTAAAATACACTTATTAACATGGCATAGGTCCGATTTTCACGGATAACTCTGAATTTTCGAAAATTGTGAAAGTTTCAATTTTTTTCGGCGTCTTTCTCCAACTACAAAATTGAAGATAGAGATTTTTTCTTCAAATAAAATTTGTTCTGCATATTGAGTTCTTTAATAAAGGTCATGTAAATGTTTTTCACAATTTTGGTAGTTTTCGTGCAATATTGCGTGCAATATGTGCAATTTTAAAATATTACAAAAACAAAATTTTCTCAAAAACGGCTCCAAATTTTTTCTTTAAACTTTTGGTAGGGATAGTGGTAAATGTACTCTATCAATGACATAAAAGCCATTTTGGTCTATCGGTTGGTTTTTTCAAAAATTACCAAAATGTAATTTTTTTTACTTGTCTCTCACGTCGTTAATATTTACATTATCGGCGATTTTTTTACATTATTATATTTACGAGTATATATGCTTTGAATAATGTCAAGTAAAGTTTCTCGAAAACACTACCGTTTTCTGTGAAAAGTAGCTCAAATTTCGGCATTTTCAGAAATGCTCAAACGTCATTTTCTCGTATATGGCTGCAATTTTTTTCTTGAAACTTTTGAAACGGATATTGCTAATTACACTCATTAGTATAGCGTGAAGTTTATTTTGAGTTTTTTTTTGTTTTTTTTTCAAAAATTATATAAAAGTAAATTTTTTGAAAGATCTCTCACATCTTTAATATGCACATTATCCGCAATTTGTAAAGATTATTATATTTGTGAGTGTAAGTGCTTCAAATAACTTCAAATAAAGTATTTTGAAAACTCAAAAATTTTCTGTGAAAATGAGCTTCAAATTTCGCATTTTTAGTAGTGCTAAAACGCCATTTTCTCTTAAACGGCACATAATTTTTAAAAGAAAATTGCCATTTACGGCTAGGTTTCTGTGTTCTTTAATATTCTAAAATTAATGTTTCTGTTCTACCAATAGGAAACCGAAAAATTAAGAAAATGACAAAAAAATGTACTTTTGGCGATGATAGATGGTAGCTGGCAAGAAAGAGTATGTGGCAATTCCGAATAGCTAGCGAAGACCCAGGAAAATAGAAAACTAATACGGGAAAGTCTGTGCCATTCTGTGTCTGTTTTTTGACAAATAAATAAATAAAATAAATACGGTCATGCTTAATTTTTTCAAAATACGAGTAGTTTTTCTTTAATTTTGTGACAAACGTAATAGGCCGCTGTAAATTTACTGCGCTTCGGACAGCTGGATGCGTCGTAAATTAGAATGTGCAATTTTGTATATTATTTCTTCTTCGTTTCTTACATTCGAACTTTGTTATAGACTTACACATTAATATTTTAGAAATTGTTTATTTTGAAATATTTGAAATAAGTAAAAGCGACAATGCAGAGAAATAAGTAATAGCGACAATGCAGGGTCTGCAACAATGGAATTCACTTTGCGCTCGCGAATATCTGTGAATTAGTGTCATTGTTGTGACCTAATGGAGCTGTATGAAAAGGAGTTATAATTGTCTAATTTATGTTGATATTTGCAGGCAAATATTTAGTTTTGCACCAAATGCTGTACCATTTGTAGTGAGTAGAGAATTTGTTGCATGGTTTTAAAATACTCTTCCCTAATCATGGCCCAATGGAAGGCATTTCTATGTTTCCAGGGTATCAGGCTTCTTTTTCCAATACAGGGTTACAAAACTTTTGCATTCTATTTTTGTGAAGTTGTAGAATTCACATAGTTCTGACAACACTGCAATGGAAATAGTGAATTCCAAGCGAAGATGTTAGTAGCGCATAAAGTGCAATATTACAGTACTACTTAGCTGTTTCCTCTAATACGGGAAAGTAAGTGCTGTTGTAGCACCACTAGTTACTCAGGGAAGTCTGAAATCAATGATTACATTCTTATTCCATTCTCTGAACAGAGCGATGCGAGAAGACAGTGTTAGAATCATCCAAAGGCTCTCGGCAGACTTTGTCATGTTTGGACGAATTTCTTAGCGGTCTCCCTCTCCAAGGATGGTTCGGAGGGGCAGTGCCTGGGGGCTATCGACTGCTCAGTGAGGGGCTATGTGCTGCGCGGTGATAGTGCCGGAGGGGCTGCTCAGGAACTGGAGATCAATGATTGTCAGTGGTAGACTCAAGTGGGGCTAGAATTTTTGGAAATTATTCTCCATTCAGAATAATTATAATATCATCGCATCCAAAACAGTATTCCGTTATGATTATACTCCTATTATTTTCTTTGTAAGCTACCTATTTAAAATAATATTTCTAAGAGTTCGAGCTCAAATTGCTTCCTCCTCCGGAAATATTTTTTGCAACCGCTCCTGTTTGTGACCATGCTGAAAATGACGATGGTTCTCTTAACCTATTCTTCACAAATTATGTTTTGACTTTTCAAAGAAAGTTCTCTCTATGATTGAGTTGAACTTACCCCAAGTCCCCAACTAAGACCTATATGATTATAAGTGCCTTACTCTGTTGTCGAGCGAAAGTGAAGAAAGAGGTTTTTGACTGTACTCCCTCCCCTCGACCGCTCACCCATTTCCGGGGCATGTAATTGCTGAGGTAGTTTTCTGTAGGGAGCACTGAAGGGGAGGTCGTGAGAAAGACAGTATTACGAATGATGTTCAGGAGGTACTGAGTGGTACGAGAAAAACGATGAAGAAGTGAATAATTGTCAGTATATTATATTATTTGAAATAAAAGTTGTTTGGAATTGAGTGGTTATATAATTCTATGAATTTTGCATGTTAAATTTTCTTCTACGTTACCCAATTTAAAAGTATGAACGACTGGTTTACGGTGGTGTATTAGGGAAATGTTAAACAGCATTTTTGGAAGAGCCAAGTTCATATAATTTAGACATTATCTTTACTTTCTCATTCAAAGAATAATTTTCTCTTAACAAAAACACTACAAAAACACATATAATGTTGTTTTTAATATCCTTCTGCCTAAAACAACATGAAATTCTAAAAAATAATTAAATCTTTCTAAAAGAAAATTGTATGACTTCATTGAATACTATTTGCTTCAAGTAGTCCCTATTACACCCTGAATCAAGATATTTACCCGTTAAATTGTGTCCTTCACAGCATTGTTCAACCGATTCTGCTTCGATAAATTCAATCCACTATTTTGGTCATGTGACCGAAGTTGTTTCTGACCTTGCACATGTCAGGGGTTTGGTATATTATCTATAATTTTATTATTGCCGATATAATAAAACTTTGAACCAGCAGATAGAAAGGGGAACAGTTAGTACATGAATTCACATGGTTTTCGTCTATAGTCCCCAATGAAGTGTCCGACTCCGTCCTACGGTGAACATAATTCACATAACCTCGGAATGGGCTTATAAAATTCTTGTCACTCAATTTATTTCACGTGTTGAGCATCATTACGTCACCCAGAGTACTTCAGTAGCAGATGCTGTGAGATAACTAATATGTGAGAGGCCTTCGCAGCAACCCATGTACTAGAAGTTTATAATCAGCTGAGACATTGGACGAGGTGTTCTTGACATACTTCGTGAACGAATCAATCAGTCGGATCTTGCACCTTCCAAATCTAGGCCTGTGATAAAAAATTAAATGGTAAACCATCAGAATTCAACAATTCCTATCCAGATATCCTCAGATTTCATTGCTTGTAATTCAGTCTGTAGAAAGCATATTTGCATTTAACATGGCTTCCAGTGCCATTTTAGAACTGGATGATAGTAACCAAAAGGTCTTTTAATAATATTTTTCCAATATCTCCATTCAACATTGATGACAGAGCTTTCTTCCTTAAACGCCATGATTTCATCTATTGACCTCTGAAGTTATTATTTTACACTAGCAATAGAGTTAATTTTAAAAAATTAATGACATACAGTTACACTACTTGCCGATTGCGATATACTCTTTAGTGTGTTACACATTAATCACTAATTATAATCGGTAACGAATATTTTCAAATAATGAGTTTTTAGTCATGCAAGGGATATACAAAACCGAATCCTAAATTCTACACCTATTTTGCACCTATTGTACTATTTGCATCTAAAAAGTAGATTTTTAAACGTTCCATCAAAACTTACGATTTTTGTTTTTTTGTTTTAAATTTTCAATAGATACCTGAATTTCAATTAAAAGAAAGGTATAGATTTTCTGCTAAAAAAAGTCAAGCACTTTTGTTTGTAAAACTATATTTGATGAAAATTTTCATTCAATAAGTTTGGCAAAAGCCTAAGATACAAATTAAATTTAACGTAAGAATGCTTGGTAATAATAACAATAATAATTCACCAAGTGAAGATAGTTTTTAACGCGACCGTTGGGCTTTTCGACTGTGTATTTGTATGTTACTGTGACACGATCTAACGGGTAGTTCAATTTTCTTCAAATTTGGCAATAATGTTTCTTGAAGTCAACGAAAACAACGCATGTGTAAGAAATTTTATTATTTGGTTTCATTTTAAGATGGTGATCTTTGTAGCAATAACTCCGTGTCATGTAATTAGATTTTTCAACAATTCGAGCCGAATGGAACTCGATCATTTGGCATTTCATTTGTCAGTAAAACAATTTGTGTTTGTTACAGTCACAAGCAAATGTGTTGTTTACGTATTGACTAAACCTTTCAAACCTGCAACGAGAAAAGTTTAGATATTTGAGTGAAAGGTCTATTGTTCACAGAAGTACTTGTTATTTATTAGTAACTACGAGAAAACCTTTTTCACTAGTACCCGATTCTCCACTAGCATCTAATGCAATTTGCTAATATTTGATATGACAGTGGCATTTTTTGTTAAGTTTCTTCGGCTAGAAGCACTATAAAGGAAAAGTATAGGAATAAATTGAAAAACTCGAGGTTGAGAGTTTCAATGATTAAAAAATACGTTTTGAGTGTCTCTGACACGAAAGTAGTATCTTATGAAATTAGTTTATAATGCCAAGCTTCATTGCATTTATACATGTTTGGCTACATATGTGATGACGTAATCATTCGTGCCATAAAATGCTAATACGTCATCATTTGTGCCGTAAAACGGTCAATTATGAACGATTCTAGCATCAGAAAAGGTCGTTTATAATGTTGGTACACAAAAACTATGATTTACACAATGATGCTTGGAGTGTCTGTGTGTGATTCATAACTCAAAAATATGCGTTAGGGACCTAACTTGGTACAAAAGTCAGAAGAACTGTCTGTTTGTGCTCTTCTAAAATTGTTTAAGATTAGTGGATAGGTTCAGAAGATATAAATATTTGTGTACTACAATCAGTGCAAAATTCGCAAAAATTGCCACATTACCCTGATGTACGGGAGCTGGGATATTGCGAGAAGATACGACAATAGGAGAGGAATAAATACGTTTTCAATAAAAAGTGCAAAAACATGTGAGGCCGCGTCCACTGTCCCCACCACTGTTCGCCAAGTATATATGGTTACTTGGCGGGTGTAATAGGAGGAGAAAATGTGCTACTTTTTAAATGAAAAGTGCAAAAACTGTCATTCTTCAATTTACCCAACAGTAAAATACCGTACTGCACGGTGTAGGTGTCAGTGCTACGATTGACATTTTGGCGCATCAACTGCTGCTCAGAACTCCGTAGTTGTTCTTGATACTATATTATTAGTTTATATTTTTAAATTATTTCAGTTTTATACTTTATAATTATATGCGAAATGTTCTTAACTTAATTCTAATATTTTGAAGTATACCAGTGGTTTGAATTAGATAAATTAGTGCATTCGCCTTAGAGCACGTAGAACCATCTTCTGGTATAATTCACAAAATGGATTTCTACAGTTATCATAAATATGGGAACGGATGTACATATTTAAGACACAATGTGTGTTGTTGATAGCTACTCACCATGACGCTTGATAAACGGTGCGTTAGCATTATTCAGCGCCTTTCTTACAATGCTGTATCATAATGACGCAGGCACTTTTTTTTAAAATCCCAAGATCGTGTACGTACCATACGGAAAATAATGTCTAATGCAAATCAGGTATCTAAAATTGTTCCTTCCAACAACAAACTGAGCCAGAATGAAAACAAAAAGGCAAACAATATGGATGTAGTTCAAATTACATGAGAGTATAAAATTTCAAAGAAGCATAAATTAATAAACAAGAAGAAGATTACGAATGACTCCACTTAATGTGCCAAATGATACTTAAGTCTGATGAATTGCTATCCGGACTGTTCCATTTTGAATCTGCAGCGATGTGGTGGCAGATATTAACAGGGCTACTTGACTTGTTTCCAAGAAAGAGACAAAATCTGTCGAGAAGCTACCAATTTTTAATTTTTTAATTTTTTTTACAATCTTAATCATCGTATAATTTATTACGTTCGAAGTGAGTTCCCAGCTATGTAAATCCACACATTGTCACCTACATGACGGCATCTCAATAAAATTAATTATTACTAATACAAATATAAGTGTAAGAAAATCCTGCCGAAAATCCGCCGTTTTTCCGCGCAGCATTACATAACTTTCCCTATACTATACGTACGTATGTACGTACGCATGTACGTGTAGTATACGGGAAAGTAATAAGATGTCTACGAATAAATGTTACCATTTTCTAATGAAATGGATCTCCCTGTGAACACTAGTTTTAAAAATATTTACTTTAAATATATTTAGTCTTGGATATTCTCAATGTGATTACTAAATTAATTAGCCATATGTCTAAATGGGATATCCCCTGCTACACTCCTCTTTTAATGTAAACAATGTTTCTTTATTTGTTTACAGTCTAACATTTAAGTTCCGCCTTTTGTGGCACGCTCAGTAATTTAATTTATTAATCAACAAAGGAAATTGTTGCGAGCAACACAAAATTTATAATCGTGGGCCCACAGAATTGTTCGTACGGAATTGCGATGACGAAAATATTACGTAAGGAATCGTTTTCTTTACTGTGTAATTGAATCATTGGAATAACAACCCAAAAAACAGATTCGTCTTTCTAAAAAATATTATAATTCCGGTTTCTTCCCCAAAACTTATAATCTTTATTCTCGCTATAATTATAATTCACAAACCAAAATGACAATACCAATGACAAAAAGAACATAAATATGTTCACTATTAATTCCTCTCATGCACACTCTATTACAACCAAGACATTCTTTGCTTATTGCATTCACGAATGGTCATATTTTCCCCCATTATTCTTAAATCAAACTTACAAACTAAAAACATTACTTGATCTTATATGTAAAGCATATCTATTGATCAGTTTATCACTTTCCTTTTCGAGTCCTCTACCTGCTTGAACGACGATTGAAGCCGTTTAGCCTCCTGCCATAAGGAATGGCATACCATGTACTGCAGGGTCTCCTCCTATTCCATTCGATATTTAAAATTTCCATCTAATTGTGGTAATTAAAGCGCGCGACTAATAACTATATGCGATCACTGCTCCACATTCTGCATGTTACAACCACGACTTAAATCGTTGTGTCCTCGACCATAGCACGCATCGATCTGACTACGAAAACATCCTTCTGTCAGGCATGTCGTAATCCTCGCCTTTCAGTTGCCTTCTTCTGTGGGCAGTAATGTCGCAAATTTGTTTCTTCTTGATCTATCTACGCACTTCCCTCACATTGTATAATGTCCGTGTATCTTCTAATTGCTATTTGACATCCGGTCTCCTCACGATTCTTTAATTAGTTTTATTATTCACGGAAACGTGTCTACCAGTAAAATTACAACTAAAATTAACACTATTCTCCGTTGTTTTGTTATTTTCCTTCCTGCCCAATTTTTTCTTGTTATTTATATTTTTTATTAGAGGGCTAACGTTGACCTCCAATATTGCATATCGTAACATATTCTTCTATAAACATATTTTTTAAATAATGCGTTGTTGTAGAACTCAAATAACCCATACACTAAGGCATGAAGGGAATCAAAGATCACTTTTTTGCCGACAACCATATGGTAGGAAATTTCATATAATGAAGTTATACATGTGGCATTTCCCCTATTTGGTAGGTGACTCACTATGCACTGGTATTTCGTTCCAGTTCTGTCGCTAAGAGACTTAATGTACTTGGCGACACGAGTTTATGGTAATTGGGGGCAACTATCGCATGGATATCCTCGTTATACGAAATTTTTCACTTTCCCATTGGCAAAACGTGAGTATCTTCGACGCTCCTACATGTACTAGAAGCTTTTAATATTTATTCTCAATCACTCAGTATTGTTACATGACTTCATTGTACCCATTATATTGAAAATGTGTTGCGCTAATTCATTTGGATTTAACTATTATTTATTTAATTAGTTATTACTAATCTGTTTATATTTAATTACTATTTCATTGTACTGAATTAATTTATGACAAGTTTAAACATAAATTATCATAATTAATAAACTACTCGATCCAAGAACCAGAATGACAAAATAATGATGACACACCGCGAGCGGCTTTCTCATTCAGGATGTTGGCAGTAAAGAGATAAAGTAATGATAAAATTCCAAAAGATATGGCACAGCATACTGCGGGGCGTGGGGGCGTGCGACGATACGCGTGGTATTATATTGTGGTCACGTGATCATAGGTTGTTTACTTTTTTCGGTTCATAACCTCCAGCAGGAAGGTAGTGACGAAAACATGAAAAGCATAAGCACAATTCTCTACTGTAATTTCATAAACATCTGAGGTGGGATCTTTTAAAAAAAAGTTAAAAGTTTGACTATATATACGATTAAATCACATATCAGTTTCATACTCTTGGAGTAAAATTATAATGTGGTTGGGAATCCGAAGTCCGTGTGACGCCAGTGCAGTAACCTCAGCAACAGCGAATAAGAATGTTCTGCATCCGCGCAGAGTTGCCACCACAGTGTAGTTGCCACCCTCAATTTGAAACATATTGCAAGGCTCTTGTAATCGGATGAGTGGCAAGAGTGAGGTTAAATGAAGTCGTAGGCTATTGCATTCCAGCCCTGAGGAAGACCACGACAAGATGGTCGAAACGTCGGCAACACAGCCTTCGACGCGGCGTCACCCGGACAGCCAAGATCATCCACAAGAGTGAGGTTAATTGTGAGAAAATGTAGTGCGGGCTCGCTTTGACTTCTTGAACATTGATGCGGTGAGGAGGGGAAGCGGTCATTTGGGTAAACAGCGTGTAAGATCACGTGTAGAGAATACATGCAATACTTGCCCATTTGCAATAGCAGTTCGTGCCTAAAATCAGGCACTCCGGATATTGAACGTGATTAAAAATTTTAATATTGCTTAATATTTATCAACAGAGAGGCATAAAAGTGGATCATCGTACAAATGGTAGCCAATAGTAAACTTAATTCTCCATAAATCTCGAAATTAGTACCGGGAGAGATGGCTCAGTGCATCAACTTGATGTCACTGCAGTCCCTCTGACCGGGAGGTCCTAGGTTCGAGTCCCGACGGCGGCAGGATTTTTGACACTAGCGTGTCAGCTAGGTCGAATTCAGTCACTGTCTGAAGGAGAATTCTAGCGGCCGGCTGCTCTGATCGGTAGTTTTCTGGGGTTTCTCCGATCAACACCAGGCGAATGCCGGAGCAGTACCCTAAGAAACGGGCCACGGACCGCGCGCGATCTTTCCTTCTTCTTTCTTGTCCAATCCTCTCCTCTTACACATACACTTACACTAACATGCACTACACTATCACACATGTCGGGAGACCGGTCGGGAGCTTACAGCTTGTCCCGGCTGGGGCGGTGCCCCGCTGGTGGGAGATACCTGGTTGAGAGGAAACCCCGCTAGTCGACGGTAGGTCGACGCCAGATCTCGCCATCCAGCGGGGAAAATATCATCGCCACCTCCCGAGAAAAAACACGCAATACACTTACGAGACTAATGACCAAAGTAGTTGACGCGCCCGGAAACACGAATCAATCAATCGAAATTAGGCATATTTCTTGGCACAAGCGCCGCGGAGTAAGGTAGTACCCAAAAGAAACTGGGCCCCCAAATATGTATTATAAGGTCATTACATTTTCATATCATTATTGGCATTGATAAAAAATGTAATTTTATTAATATATCACTGCACGAAAAATGGTAATTGCCTTAGGTGTTATTAACGAAAGAATCATGATAGTCGCTTCATATACAAGGAACTTTAAGAATTCGTGATGATCATGTGTTGTAACTTACGCACTAACATAAAGCGATACATTGTAATTCATATGTTTGCATCATATTTTTGACAATAATGCGCACATTACAAAATATAATTAACAATACTATGTAGAGAAGTAAAATTCATTGTTCGTTTGAAGTTCAATTCTCTCGAAGGAAGTCTGAAAACTCCATGGAGAGAACAACAGAATTGTATATCTTAACGTTAATTATGATAATGATAAAGCAGAATTTGGCTCTAAGAACAACACCGAAAACAAAGTTATCTCCTTCCGTTTCCGTTACGTTACTACAATATAATGTGAATGAATATTACAATTCATTCTATTCATCTACCTCTGCTGATGCCACAAAAACACGCTATTCGATTAGACTACGGATCAGTGACCCTCTAACAGGTATGGGTAAAGTCCAAATGATTGTAGTGATAAGGAGCCAATTCACTCATCGGCAGAATACGCATTACATTTTTCTCTGTTGTTAACATCAGGTGTCGAGACATATCCTTCACGGTTGAGCAGTGTCTATTTCAGATAAGAGTTAGAAAACAATATTCTCTTTTTATAGCTGGGAATCAGTATAAGCACATCCACGTGCACTGTTGCGTCAAGCACATAAATCGACTGATAAAGGCCCTCGAAAATCATACTCTTTACAGGAATAATGAAATGGATAAATGGGATTTCTTCAACGAATTAAAAGAGAAATTGAGCGAAATATATCCCATTCTTCTTCTGGGTATCCTTGAATCAATCATATTTCAAAAATACATTTCTTTTCTACTTACCTGATGTCGTGTGCACCATTGTTAGCACGGATATATGGGTAATAATGTTTTAATAACTTGAGACATTCAAATGTTTTAATGCAAATGATAGACATTTATTCACATAGGCACGGTGCAAGAGATAAGTGTTCATGTCGGTTCGTATTGTAGCATAGGTGTTCATGTTGGTTCGTATTGTAGCATAGTGTTCATGTTGGTGCATATTGTTTGGCAATATGTTTATGGTATAAATATGATTATTTATTTGGATGTTTTCGAAAAGGTTGATAACCTTTGATGTAATATATTATATACCATTTTTCTATAGGGATCTTGTTTATTGACATCTTGATAAATTCGCATGCTAATTTTAGTTATGGCCGGAAATTCAAATCGAAATTGTGCTCTTTATACAAACGAATTGGCAATAAACATCGAAAAATTAAATTCACACTGATCTTTGTGTATTATCTTTGAATGTACGAGTACTCGTAATGTATTCTCATCTTGCATATAGAATAATATCCAGTGAAAACACATTCTATAGTTCTCAGATTTGTAGATTACAAAAACCATTGTACGAATAATAAGCATTTCAGATCTTTGCGATTCCTGCTACATTTTCTTCATTGACCTTGCAATACTACCTTTGGCTCATTTAATCTTTTAAGAAACAGCATTTTTTTTCGAATCTGGTTTACTCAAGGATTCGTTCACCGTACACAGCTATTTAATATATGTAATGATTAACACAAAATACTCTATACATTGTACATACTAAATTACAAAACTGACCCGGTTCAATGCAGGAGATGATAGGACATCAAATTAAGAGAATTGATTAGCATTAATGGAAGTATCACCACCCTGGAATATTTTCTTCCCACTTCAACGAAAAAGCTATTAAATTATTGTTGCTTTTACCTCTTTCTCAGGGTTTTACGGAAATATGACATTACCCTGTAACTAAAAATATTAATTTCTCGCACTTCTGCAGAATTGTTTGGGTGGTATTTCTCTACAAAATGTTGCACCGTTTCTCACATTTTATACGTATCCCAAATCTTGTTTAAAGTTCGCAAACTTTAGTGTTTGAGAAAATAGCTGTTCACACAATGCCACTATGAGATAGAAAGATGGGGAAAATCGACTCAATTGTGAGTACATAATATCAAGCAGTTATACTCGTATTGTAAGCATAGCTGTTTTCAAGTTAAAATTCCTTCAGAATGTTTTCACGTCCTCCAAAACACTCATAGACCAGTTTGCTCGCGTTCCAAGGTTCTACTGTGCATTAATTTTACAACACATTACAAGATGACATTACCAACTCGATTCTGCCCAACTTTGTATTCTTCCTAGACTGTTTAATGAATTATACGAGTACAAAAATTACAAATTTCAGTGTTATATTTTACGCATCAGCCCTTTAATTATTACCAACATTGTATCTTTTCACAAAGCGGCACGTAAACTCAATTTTTATTATGAAAACGAAAATTATATTAAAAATGATCAAACAAAACTTTTGTCTCGAATAATCATTAATTCGTTGAAACGTATGTTATGCTCCATAATTATTGAGATCTTAATTAAAGGAAACGCAAAATTAACTGTCGTACCCAGAACCGTAGCCAAGCCTAATCTGAGAAAATGCACAAGCTGTTTACATCGTGTGAAGTTCACGGTTGATATCATTGAACCTTTAAAGCGTTATCTGTTCTGACGATAACATTTGGATAGAGGATCTTTTTATCAAGGGAACTGGAGCAAATAGAACTTGACATCTCTGCCATCTCTCGAAAAATATAAGTATTAAACCAATTTTGGTATGCTTAACACGCAAAGTAAGTAACGAGTGAGTGACGTGAAGATAAAAATAAATTAGTTTAGTTATTCGTAAGAATAGATATTGTAGTTTTCAATTTCCTCGTTCCCAGGAAGAGAATACAGGCGAAATATTTTTTCTTTACAGTATTTTTTCCGGTTTCTTGTGCAAAGGAAAATTGTTTCGTATTTTAAAACTGATTTTTTATGGAAATAAAACTTCGAAAAAAGAAATTCGAGGTTCGAAATATGCGAGCAAAAGTACTTGAGCCAAATTACCTTGCACACGAAGGCAGACAAACTATTTTCTTAAACTGAGTATTAAACTACCCAAGAAATATTACGACGCATTCTCTCCCCCTGAAAGTGTAGTGTAAATCTCTGACATTTGAATATTCATATCATGTGTCATAATTAAGAAGAAATTATTGCTTTTCTCAGGTCAGGCAAAAAATAAAAAGAAAGTCTGAAATCAAATTATTGCACCTACACTTTCGTCATATATTCGTTTAAACGAAAAGGGAGAGATGGAATTCCGCGATTCTGACCTTTTAACGCACGTCACTATCAACATTCATTATCTTCTACGTCACTCGCACGTCCATTTTCATCTTGACACTGCATGTAGGCCAATAGCGCATATGTTATCATTCACTGTACATAATACCGATGTATCTTTTAGTTTTTTTTTTCAGAAAATATGTCAAGAGATTAGGAGGTTTTGTTTTTCCGATTAGAAATAATTCTAAAATATCAGAATAAAGTCAGATTCGGGTAACTCTCGCTGTTTCAATTTCCAGAAGTACATCCAGTCTCTTTCTCACGACTTCTATTTTTATTGTGCAATTGTTTAATATCACGTAAGCCTCAAATATCCTCCATCCTAAATTCCTTGACCCCATTATCCACTTTACTCCATTGTAAAATCTTGAAAACATTTTAAATCCTGCTTGCCATATCACTGTACTACTTGCCATATCACTGTCAGAGACGTTCATCTTTATTATCATCAGGTTTATCTGTTTGTGCTCTGCGATTTCCGTTGAATGCTCTCAGTAAACATTTGTGAAAGCTTTAACCGACGTTCAGTGGTTATTAAAAAGGAAAATATCAAGTGCATAAGGTCCCTACGTTCCACAGGCAAATCGTGTGTATGTGTGTTTACGTCTCCCTCCCCTCTTCCCCCCCTTTATACGATTATAATAATTGAGTTTTTTTGTGTGAACATATGTTGGACGATTGCTGGACATTACGTTTACTTAATCTCAACAATGCTTCAATAATAATCTTTGTATTTAAAAATATTTTTTAAACTTTAGAAAATTCTAATTAGTTTTTCTAAGGCTACGTCGACAAGCATAAAATTGCATGCGTGAACTGGACGGACGCACGTGCAACGTGACGCACATATGCTGCACTGTACACATCGTTCCTTCTTGTCGTTCAGTGGTTCTGACGACATTCTTAAAATTTGTACTGCCTATACACACAATCAGGTGAAATAGCAATAGGAGAAAAGCAACTATTAGAAGAAAAATTCAGGGAATCTAGTCATCATGGGAGAACATTGAACTTTAATTGTGACTTTTATATTATATTTTGTGTTAAAGCAGCAAGACAATTCAATGCGATTCTCTTCTAAATACATAACGTCATTATCGAGCAGTCTTCAATAAATTACAAGTTATACTCAATTCAGGGGACTGTGTTATAGTAAAGACTGTACCATTACCTTCCACAAGACTGGTGTTCAAAACAGTAAATAAGGCTTAAATAGAGCTAGAAATACACGCTCATTGATTTAAAGGTTGCGATTTGCTCTTTGCAAAAAACGCGTGGTCAAGATTGCTAGATTCCTGTCTCCTGCGAGAGACCATGCACTATTGGTCGAATCCTTTCTTTTCAAGAAAAGATGCGTGCTCGAAACGCATGCTATTATGTGTTAGACGCGTGCGTAAAATTTAAAGAAAAGACGCATCGTGTGGACGCAGTTTAACAAGATCTTTACAGTGACATGTTTCCTTGAAGAGGAAATGTCAAATACTTTCAATTTATGGACTTACACAATGAAATAATGAACAAATGACAGCAGATAAGAGTTCATTCTATTAATTGCATATTATTAAAATTTTGTGTTATATTATAAAACCTGTTAATAATAGCAAGGAAACATCTGGAGACCTGTGTTTTTCATTTAAAGGAAGTTACGAAGTTTGGTTGAATAGAAACCTCGAACTTCGTTCTGAACGAAAACCCTTACTGAGTTAAATTAAATATTTCTGTACGTTTCTAAACGTCAGAGTTTTCATGGAAATCGGAATTATTCCATAGATATAAATGCGTTTTCTTCTATAAGAGAAAAAATTAAAAATATTCCGCCATTTTGCAGAAAATATTGAAAATGTCGTAGAGGCTTTATGTAGAGTAGTGCCCCAAAACTTATATCTTAATGATGTCCAGAACGGCACAACTCTATCTTACTCATGATGTATTTACCTAGTTTCAGCTCAAAAGATTCTAATCCAACAGAGTTACGCGTGACATATCCATCCACATATACAAATCTATTTTCAAATTATTGTTCCAAAATGGATGAATCCCCTTTGCACCTGTACCAATCTAAACGATCTTTGGAACAGCGCTACGTCCTTGACCTCACATGTGAGCAGAATTGCAGAAGAAAAATGTGTGAAAAGGACATTAGACGCGGATTGTACGACCAATATTCGAGATCCCATACTTGACATGATTCCAATACTTTAGTTAAAAATCTATATCTTTAGTATTACAGGTGTAGAAAGATGCCCAAAAAATTTTAATTTTTGCAAATTTTGAAAATACAGAGTTCAAGAAAAACTGAACATCTATCAGTCTTACAAGCGTTCTTTGACTATTCGAGAAAGAAATTAATAAACTATATTGAACATTTTTTTGAGAAAAAATTGCTTTTAAATTACCCTGTATTTCATGCATAATTACGCGAAAATGTTTTTCTGTTTCAAAAAATTGTGCATAACCTTCTTTAAAAATCTAATTTTAGAGAAGAAATTTCATTCAGGAAAAAATCTATCATCAATATTGTAGTCGTAGGATGAATCATAAACAGTTTCTAAATATTGAATCTGTCTGTGATACATCAAAACCTAATGTGTGGGCAATGGGCATGCATACGTACTTTGTCCTAGACTGAAGGAGAGAAAATTATTGTACAAAGGATGAGCTATTTACGTTATATGCCCTCTACCCTTCACATTCAAGTTATAATAAGAAAGAAAGCAAACTAAAAAGAGTGTTGGGGGAGAGGTCGAGGTCCCACGGAGAAGACATGGCCCCACGTTGCGTCGTGGCGTGGTTGGCATGGCGTGGTGCCGCGCCGCGTGGAGTCGCCTTGGTTATTTCGGTTACGCCGCGCCGCGCAGTACACGGAACTGTTATTCTAGTGCAACAAAATTGAACTTTCAAATGGCCAAAAGAGAAAACACAATCGTCCGCGTGATACTTGGCTGTTCGGGATGAGCCGCGTCACAGTCGGTCGAGCTAACGTTTCGGCCATCATGTTGCGGCCTACTTCAGATCTATATTGATTTAGCTATGCTTCAGACGAAATTAGCTATACTTGCCGGAACGTCATCTTGGTCGTCTGTGATGGACGCGGCTCATCCCGGACAGCCAAGTATCAAACGACTTCGGCCCCGGAAGCCTGCGAATCCACAATTGTCCGTACTAATCAAATAACCTTTGCGTATTGCTCGCCCAAGTTTTCTTGATACACGAGCTTCCTAGTCCTCACCCAGCGCTGAGTAGTACGGCCCGTTGAGATATTCATGTTCGACTGGGAACGTTCTGAGTTACCAAGTTGCTGGCAACAACCACCTCATACTTTCAAAGTAATCATATCATTTCTCGTGGCACGCTTCGGCGCGTTAAGTTCATGCCCACAGTTGGTACGCCCTTTTAATTCGTGACGTATCCAAAGTCCTTCTCTCCCCGCATCCCCCGCTGTGGAATATCAAGAAAACTTGCGCGTATAGTATCTGTGAGTGCGACCGTTAGCCTCGGCTAGAGCTCTTCCGGTCCACCGTGGGGCAAGTTAAGGTGTCATTCAAAGCGTGTTCGACCGGCTGAGATAACTCAAAGCAACAACTGTTAACACTGCGGTATCTCTTGACAGTGAGATCCTAGGGCTCGAGTCCCGATGGTGGCAGGATTTTCGACACTATCTAGAAAGCTAGGTCGTTGCTTGGAGGATAATTCTAGAGGTCGGCAGCTCTAGTGGGTAGTGTTCAATTGTTTCGTCGATCAACGCCAGGCGAATGCCGGAGTAGTACCCCAACAAACGGGCCACGGACCGCGTGCGATCTTTCCTTCCTCTTCCTTGTCCTATCTTTACCCTTCACTTACACTTACATGCACTATACTACCACACATGTCTGGAAGTGAGAGCTTGCGCCGGCTAGGTTGGTGCCCCACTGAGGGGAGGTACTTGGAAAAGGGAAACTCGCGCTGGAGACGTGTATGTTGGTGAATCTCACATTCCAGCAGAGAAGAAATACCACCGTTTCCTGGGATATAACATACACTACACTTACGGTACTTATCCGTTGCCTCGCCTGGAAATACGAAATAAATAATTGATTCATGTCAGTCCAATGGTGGAGAATTGGCCATTTTCTCGAATCATTTCAAATTGATTTAATAGATTTCCCAAAAATACTTTTTTAGGAGTTTAGCTCTAAAATGTAATTTTGTAGAGTTTAATGCACTTACGGAGATGATCAATAGTTAATTCGATACTTTCGACGAGACGAATAGGTTGGTGCTATTTTTAACTGAATCTTTCCAGAATTAGCTGGAAGAATTCTACACATGTTAAAAAGAAGACTATGGAGTTTCATGATCCCCATGATGGTGAAAAACTGTGAATTACTATACTGCCTTCCCGGAGTAACGTGAATTGTTACTAATATATTTTCATAATCTTTTAACAAACTGTTCGTTGAGATTTTAAAATATATAGTGGGTACACTCACACATGCAACGTTTTGTGTCGCCCTTAGACGACAATGGCTGCTAAGACATTGAACTGAGAGAACTGGGACGCCACTCTCTCTTCTCTCTTCTTGCAGTCTTCTCTCAACAGGTCCACTTGCGCGTCCGAATCAAGCTGCCGCAACAAATAGAAGTGGGGGTTCATTTGCTAAAGCTTCTGTATGCTCACTATGGCTCTTGCATTCCTTCTTCTAAGAACTACCTTTTAAACATAAAGATGCTGACCCAGTCATGTCATATTTATTCTGTCCTACCCTTGAACACATTAACTTTCCACTTCCTTTCCGACTTGGAAGCCATTTATTTATTTATTTATTTATTTACGTCAAAAACAGTTAAAAACTGCGTGTGACGAGCTATGGGGAGAAGTGAATTTTGTGCACGTTTTTTGTGCACGTTCGTAATTCTGTGGTCTCTATCCTAAACCATATTCTAGTCATTGCCTTCAAGACAGACACATGATGAATGTCCACTGGATATTTGAACATGTATGTCCTCATCTGCAAAATTGTGAAATAGATCATTGCTATACTTTTGACATAATCCTCGTATTTATCACATTTATATCACCAGGGGGCGAATTAGTGCATTTGTCGCTGAATTCATCAATTTTAACATCATTTTAATGGTATTTACTTGAAATAATATTTACGAGATGCAAGAAATGTTCTTCAGAGAATAACTCAGTAGTCTATTCGATTTCTTCGCACAGAAATTGTAATGTCAGCCGTTGTGAGTATATAATCTAAGGTTTCTGTGACGCCTATCAGCGCTATTGTCGGTTAAGTCAATTTCGGTATAACTAAAGATAGATTTCGTGATTAAGAACATTCCAAACCAAAAGTTTGCAAGCTGAATTCATTTGAACGAATGGAAGATGCTTCTGTTATATCAGTAACATATCAACAGCTTCGGTTGTTCATCTGAACTGGTTTTGATATTTTTTGCGTAATTTTTCTTCATTTATAGAACATCTTAAAAACATTTTAAGAGATTTTTATTGATTATTTTTGGCGATTTTTTGTCATCAAAATCCGCCCCTAATAATCACATTGTTGACTCCCGTACAAAAGCTGATAACTCGGAAACAATATTTCTTCAGGAAGCTAAAACCAACTTTCAGCAAAGCTGTAAATCAGAAACCTGTTATATTGAAAAAAACTTATGTACAAGTTTAGTATTTGCGCGTGTTATATTTAGTAAAAGTGTAGTTAGTATTTAGTAAAACACGCGTTTTATGAAATATATTTGCAATTGTAGAATTAAATGTTTCTGTCCTTTAATTAGGGTTAATTGGATATCCAAATGTACATGAATATATTATCTAATCATTCACATCTAGAATGTTCCTGTAATAATCCTGTATTATCCTAATTTTCATGAAGGAGATAATGAAACACATCTTCCCATCCTGATATTTTTCAACTAACCGTCTACCTTCAATTGACAAACAACTCACCATATCTTGTTAGTATTCGCAATTTTATGAAATTTATGGAAGTTCGTAAAAATACAAGCTCATTACTTAGCAACCAAAATAATTTAACTGATTTGATTTGCAAAAAATAGAGAACCATTAGGAGAATCTCGTAATATACTTATTTTCAATAAAATATTGACTTATTACTTTATTCATTGGAGTCAAAGGTAGTTCATTTACAACAAAATATTGTTAATGGGAAGGGACTTATTTAAGAGTAGAGCAGTAGCACTAACTGAACATGCGTCAACTGGCGGAACTCTGATGTTTTTGTGATGTACGTGTTCCGGCAGCTTTTTTACACTTTTTTCATCGAAACAGTCTCGGGTTTTTTTCTCAAATCCGCCGTTTCTATATCCTTCACTCTCCAGCTACGCGTGTTCCCTGGACAGTGGCACGTCCTCCTTCCTGGACTTAAATCAATTCAGCTTAATGTCGGGTCATTGACACCTCCTCGCTTGTCAGAGGAAGCCTTTAGGTCAATTTCTTCTCTTATTAGAAGATGCTTTTGAGGTACTTCGTAGGGCCATTTAGGCTGCTCTTCTTTGTCATGGTCGAAAGCTATCTGCCATTCAGAGATGTTTAGGGATGAACAGGATGGTTGTATCTTCCAAAACAGAATCCTCCGCATTGCAACCAAAGCTCCATGGTTTGTTAGAAACTCAACTCTACATTCAGATTTCAACCTAAAATCAATAAAAGAGCAAATCATTCACACATCTCACAATTTCTTCCTCCACCTACCTAACATATCCGGACCATCCTTTTACAACCTCGGCATAGATAACCCTCCCTTTCTGAGAATAAAAAACAGATACCCCCTGCACTCATTCTTAAACTGCTTTTCCACGTTCGAATAGAAATAATTAACTTCAGTATTTAAATTCATCTCAAGTGATGTTCTGGCGGTGCTCATTGAGTTTCCCCACTCGTAATTTTTAAAATTAGTATAAGTCGCCAATCATCTGTTGGATCATCATGGTTGGATCTGTCTCACCATGCCACAACGCTGAAGCTCACGAAAACGCACGCAAATTATACTTCTCTACACATCAAATTTAGTTTTTACTGACTTTTTCACGAAAATAAATTAAATTAAAACAACAAACAGAATCAGGGAATGACACATCCTTGGTACAATGCGCACTTGCTTTTCCCGCATCCTCCTACGCAATCCAGGCAGGCCAAGACCAAAAATGTATAGTTCGAATGGTGAATGGGAAAGCCCATCATGCCACAACACACCTGTAAAAAAAATGCCCAACCGACAGCGGCAGGATTTTCGACACAAGCTTTTCAGGCAGGTCGAATTCAGGAGGAGAATTCTAGCGGCCGGCTGCTCTGATAGGTAGTTTTCCGTGTTTTCTCTCAACACCAGTGCCGAATGCCGGAGCAGTACTCTTACCAACGGGCCACGGACCGCGCGCGATCTTTCCTTCCTCTTCCTAACCTTACCTCCTTACACACTTATTTACACTAACATGCACTACACTACCACACATGCCGGGAGACCGGTCGGGAGCTTAGAGCTTGTCCCGGTTGGAACGGTGCCTCGCTGGTGGGAGATACCTTGTTTTTTCTTTGTTTTTGTTTTTATTCAAAATCAATAGTTTTTTTAAAATTAGATATTTATTTAATGTAATTAACGATTGTTTTCAAAACATAAGTGGCTTTTGTATACAAGCAATTGAGTGCTTACTTGTAATTTTTAGTTAAATCGTGACAATTTTAGAAAAATAAGTAATTTTTTCTCAGAAATAGGCCCAAGATGTTTTTATTAATTATTGCTAGAATATACCAAAGCTTTCTTAATAATAAAACATAAGTTCGATTTTCATTCAAACATCTCGAATTTCGAAATTTGCAAAAGTTCAAATGTTTCACGAACCTGTTCTACTCCTTCAATATTAAACCTAGAGATTTATTTCTTCATGCAACTAACTCGGTTTTCATTATTAAATATTTAAATAATTGTATTGATTGTAATTGATTGTAATAATTGTATATTGAAATATTGTTATTATGAAATATTATATTTCGTGTAATTCAGTTATGTCTTTTGCGTTTTTCAAGTAATGACTAAAATATTAGAAGGATAGAACGTGCACAATTATAATATTACATACCCATTGCCAATATTACGAGCATGATTGTCCTGTTGTAGCACTACTAATTGTATATCTCACCGAGATAACGTTATATTAATTTTAAGTGCGAGAGACTACAAAATTGTAATTTAGTACTAAAGTGAAACCTGGGCGACTTGTCAAAACAAATAACTTTTTAAAGCATGGAATGAAAATTATCCTAGGATTGAGCGAGTAATCATAAAAAGCCCTGACGTTTTTTAACAAAAATCCGAGTTCATGTTTTTTATGAACAATGATTTACAATACTCTCAATAGTATGTAATAATTTCTGTGTTTTTGAGTATTGCCCGGCTAGAATCTGCAACTCCGCACACTGCGCGCCGCGGGCAGGGTCGAACTGGCAGCACACGCAGGCCCTCAATGTCAGTGCCAAGGGCCGGCGGCGGCGGCGGCGTCAGACGCACCAACGAAATTGGCGCCGTTTGCGTTTTGTGTCACGTTTAGTATTACTTCTTCCTCGTTTTCTGCTCCGAGGTAATCAACGATCAACGCTTGACGGGGATCTCGTGGGTCAAGAAGGATGGGATATATGAATGTGGGGGATCATCTGAAGGTTGGAAATGGGGACAGGGTGCGGAAGGAAAGATTGCGCGGTCTGTGACCCTTAGTATAAAACACTTCTCCATCGTCTCTCAGACCAGTAAGTGATTGAGAAAAAATCACGGGAATAACCAATCAGAACTGTCGGGCTCTAGAATTCTTATCCAGGCTAATCTGCTTGTTTCATTTATGTGATGACACCGATTGGACTCGAACTTACCGGTCATCGAAGTTTGTGTGCATGGGGAGGGGGGATTTGCAACTACATATACCATTGCCACACAAGCATTTGAAAGTTTTACCTTATTACTTTCGCGTATACGTGGTACAAATAATGTAATTCTACAGAACTTTCATGGCGTTCGTCTATCGGTTTGTGATCACTACTGCTTAATCTATACATAGGACGTGTGTTCACCCCCGTTGGCATTATTTATTATTATTATTATTATTATTATTATTTGCATGTCTGTCATTACTGGCCACGCTACACGTTCTCTTCCGAGGCTCAGTCGTATTCTATCCTGGAGAGAGATAGTGTGCCATTACGAGTATCAGTTTTTCATCGTATTCCTTGATAAATTGTTACGCATGAAATTATGAATTATATTTCTTTTTCTCCTTTTTCTTCTTTTTTATTTCTTCTTCTCCATGCCACAGTGTCTTATTGTTGACCTTGATCCACCTTTCCATTCGTTCTTCCGCTGTAACCTGTTCCGTAAAATGACATATCTTCCGGTTGATTAGCTTTGATAAACAAGTTCCCCATAAAATAAGAAGCTTTTATTTTCGAATCCACCGCTTCGCAGTGCTTTTATCTGAGAACTCAGCTATCTTCATCAAAGCGTACTACTAGTACGCCACGCCTCCGGTTGTGGCAGCACCGTCCAAATCAGTTGGTTACACAAAACTTACGGTGTTAAGAGATCGAATTTTATGCGGTATCCCCAGCAGACAGGATATCATGAAAAATAGTCAAAATTTGAATGCGCTTTGCACATTAGTAGTAAGTACACCGAAATTACCAGCAGTGGGGAATCTTGTTTTTAATTTTGAGATAAGTTGAGAGACAAATATTTTTGTAAACACACATGCACTCATTTTATAATAATTTTAATATTATTATTGTAAAGAAATCACACTATCAATTTCAACCGCATTAACAATTTATAACATATAGGATGATTAATGATGTAAAAAGTCAATCATGCAAAAGCTGTTTTTTTTCTCTCACTAATCTACTTTGTTTAAAATACAACAAATGGCCACTAACGTGTTAAGAGAAAAAGATAAAAAAGACATATATCAATATTATCACCATGTCAACATAAAAAATAACCTGCCCAGAGTTTAATTCTAGAATCGCCTCTTCAACGTACACATTTCATGTAGTATTCTCTCCATTTTAATGGGTAATAAAATCAGATGTTTTCCCTTTCACGGGGTTGCCACTAAATACTCAAACAAGTATGTCAAGGACACCTCATTCTAATTGGAATAAGTACACAAGGCTTTCACAATCACTCATCCATTTTCAGGAGAATCACCCATCAAACCTAGGCAAAACATGCTCTTAGTCGTCAAAGTTTCCGTCAAACTTTGCCGATAACTCAATGAGACCATTATCGTGATGTTAACCCACCTTTAGACTTTTTGGTCAGCATTAAATGACAAGAAGCAACTGTGGGTAGAATATTACGCATAACAAATGCATGTGGGTAAATTTCCTCTATTTTTTGCAATATAACTTTAAAATTAAGATGCACATAAAATCTTATTTTAAAATATGATAAATGATATTTAAAATCAGATGACTTGACTTAAATGATGATGGATCGCGAAAATGAAAAATGACTTAAAACAAGAACTAAATAAGATTTCTAATCATTAGAAACTGCTTGCATTTTTCGGCAAGTTGCAAATATCTATATTCTGAATGAAATGGCTGAGTTTTCACCGATGATTTGTGATGTTCTTCAGATTTGTCAAATTTTGTATGATCAATTTTTATGTTTCATCTTCGAGTTATTAAGAACGTGTGTACTACCCAAAAGGTATGCCATGTGACACGAAAATAGTCGAACATTTTTTCCCTTGGTATCTAAATGAAATTTAAAACAGAAGTGTAAATACATGCTTTCTTGAGATGACAGTGCACCGCAATTTCATGGACTTAATAGCTTAATTTCCAAATGAGTGTGTGCGTGCGTCCCTGCTCGTGCGTGCGTGTGCATGTGTATGCGCGCGCGCGCGCGTGTCTGTGTGTGTGTGTGTGTGTGTGTGTGTGTGTGTGTGACAGAGAGAGAGAGAAAGAGAGAGAGTAAGTAAGTGAGTGAGTGTGTGTAGCAAGCCAGCCAAGGAAATGAGTCAAATCGTTGAAGAGGGAGATCGAAAAAATGCCAACTTAGCCAAAACAACGATTATCCTCTTGATCATTACATTCGCAACGCCTCCCCATTGACACAACACGACTATCCTTCTTCCCCCTTACCATCTCGCCAACAGACATTTCGACAGCTTCCGCTGGCGCCCTACCAAGGGAGCGTCCAGCGTCGTGTGCACAGAGCATAAGAAGAAGATAAGCCAATTCTCGTTTTCTTCGCTTCACCGGGAGAGATGGCTCAGGGCATCAACTGATGACATTGCAGTCTGTCTGAACGGGAGATCCTAGGTTCGAGTACCGACCGTGCCAGGATTTTCGACACTAGCCTGTCAGCTAGGTCGGATATAGTCGCTGTCTGGAGGAGAAGTCTGGCGGCTGGCTGCTCTGATCGGTAGTTTTTTTCGCGGTTTCTCCGATCAACACCAGGTGCATTTCCCTCAGTAGCCTAACAAACGGGCTTACAGCTTGTCCCGGCTGGGGGCGCTGCCCGGGCTAGTGGGAGGTACCTGTTTGAGGGGAAAACCCCGCTAGTCGACGGTAGGTCGGCGCCAGATCTCGCCATCCAGCGGGGAATAGACCATCGCCACCACCCGAGAAAAACACGCACTTCACTTACGGAACTAATGACCTAAGTAGTTGACGCGCCCGTAAACATCAATAAATGAATCTAAAAAACCGGCCACGGACCGCATGGGATCTTTCCTACTTCTTCCTTGTCCCTTCCTCTTCCGTTACACACACACACACACTAACATGCACTACACTACCACATACGTCGGGAGACCGGTCATGAGCTTAGAGATTGTTCCGGCTCGGTTTGTACCCGCTGGTGGGAGATACCTGGTTGGGAAAATTCCTGCTAGTCGACGGTAGGTCGGCGCCGGATCACGCCATCCAGCGGAAGGACCTCCCGAGCAAAAACAAACACTACACTCACGGAACTAATGACCCCAGTACTTCACGCGCCCTGAATCACTAACAATCAATTTTCTTGACACCCTACTATGAGCTTCATAACATCATTGATATATTTTGTGACCAACGCGAAACGTCTAGACAGAAATAATTTATGAATAGGAGTGAACAACTCACGAATTTGCAAGCAGCTCACTAGGTCATGACATGACCCAGATCGCACGAATACGGCCAAATACAGACACGTATACATTTTTTTATTTCCGAATTTCGCTCCTGAAAATGTGGGAAATTTTCTCTTTTTCTTTCTTCAGAAATAAGGATTTACGGATTGTTAATTTGTTTCCCATACTCCTCTTATTATAATTAAATTTAAATTAAGAAAAAGCGCGGTAACAAAATTATTTTTTATCATCCAGAATCAAATGAGACATAATTCTACTAGAAATGGGACAGTATTACCCTCTATGTTGATTTGTCCTGGGTAGCGTTCATAACGTATCCATAGCACGTACCTTTCCTAAAGTCTGAGAATAACCTATTCTTCCCCTTCCTCTACTTCTTTTTCCTTGAATAATTGATGAAATAGTTGATTACAATTACTAGAATCTTATCCTTAAATTATTATGTAAAACTTTCTTTGTTTAGGTCTCATTTGTGCGTAATACGGTACATTAACTTACCCGAAAGACAAATTCTAAAGTCTACGAATCAATGCATACGTATCAAAGATAGTATGTATTTTTACTTCCCAACTTTTTTCATCGTAAGAAATGGAATTTAAAATTTAATAATTATTTGAAATTGTATGTGCAACCTGCAACACATTAATTTACTGCCGTATCCATCAAACTTACAATGTAAGTGGATATTTGGAATTCTACACTCTCTACTGAATGTATACCAGTACAAAAATGCGTAATTAATGCACATTCACTAACGAAGGTAGCATCTACTAGCAACACTGACCCCCGTCAGCAGATGTGTTCACAAGAATTAATCATGATTCTGTGTCCGCGTTAGGGAATTTTAAATGGTTCGTATGGTTCATATTAGTTATACGTGTTTTTATTAACGAAACAATTGTATAACTAGAAATTTGGAATGTCGTAAAAACTAAACACATAGCCAGTTCCAAAAATGCAGGATTTATTCAATCCTCCAAATACAATATTCCACTATCGTTCCAGGTCTTGCCAAAATTATCTATCCAGGAAATGTACAAAAACCTATACCGAATCATGTTGTAATGTGAAGTGATTACGAAGTGAGAAATAAAACATGCACCATGGAGGAATATACAAGTTCTGTTCCAGTGTCTCGTTCCATGCTCAGCCCAAAGAGTATATATCGCTCAGCCCGAATATAACCTAATTTCTTTTGTTGTCTATATGGTATGTTCAACTGTTTGATCTTCAGCGCTTTCTGCGGCAACCAGAGGAAATATTTTAATCACGATTTCATACAGAAAACAAAATGACCGTGTAAAACGCTCCAATTCGTTCATCCAGTTTCAATACTGAAACAGTACCGCGTAGTAACGAACGTCCCTTTCCCAACTATTTTCTCTACAGAAAATTGATGAAAAATTACCGTGTAAAACGGGCTTAAGTTCGCGCTCGCTCGACCATCACCGAAGCGCTTTGGCCGCACCAGGCCAGCGCCGCCTGCTCGCGCTGGCTCGAACCACCCGTCCCTCGCCGCCCCGTTGACGCAAACACGGCGGGTGCTTTGAACATCGTTACCGGCTTGAAAGAAACAGACGGAATGGTTTCCAGGGCACTAACACGCCACACTACTCGACGGATCCAACTTGTTGGGCTCGCGAGGACCTTACGGATCTGGCTCGCAAGACGTGGCTTGGAGAAGACCTATCGACTTCGACCCTCCCTCGCGATTTATAACACTCCCTTATACTCTTCGTAGAAAAAGAATTAAATTTAAAATAAATACTAGCGTACTGGGGGAGGCAAACTCTTGTACTTCAAATACCATAAAATATATACACAATAATACAACACAATAAATTTGCTCTTGAATTAAGTAATAAATTATGTGAAATAACTTTTTCAATATTATTGCACCACCTTCGTTCCCATCTCTACCTCGAAGATATTGAACTGCTAGCGCTCTGCACTATCTGCAGTGATTGGGTATGACTTGGAAAACTTATGATGAATAATTCACATTCACAGAAAGGGAAAGAGAACGTGTGTCTTAACCTTTCTGGTTTTTCCACTAGTAAAACACACGTAAAAGGCCTGAATCAAAAAACGTATTATAAATGTTTTATTGTTACACTATATAAATTAAATAAACAAATTGAAAGTCATGCATGAATTCAGTAGTTACAATCAAAACTATATTAATTTTTTATATGCCACCATTGGTTGGTAAAATCGGGTGGTGGGACTCGGAGCGTGGGCGTCTTTCCTCTCTTCCTCCTTACGACGCTATTAGCTGCAATTCTTCCGCAATCAACGTTCTCGCGCCCCGCCCCTCCTCTCCCCCTTCGCGCCGCCGGCCCAAGTGCCCATCCCCGCCGCTGCCCTTCGCGAGCCGCGTCCTGGTGCTAAATTTACTCAGCGGAGAGATATCAATCAAAGGCGGCGCGGTGCGGTGCGGTGCGGGGTGTTGCTGGGCTGGCGGGAAGGTTGGAGGGAGGTGGGTCGGGCCAGCCTGGGAAGGCGGGGAAAGAGAGGGGCGGAGCTGGGTGAGATGAGGCGTTTTAAGGGAAGATAGAAGACGGGATGGGATAGGACGGGGGGTTGACGGGTCCGGGTGTAAATACACGAGGTGTGAAGGGACTGTGTGAGAGGCGAGGGGAGTGTTGGGACGGGGTGTAGGGCAAAAGGGACGGGAGACGAGTACGGTGGGATGGAGAGTAGATAGAGTGGCGGGACCGAAGGGGACGGGACGGGCAGGAAGGGGCGAGGAGGGACGAGCCGGGAGGAACGGGACGGGACGGGACGGGACGGGAGGGGCGGGGCAGGGTGGCGGGGTGGCGGGGCGGAGCGGCCTGAAGGCCGCTCCACAATAGCCTGTGAACGGGAACGACAACGCGAACGGGAACGTAAAGAAAGTTGAAAGGCGGACATCTCAGGCAGGCGTTCACAACACGACGGGAACGCGAAGCTTGACGGGAACGGGAACGGGAACGGGAACGGGAAGGATGGTCAACATTTAACTCGGCCCGGGAACGGGAAGCCTCTTGACCAATGAGAGTACAGCAAATGGCGGCGAAGCTTTCCAGCTGATCGAGCGCGCGGCCTGCGCGTGAAAACTGGTCTGCAGCGGAGTTGAGAGTGTAGTGCGATATTGAGGTTTCAGCGTGAATTTGCTAGATTAGGGGTTTGAGGGAGATTTAGTTAGTCGTTGTTGAATTGTTTTAGTTATTTTTAGTGATTTCAGTATAATTCGTTTTCTATTCATATTAATACAGCAAATTAAAATTTCCCACAAAATACTTTTTTTGATGTTTCGTTTAAGTACTGAAATGTACCAACAACGTCTCGCCATAGACTCTTACGAGATCGTTGGCATCATTCATCTAAGATGGTTATAATCGTGACCCGTTCCGAATTTATATTAAAATTTTGGGCGCCAGGAACAGGTTACGTTAATTAAAAATGACCAATGCTTCCACAGCTAATTTCACCAATGTATAAATGTCCGGCTAGCTGGTCAATGGGTCCCGTTATGGATAATCGCTATCGCCTAGATAGCCGATTACTTGATCTGCCAACTGTACAGTATGGCGAGGAATCTGAAAGGGAATAATTATCTATTTCTAACTATTTAACAATTTTGATTGACTAAATGAAAATCTTTTCATTTCCAAAAGAAAAAAAATTCAACAATTTATTTAACAATACTAACAATTGTCTTGTCCTTAGGTCATGACCTCGTTTTAAAATATATATCTTTTGTACTGCAGTCTTATTTACCGTCTTGGTCGCCGACGCCCCGCAGTCTCTTGTCACTTGAATGTAGGCGATCCCAAGTTCCGCTTCTCTCTTCTAATCTTGCGACGTTGCCGACGCATCCAGCCCTCACTGACTAGAATATCTACCGGTTCTTAATTGGTATTCAGAGTTCTTAGTCTTCCCCAACTAGTGGTAAAATATTAAAGTCCAAAACCGCAATATATATAAAACTTTCAAAGTCCTAATCGAACTTCCCGTCGCACATCAACTTCCAGATTCCGGAAAACTATTGAGTCTCACTCGAAGCTTACAAGTCCTACTTCACTAATGTTGATCTCGCGAGCGATCTTTACTACTCGACGACCACTATCAGAATGTCCAGTTCTCCCTGTTCTTTCGCCCTCAACGCTTCGGTAACCGTCCTTCGTTCCTCTTTTTTAAAACAAAACGACAAAATTAGACAGTCTATTCTCCCTTAGCCAATCCATTCATCTCTTATCAAACCAAGTAGCCACGCCCTCGACAGTCATTCCTTTTCAGACCAATCACACATTATTTTATTTGTCTATCTAGCCAGCGCCCCCATCTCTTCAAGGCCTGAATGCAGTTTGTTGACCTTGCCAACCACTGCGCCAGCGTTGCTAAGGCTGTATATCGCCATTTGCATACCCTTTTGTCCAACTCAGTTACAGCCAATATTATTAACAAAATATTATATATTTTGGTATATCACAGTACATAGGGGTTGTTTGTTTATTGATAAATTTTTGTTAGTTGTATTTGCCTTAAGTTCGTAGTACTTTTCACATTTTTTTCATTCTGATGAATTCTTTTTCTAATTAATATTATTTCGTTAAAGTATTCATTATTTATACCAACACACGCAAAAATCTGACAGATAGCAAAGCAAAGAGTAAGCAAAATAGCGCAGCTAGAAGTGTTTTAGTTTCGGCAACTGTTTCCTGAAGTTCTCTTTTTTGCCGCTACAGGTTCTCAGCGCTAATCCTCTTCCCGTTGTGAAGCGCACGTACATCACGTTTCCGTTCCCGTCCTCCCCTTCGCGTGCTATTGTAGTTGCCGTTCCCGTTCGCGGGCTATTGTAGAGCGGCCTTGAAGCGTCGAACACGTCCGGGCTTCACGAATGTGGGATGGCTTGGACCGGGCGGGGCGGTGGAGAACGAGGAGGAGCGAGACGAGAGGAACAGGGCGGGGAGCGGACAGCTGGGGCACCAGCTTCCCCAGCAGCTCTTGGGGCCTCGGGGGTCGACCGCTTTGGCAGCGCTAATGCCGAGAGGTGAGGGGCTTTCAATACAGATTAAACAATGGCTAAAGGGTATTCCAATATATGAGGAAATTTACTTCTGGTTCCCGCACTACGATGTAGCACAAAACAATGAGCTGAAATTGATCCTCGCAGCAAAGCACTGTTTAAGTATGTCTCGATCTATATTTAATTATGCCCATTGACGTGAATGCATCATCTTGGGTTTTTGAAAAGTGTGCTATATTGTAGGAGACAGAACATAAAAGCTTTGAAGCAGTACCTGATCGTTAAGTGCAATCAATGACAATTTTAATGACTGCAGTGATATTAAATAAACGTTGTTATAGGAATACACTACATACGGGTCATGATATCGCCGAAACAACGCACAGTACAACTTCATGTATTTTTTTCACTACAATACTCTCAGCTCGTCTTTCTCTGCAGATATTGATAAAAACTGCAGTGATCAGTGACCGCACATAATAATCAGGTACTTCTTCAAAGTTTTTGCTTTTACTTTACATCTAAAAATCAACACTTTTTAAAAAACGGAAAATGATATCTACTTGTTAACGAATGTCATTAAATTGTCTTTCTCGCCGGCTTCTCATTCGGACGTTTATTCGCATAAAGTCGCCAATTTCGTTATTTAACTGACGTTGTACTATTTAGTCCTGCTCGCCTTAAAATTCGTCTCCAGGATTGGTGTACCTTCTAATAAAATTACATTGTTTACCGATTTCATTTATAATTAGTCCGGAAGGTCAGGTTTATTTTGACTAAAATAAGCAGGTAAAATGCATTACTTCTTGGGAATATGGGGAAAAGGTCTTGTAAAATATGGTAAACTAATTCAATGTGGCGTTACCGACGCTGTAAACTGTTTTTAAAAGTATTCTCAAGTGTTGAAAATTTCTAAACGTCATGCATAGCTTTATTCAAATAAATTTTTACAGTAGCATTGTACACACCAATGAATCATAGTAGCTGATAATATTAAACTCCCGTCCAAAATTTCCCAACACCTACCTTTATAATGAATATACCCCCTTCTAGTAATTGGATTGGAATTGCTCTATTAATCGCTTTGTAGGCGAATCTGTATAGGCCTAAACATTAATACGTGAATTTTTGAACGTTTATGTGAATAAGGTGTTAGTTAATTTTCATTGTCAGTTACATTCATTTGAATATCTGTATTTGCACGCTTAAAAACGTAAATGTGAGAAGTCGAACGTAAGAATGTAAATGTGCATTCATTCTGTAGCTTTACTCACAATTTGTTTTTCTCCCTATTCACTTGAAGTTCTTCAAATTTAATAAGTTCCAAGGCAATACTTTTCGAAGAATTTTGTAAATTTATTTTTTTAAATACGGTAATAAGAATGAAAATGAAATGAAATCTGCCGCGCGATTCACATATTCAAACCAGTGTTGCCATCATGAAAAATTATGGCGTCGTGGAGCGAAAGTTGCCTCTTGTGTACCGGGGTTTAATCAGCGACACCTGCATAGATCTGTTTAGGTGGCGTTGATTTAATTCCCGATCAACAAAATCGTAGCGCCAAAACACGCAAAAACACGTTTTTGGAAATTTCTTAGTATCTTTTGGCCGGACCCGAAAACAAATTATCTGTTCCCCACCATGAAACTAAGAGGTGTCGAATGACACATGTGTCTCGATTGGTGTACGGGAAGTGGTCTGACCGTGAGTGACGGACTTACGGGCGAACGAACGCATGGAAGCAGGAACGCACGCACGTTCAGTAACAAATAATATGGAGATGATCGTTAAAAAGAATAGTCAAAATAATTTCGAAAAGGGCGGGAAACCAAACTCAAACACGGATGGGATTCCCCTGGTCGAATAAAACCTGCAGGCATCAATGAAAGTAATATTCAAAAAAGCTTAATTCCCTAACGTTTTTGTTGTTTTTTTCGTAGAGGTTTTTAACGTCTTGGCCGTAAAACCCAAGGTAAACACTGCCTGTCTGGTACCACGCCTTACAAAACGCGATAGTGCTCAAGTGATGTTGAAGCTTGCAGATGATTTTAAAGAGATCGAAGGCAAAAGACACTAGTGGTGCTCAAGAGCACATACTTTCTCGTATTATTGGTAACTGTCATGTAACATTATTACATTGCAACTTTTATCCTACTAAAACGTCATCCATCACTTGCAAAATTCCTAATTAAACGAAGAGCAAGAATTTTTTTTAAAAAAATGCATAACTTCTTTTTTATAATTCAAATGTTTAAATTAAAGTAGCTTTCTGCCGTTGAATGTAATGGATTATTCTCTATGCTTACAAGGGAAGTAACAGATCCTTCATATCGAAACACCCCTCGAAATTTTTATGACACACGCAATGCACTATCTGAATCCCATTTCCAAAATATTAGCTGCCAGTTTCCACTGCAAGGCTCCAAAATTGAAGCTAAAATCTTAGGTAGCAATGGAGTGTTGCGGCGCCGCTGGACATCCCTACCAGCGTCGAGCGGCCGGCCGGCCGGCCGACCGACCGGCCGAACAGGCGGGCCACAGCGGCGAGCCGGCGTGCAGGCGAAAGCCAGGAGCAGTGTCTCGTCGCAAGTTAGTGCGGCACGAACAAAAAGCAGAAATGACTCGTTTCCACTGAATGATTAAAACAAATGTTTTCGGCTCCACGCTCAACGAATAAAAACTTCATTGTCACATTCTTCTTCACATTGGTTTTTCACAGTTTCAAGGCAATATTTGACGGGCACTAGAAATTCAGGAGGCCGTTCTGTTATGTACCTTGTAGCAAACCACGAATACTTTATCATATTTTGGAAAAGAGGAGATGAAAATTGAAAATGAATGAAGTATTGCAATTGAAGAATTGTGTCTCTATCGGAAACTTGGGCACTAGCACTCTAGTGAGACACAATATTTTCTGATAAACGGCGATACATAGCTTTCCACTGTCGGAAAAAGAACTTCTCAAGTGGTTGGATTTTTCCAGTAGTTCCGGGAGGTATCTGGAGCAATTCAATTGTCTTGCCTGGAGGAATATCTTCAATACAAGTTCTGACATTGTACGTGGTCCATGAATCTAAAAGCAGAGCAAAATTTTCACTTACAAATAGGAAGAACGCTTCTTTAAACCACTGTTTCAAATCTATCTTTCCCATTTTTCTTGATTTTGTAGTCGTAACAATTATGTTTTCGGCTTGAAACATTCTTTTGGAGACAACAGGGCCGAAAAATCCTTTTGGTTCCTGCAGTACTATAAATAATATAGGCAACAAAGATCCATCCATACTTATTGTTGGCATTATAGTGAACGAGTGTGATAATGCACTAACTGATGGAGCAACTGTCTGTGTATGACTTCCACCAACAAACGACAAAGCCCGTTTTGATCGCATTTCGCGTTCAAATCCACTTTGGTCTGTATTAGACGGCTGCGAGTAATGTGAAAATCTCTCTTTGGCGTTTTTGAGAAATTCTTCTACAACCACACCCTTTTGTGTTTCGTCGTGAACGTAAGTGCGTGATACAAATTTTGTTATTTTCCTGCTCTTAATTTTGTGCGCTTTTTTAAAAGATTGATCGAGGAGTGACAGGCGGAAAATCCTTATTTTTGCTGCCAGTTTCGTGTGAAATTTCCAGGGTCCACTGTCGCAGATCTTCATCATTCACATTTTGATTCGTTCTTACAAATTCAAATCGAGAACAAAATTTCTCATACAGAATTTTTTTATGTTCACTAGAATTTGCTGTCATGCTTTCCACTTGCTTTTTCCACAAACATAGTTGTCTCTCTGACATCACGCGGCGAAAATTTCTACGGACATGTGATATTGAAAAACGTTTCTTACCGCCCTCAATCAAACAGAATTCCACAGCTTTCTTCTTGTATTCGTAGCTAATGCTAACATCCTCATTTGTATTTTTCACAGGGCTTGGATAATAAACCGAACAGGAGGATTTGCAAGGTGACTGACGTTTAGAATCACTAGTTTCCAATTCACTGTCTGATTCTAGTAAACACTTTCCCATATCATCACACGTGGTAGAAGTATGCTTTTGACAGTCTGTATCACTGTCACTATCACTTGATTCACAATTACTTCCTTCGCATACAACGAGGGTCAATTCCTCGTAATGCTATTATTTTCGATCAATTCGATAATACATTGACCCATTTCTCGTTATTTTTCATTTACTCTTCCCTTCGAAAATACACCTTTGTTACCACAAGGCGAACTCAACTATATTAACGGGATTTAACACAGCTTGCTCTGTTGTTGTTATTTCTTTTGTAACAGCGAAAGATGAACTGGGTGCGAAACTACGCAGCCCTTGTTTATTGCAGGGCCGCTGACGGGCCGGCCAACTCATCCGTAACCTTGGGGTCCCTCGCGCCAGCTCGCCCGGAGTAAGGGCTGCCCAAACGGACCGGTAGAGACGTCTATCTTTTTCCTAGTACTTATATGTGTTTTTCAAAGTTTTATTTGGAAGACTTGCAATGGAAACTGGCCGCTATTTTTTCGCATACGAGTTTCTGGTATCAATTAGCATATGCCATTAAAATTTCGAGGTGAGTTTCGACATGAAGGATCTGTTACTTCCCTTGTTAGAAGAAGTTGAAAGAAAATACACCCTGGCTGAGATTTGAACCTGCACCCACTGCATTATTTAGAGATGGGTCAAAAAGTACAATGTACTGACATTTGTTAAAAATTTGGGAAGTGATGATAAAAATATTCAAGTTTTTATTCATGTAAACAGTTTCTGAAAATAATAAAATTATTGTATTTCTTGTTTTCAGATGTTCCAAAAGAACAATCGGTATCAATAATGTTGAATGGAGAAGAGTCAGAACTAAAATTCATTAATATTACCAACACTAAGGTAAGAAAAAATATTATTTTCTTGAATAAATTAATTCAAAAAGTGTCAAAAACTGTACAACATTCAATAAATATATTCATAAAACTGTCTATTAATTTTTAACATAATGAAGATCTCAAGTTTATTAAAGACAGTAAAATAGTTAATTAAAATATTTCACATAAAAATAGTTATAAAAATTTCACTGAAGCACTATACAATAATGATGTGTCAACAATTCTTCATATGTATTGTTATCTTCTAATGCTTGACTATATTTATAAGTTACAATTTCCTTCTTTTTATAATATATGTATGCCCAACAACCTGCAATAAGAATTGTCAAAATGTCATTATTGTATAGTGCTCCAGTGAAATTTGTATAACTGTGTTTTGTAGGTGAAATATTTTAATAAGCTGTTTTATTATCTTAAATAAACTTGCTATCTTCATTATATTAAATTAACATTGAATAACACTGTATGACATTGAAACTCAAATAATTGTAGATCATGCATGACATACAGCCCTAACGTAGTGTGTGTGTGAATCAGTACTGTAGACCCCTATTATCAGCAGTTATTTTTATTAATTATTTAACATTTTTAAACATTAAAATTATTATTAATGTTTGAAAAAAATGTTCAATTATTGTAATGGTTGAATGGTTACCTAAAATGTCTTAGATTATATGAAAAAAATTGAAAAAAATACTCTAAAAAAAGTTTTACCTAAATGACCTTTTTTCTATCAAGAATGCATGACTCTTGTAATATTTGGGTCATAAGTTTGGATCTTGGTGTCTATTTGTTAAGAAAACAATGTTGCATAGCACAAAAAGACATTTCCCTACTTTACATCTTTGTTTATTATATTTATACTTATAAAGTAATGAAACAACTAAAGAAACAATGTGACTAGATCATCAAAGTCACATTATTGCAATGTAAATTATTTTTGAAAGACTAGAAAAAATACCAGTAATAAATAAAGTACTCTATTATTCTCTGTGACTATATTTTTCACTTCTTTTTTCTACTTTATACCTGAAAATTTAGACAAATATTGAACCTTAATGTTTTCTTTTGGTTATTCATTATACATTATTCATAACACATTATTTTCTTAAAAATATTTAGGCTGAGTTGGACAAAATGGATCCTCCAGATGCTTTTGTAGTGCTGTATTCTGTGATTGACAAAGCAAGCTTCCAACGTGCCGAAGGAGAACTTACAAGATTGCAAGACTGGGGACTTTTACGAACAAGACCAGCTATATTAGTTGGCAATAAAGTTGATTTAGTGCGCAGCCGATCAATATCATCACAAGGTAAACATGAGAAATAATTAAATATCTATAAAATTGATCATTTTATTAGTGCAAATGCATTATGAAACTTAAATAGATTTATTTTCACAAATATAATTAAATAAACAAGTAGATCAACACCTCAGAAACTCCCTACCTGTTTGGATAGTGATTGAACATCTTTGTGATTCCTTTTAAGACCACAGTACTCAAATATATTTTTCTTTCATAAAAGATTGCTTGTATGATGGAAGTTTAAGCATGTGTGTATGAGTATTGTAATTTAATTTATTTAATCACAATTAAATTATAAACTACATTTTTTTCAAATTCTATGTGTATTGGTGATGCATTAATGCAATTTATTAAAGAAAAATTTTAACTCTTATGTTGCAGATGGCAAATGTCTGGCATGTACATATCGAGCAAAATTTATAGAAATATCTGTTGGCATTAGCCACAATGTGGACGAATTGCTTGTGGGAATACTTAATCAGATACGCCTGAAGCAATTTCATGCAGTACTCTCAGAACGAGAGAGCACGGCGCACTGGTACAAGAGTCGTGGAGTAGTAAGAGCCAGTATGAAAGCTCGGCAGATGTTCACATGGCTTTTTGGTAAAGAAGATTCAAAGTTCAAGAACTGTGAAAACTTGCATGTTCTTTAGTTCAGTTATCATTGTTACTAACATAAAATACTTTCAAAGCTTTTGTGATTCCCACAAAAGTCGAAGTTCCCAACTAGTTACTGTCACTGTCTACAAGAATAGTACTCATGTAACATGAACTGGATATTATATTAGATATTTCAGAAAGAAATTCTCTTGATACTATTTATATAAACCCACTGCAAGGCAAGAGCAAAACAGTATAAAATCCAAAATCTACCTCACTGCTTCCAAAGAAACAGTATTATTCCGAAGAAAGAAGTAACACCAGCAATTAATCAAAATTCAGAATTAGTCTAAATTATTTTCAACCAAGAAATGTAAACCCTAAATATATTATGAAATGTGATCTATTACAAAATTAAAAACTTACCCTTTTCCTAATTAACATAATTAATTGAAATTAACTACACTGATTCAACATTGTAAAAAATATTCATTGCCTTGATGTTGGGTGTTCATAAAATATGGTGTATTTATTACTGTATGTAATGAGTAAAGGGCTGTATTTGAACAAATAAGAAAAATGTATTTATCATCACTACTGTACAGTTAGTTCAGCTGGAATTGCTATACTTGTACTATTATATCCTCTTTGTTCCTCCAAATTGATGTAGATTGTATTGAAGACAATAATTTTGTACAATGTAAAGAATGACGCGAACTTAATTCCATATTATTGTAAAACCCATAGCTTATGTGGAAGTATTTCATTATTCTTAGAAATTTATAAGCATTATTGCTCAATGTACATAATTATTTTAATTTTGTTATAAATGCAATGTACATATAATATCTAAGAAATTCACACATAATTTCCTGTTGATATCTTTATTCAAATACAGCCACATGCAGCAGTTTACCACACTGCAAACTGGTATAAACAGCTCTTGAAGCAATAGCTAATGACAGAATTCGTGTGTGCATAAGTAGTAATGTCAATAATTAAATCCGTTAAAATTTCATGGTACAAAATACTATAATATGACAAATATACTAGTTTATTACTGATATTTCTCAACTAGTATGAGAATTTTGTATAATAATAATGATAATTTTATGGTATCTATACCACAAAAATTTTGCAGTTAATCAATTTTCATAAGAGTATGGTACCGCGAAATGGCAATTTTCCAACATTATTGTTTAAATCTATTGTACTTCTTTAACCTAGTTAAATGTATATGTTGTATGTACTTTTATGACCAAACAAGTATATGGACAGAAGAAATTGAATGTTTTGTTACAGTTGTAAATTTCGTATATATCTCACAACAAACTATCAGAGAAAATAATACGTTATTAACTGCCACATTCTTGCAAATGACAAGTGATAAGTGATAGTAGGCAGCAATTTCTTTCCCATGTGTTGTTCTAAAGTAATTATATGTTTGCAAAGAAAATGCTTGAATGGTTGTTTGTCTTGGAACATTATATTCACTTACATAAAATGAGTCATACCATTATAATGAAATGTATGTATGTATAATATTTTAAATTAAAGTGTCTATTTCTATTGACTAAAGAACATAAGCATCATGGGAGAATTTATCAAAAGTAGTATTGAATTCATTTCAGAAACCTGTAAGTATAAATTCTTGCAAAATTTCAAGTAAACAGCATACAGTATTTTTATTTCAGTCTTGAAAAAGTCTTCATCCAGATGTTATAGTATAATAATATTATTATCTCAAATACTATAATGCACAACAAAATATTTATTCCTGCATTTGATATGTTTAACGTGTCTGAATATGATATTTTATGAAGTGAAATTACATATTGTGAAACAATGAGACATAGCACGGTAGTGCAATTTTTTACTGTTAGTAGTTTTTCACATTTCTATCAAAAAAACAATGTAAGTCGGTTTTCCTTGATTTTTCAGGATCAAAGTTACTTCAGTTGATTATGTGCATTCTTTGTAACTTTTCACTTGATCATTTTTTTTTTTTTTAAATTATAGACATCTGACAGTTATAAGAATGATTACTGAATTATCAATGCTGATCACTGTGAGATTAATTTTGAAAGTGGTAAACACTGCACTTGCCAGGAAAATTTTTAACTAAAATTCTTATATCAATTCCTTTTTGCATGTGTACTTTCATTGAAAATATTTGCATTAAAACCTTGAAGTAATATACACATTGTTAGATAATTACCAGAAAATTTTCTTTTACTGAATGCACTCCAAGTACATGAATACAGGACAGGCTGTTGGCCTCAACTCAGAAATTCTTCCTGTTTCTATAAAAGTTTAATCTCCATTTTTAATTTTTATAAATAAAAAAGACATTCTTTTTTATAGGAATCTACTTTACTTGAAATTATTATGTAGCTTAAACATATTTATTTCTAAAGATACATAATAAACATAGAAGCATCTGTGTTATTGTTCTTATTTTCTAAAAAAAAAAATAATTCATAGATTTCTATAACTTCTATTCCAATTTTGTTATCATCTGTATAACATATTCTTGTACCGACAGTGTTAATCTGTCAGGAAAAGGTGTGCTGAATACAATATAAAAGATGTCACAAACTTGATCTATGGGTCTGTTTATGCAATGCATGTAAGACCTAATAATGTAAACATAATGTTTAGAATTGAAACATATACATCTAGTTCTGATCTCCCATGTATGCATTCACTTTGTGCACTTTATGCAGTTAAGGAATGAATAATAATGAAATGAATTGATCTATTATCAGAATACTTAAAATATTGACTAACAGTGCCTTTTAGTATACTTCAAATCCAATTACAGTACTTTCATCTTGAAAGTTGTACATTAATTTTGAAGTATTTCGTATATACTTCTACTGTAATATTTAAGTAAAAAGTGTGTAATAGTTATTTTTTATTTCAAATGTGAGAAATTATTTTATATCTAGTGTAATTTATATATATATCCAATGTGTACACACATATATGTAGCAAAAAGTGAAACAATAAAGCCTATTGTACTATAACAAATTCATATATACTTCAGGTCTGTTCACATTAATAATATTAGAACAACTAATAATTTTCATGAACATTTTTAAAAAGTTTGACATTATTTGTTCTGATACCCATATAACTCTTGATCAACTAATGAAATGGTAATTTTTAATGTATCAGATAAATATTTAAAATTATGCTTTGATGTTGGTAAATCTGAGAAAATAAACCTTGAGGTGGCATTCAAATTTGATTCAAGCCTACTAAACAAATTCTTGAATGAATTCTCGAAGAACTGGAGGAAGTACTGAGTAAAATTTGTAGTTAAGATTTTCAAAATAATTCCCAGTATACCCTAAAAAAATAATCTGCCCCAGACCATGTAAGTTTTTTAAATCTAAATTACAATTTAAAAATTTTTTTGATTATCAATCCAAATGAATGTACAATTTTTAAAATAAATTATAGCTGACTTGCAGACCTCTAGAAATAATGAGGATAAACTTGATAGAATATGGGGTTAAGCTCTATAAAAGAGGTATTAACATATACTGAAAAAGAAAACGATCTGTCATTGTTCCCAAGCAAATGAAAAGTAAATAAATAATAATTGGAAAGTGAATGAAAACCACCATTCAGAAAAAAAATAAATGGAAATTTAATAATTTATTAGCAACATGTTTGAGACCTGAGAACTAAAGAGAATATTTTGCAAGATCTTGCAATGCTAACCACCCAACACTATTAATTATTAATTTTATTGACAAATGTTTGTCTGCTGTTTGAAACAGTTAAAAGGAATTACATTATTAACAGATAAGGTAAAAGAACTGTATGCATCAGATCACAACATTTGGAAAGGCTGCAAATTTTGAGCAACATACAAACAGAGTGGTCACAATAAACTTTTTGCAGTATGTCTATAAATAGTTGTATTTATTATTAAAAAATTATAATAATTGTGTAAAAGATACTTTGGTTCAATTGCAAATTGGTTACATCCACCAGATAGCAGGATCAGTTTAGTATCATATTTAACTATTGATAAATCAAACCCATTAGATTGGTTAATGAAATTGATTTAACATCATCATCACCATCATCATCATTGTCATCACAGAGGCACAGGTTTGGCTCAGGGCATTAACTGATGTCACTACAGGGTCTCTGACCAGGATGTCCTAGGGTTTGAGTCCTGATGGTGGCATATAGCTAGGTTGAATTCAGTTTTTTCTTTATTTATTTGGTCAAAAACAGTAAAAACTGTATATGACGTATGGAGAAAGAGATTATCTGTGCACATTTTCTTGAGGCCCAGAATAAAAATTTTAAAAAAACAAAAAAACGCAACATTTAAAAAATGAGAAACAAGAATTTGGAATATAATTATTATTTAAGAAAACTAAAAATTTGAAAAATGTTTCTTCCCAAATTATAGAAAATAAATTTTAACAGTGAATGAACTGATTTGATTTTTCTGAATTGCTAACAAAATAGTAATGAACATCAATTCTACTCCTACCATTCCAAGCAAAAGGAGTGCTCAACAAAACGTGTGCACAGTGAAGCTACATTTATGTCCAGAAGCAAAACAAGGGGCCATCTCAGCATTTGCTCAATGGATCAGGGAAATTGGACAAAAATCTGATCGAGATGGGGGTCATTGACCCGGAAGCTGAAGTAGGTACATTACTTGTTACAGGCGTATTAAATATTTTTTTAAAATGTATACAATACAAACGTAAACTAATTCATTATGTATCATTGTTTTGTTACATAAACATTATTTTTTCTTTTTCACGATCAGTATAGTCTCTAATTGTATAGAAACAGTTATGCAGCAGAAAAGATTTTACTTTTAACTTAAATTTGTGTACTGACTTTAATTGTTTAATTTCATCTGGCAATGCGTTGTAAAGTAATGTACTTGTATTGTATGTTGATTTCTTCTGAGCTGTTGATACTGACACACTCTACCGCGTGTGTTGTAGTTATAAATATCAATATTGCATGAAAATATGTTCCCTCCATTAAGTAGGTCATTTTTAACAAATATTACAGATTCGTAAATAAATAGACAAGGTAAAGGTAAGATTCGAAGCTCAATAAAAAGAGGCTTGCAGGGATCACGTCAAAGGCATTTTTTTCATTATTCAAATAATTATCTTTTGCAATCTGAAGGTCTGAATACTACAGGATGAGCTTCCCCAGAATACTATGCCATATCACAGGCAGGAATGCACATTTGCAAACTAAACGCAATGAGCTGCATAAAGGCTGACAGAATTTGAAAGAATTCTGAATGCGTAACATAATGAACTTAATTTAGTGTTTGATTCTGTTATATGTACATTCCTTTTGAGGTTTGATTGAATTGAGAGACCTAAAAATTTTGTTACCTCAACATCAGCTCATTGCATATTGTTCATTTTCAATGGAACATGCGATTGCCGATTTGAAATGCAAAAATGCATTGAAACAGTTTTTCTTTCGTTAACAATTAATTTGTTATCATTAAACCAATTTGAAACTTCTGATATCGTACTATTTACTGCTTCTTTTTTGCAAAGAACATTCATGTCATTGGCAAACAGAACCATTCTTCCATTTTTAAAACACGAGGGCATATCGTTTACATATAACAGAAAGAGGATAGGCCCTAAGATCGAACCTGGTGTGACCGCATGCTCAATTGGCATAGAATTGGAAACATAAGTATGTAATGTCCTCTTGAGCCAGTATGGTATTTCTACTCTTTGAGTCCGATGTTTAAGGTACAAAGTTATCCAATCTAGGGCAATACCACGAATTCCATGCGAAGGTAATTTTGAGAGCAAGATGTTATGGTTAATAACGTCAAAAGCTTTCAAAAGATCTAAGAATATTCCAATGGGTACTTCATTTTGGTCTATTGATGAAGCAACATCTTTGAGAAAAGAAAAAATGGCAGTTGTGAGTCTGAAAACGCTTTGTTTTTCCTGAAAAAAATTTCCATTCATGAGTAGAAAAGCCTCTAATATTTTTGAGAAAACTAACAAAAGAGAAATTGGCCGGTAATTTTGAATATCATTTTTGTTCCCTTTTTTAAAAAGTGGCTTAATTTTTGCTATTTTGAAAATATCTGGAAATATTCCTGTACGTAAAGCAGCATTGAAAATGTGAGTTAACGGATGTATAAAGGCAGGTGCACAAGTTTTTAATAAACAATCTGTAAATTCATCTAAACCAGATGAATATTTATTTTTTAGCTAACTGACTATTCTGTGGATTTTGTTGGGAGAAGTTTCATAAATAAACATCAATCAGAAATTTTTTGGGAAACGTAAGATGTTGAATTTTGTGGTTCTAGTCCCTTCGTGAGATCAGACGCAATTTTAAAAAAGTGTTTGTTGAAGAGATTGGCAACTTTTTCCAGATTACTCATTTCTCTTTTATTATCCTTTTAAATAATATCCTCTACAAGGTATCGAGATGATGTGGTTGTATTTTTTACGATATCCCACATTGCTTTAGTTTTGTTACTAGCACTCAAAATGTCCTGACTATTTTTCATTATTTTTGCCTGAACTATTACTTTTCTTAAAATTCTTTTGTATTCTCAGAAGTATACATGGAAACCGGGTGAGACGTTATGATGTTTCGAAATAAAGTTAAGTGTACGTTTGTTTTTACACGATGTTCTAATTCCTTGTGTGATCCAAGTATTACTTTTGCTTGAAATGTTTAATTTTCTCTTTTTAAGAGGAAAGCATGCATCAAAATGAATTGAAAGCCTGGAAAAAAATAAATTATATTTTTTATTTGTGTCAACAGCATTATAAACTGTGTCCCAAGATTCCTTCACTAAGTAGTCTGTACATAATGTTATATTAACTTTGTCTTGAGGAGAATTCTAGCAGTTGGCTGCCCTAATCAGTAGTTTTCTATGATTTCTCCTAACAAACTGGCCCAGAGCTGCAGGTAATCTTTCCTGCACACACACTTCCATACACTACACTATACTACCACACATGTCAGATGTCCAGAAAAGAGCTTAGAGCGTGGGGCGAGCCCTGCTGGTGAGAGACACCACAAGATGAAACCTTTATGAACATTACATTACATTTTTGCTGGTCCAGCACTTCTCAACGTACCAGCGCTCCAGCGTATCTCACCTGCTGAGAGTCATGAAGAATCTGCATCTAAATGTGAATGAGAGGGACAAAGAGACAGAGCCACACAGAGTCAGACTGAGACAGGGACACAGAGAGACTTGAGAGGGAGTGAGGGAGGGAGAGACAGAGAGAAGGGGAGATGGAAGAGGAAAGAGGGAGATGAAGTGCAGAACAATATCTGCTGGGTTCCGCTTGTAAAATAATATATATTGAAATAATACAATCCGAAAATACTTAACCAGGTTACATAATACTCTTTTTAGAAGATGGCATAATGAAATAAATGTTTATACCATTCAAATTTCCCAATTGGTCATTAAGTTCTGACCTACTCTTCACTTTTAAAAAAGTAAGAGTATTGACACCACTTTCAACTAAACAAATAAGTAATGAAAATAATTTAGTGTAATAATGTTTTCAAGAAAGCAAGATTGCATCTGACATTCCAAAAGGAGTGACACTATAATAATACTTGCAAGCAAGCAGAGGACCAGAATAGTTGGAATACTGGATAAAAATCACAATTGAGGTAGGAATACTGCATGCAGAAGCTGGTATAAGAAGTATAGGTAGGTAAATTGTAGTGCCTACTTCCAAAACTGCATCCTTCCATTCATCATAAAAAGGAATAATGAAGTTTTAAATAAATATTTTTCATTTTTAAGGTTGAGTTCTTATTGAAGAAATAGTCAGAGGTGAAATTAATAATGGATTCAGTAAAACCTTTTATGGAAATGAAGCTGACCTAAGAAAAAAAGAAGATGAAAAGGAAACAGAATTTTCATTGTTGATTACTTTACTACTTAGTCTTTTGGTTTGTGTAAGTGAATTCTCTAGCTACAAAAACAATTGAATAGGATTGTGGAAAAACAGTACTAGTCCAAAATTAACTAAAACTTACACAAAATAAACTAAAATACATTGCATCTTATCGATTAGGCAGAAAATTGGACATGGTCATCACAGTATATTGATTTTAAAATTTTGGATTCTATTGATAACAAAGCAAATGCATTTAATTGATTTTCAGTGACAATACTTTTTGTTTATTAAAACACCTGAATATAAAGTATGATAATTAGACGGCCACCGAATTAAGAAGAATTCCAGTGTTTGTTTCGTTAAAATCGAACCACGGGTTATGCTATTAGAACGATTTCTATAAAATGCACGACTAAGCTTTGACGCCATGTATGAGAAAAATAAACATTTTCAAAACTTTGTAAGTGAAACCAGTAAATTGTGCCGTAATGGTAATTACTAGACGGTGTACCCGAATTGCGGCATATTTATTAAAATGATAATACAGAATACCGGAGAAGTTTATTTTTTAAAATTTTTCAAGTTACGAATCGACAATGAAGAACAAAAGACATTTGAGTACACAAGTACATGATACAGAAATAATCGTTTTTCGGCGTAATGGGGCTGAAAACGCGCATTTTGGAAACAGAAGTTAGACATTGATCTCGAATAGCAATTTTTGAACATTGTGGCATAGCCAGAAAGTGAAAATTGCGGAAAATAAGAATTTTTCTTATTAATGTGAAAGTATCAAGAATGGCAATGGAAGTATTTGGTTTTGGCTGAGGTTATATAACCTACGGAGACAACAATGCAGTAGGAGTGGAATCTTGAGCATGTAGCTGCACGCAAAAACTGTGTTAGGAAGTATCGTGTTAGATATTTCTTACGCTTCGGAATTTAAGACTGTATTTTAACAAGTTTTAGTTTTCAAATTTGTAAAACTTTGGAATAGTAATTGACATTTGGAAAGTGTTGCATTGCGAAAGTTTAAAAGTTTTAGATTTCGTGATTTTAGAGAAAACACGTAAGACTGTAGTTTCAAGTATAGAATTTTTTGATTTCTGTTCTAAACACAAACTGAGTTGATTCCCCGCGGACGGAGTACGACGTATAAAGCGGATTTGTCGGTGATTGAAAACCAGTGACGACGAGTGATACGTGGTGACGTGTACGTCGATTAGGGATGGGCAAAATCGTTCATTTATGTGAACAGTTCTTTATAAGATAGTTCTTTTTAGTGAACTAGTTCGTTGAACTAGTTCAAAAGAACGAAATAGTTCATTTATTTTCGCCACGTATACAGGGATGCCATATTGGGCGGAATACCGCCAATTGGGCGAAAAGCAAGCGTCGACTTGCTGGATGAAAATGCATTTTGGGGGATTCCGTCCATTGGGCGTAATTCTTTGTATCCTGGGAGGGCTGTGGGCGGTAAGCTTTTTTTCGCTTACTAAATCGTCAATATTGCATTTTCCCACAAATTGTACACGTATTTATGGCTTCTGACAGAAATGGCGTATGTACAAATGGTTGAGTTTTGAACACCATACAGCTATTATGAAAATGTCAGAGTCCATTTTTTACATACATTTTCCCCCTTTTTCTAGCAATTCAACAAGTATTTGAGTCATGAGGCTAGGCTTAGTAGGTAGGCTTTTTACACAAGAGTATTTATTTTTAAACTTCTTACGTGAAACGTAAACGTGCAGCTATTTTGAAATTATCAGCCGCAGTGTCAGAGTCGAGCATTATTCACCGGTTACCTTTTTTCCCCACTGGGTTATTTGGCGTATTTTCCCAGAAGGGATCTGGCAACCCTGGACGTAGGTGTTTTTTCAGCGTTAAAGTTGAAATTTTTGCCGACACCGTAGGTCGATGCCAAAAAATCAACAGAGACCATGAAAAAAACACAGCTCACGAAATAAGAACATTTTTCTACATCTGTGTAAAAATTATAATATAAAAATATGTGGAAAAGTTCGTAATTTTATATTGCAATAAAGTGTGATATCCCGGGAAAGAGCAATAGGTTAGAGAGCATTACTAAGGGACATTAAGGGGCATTACTTCGTTAAATTCCCATGAATGATGTACTTTTTTTTCACGGTAACAAGACAGTTGTCTTGGAAACCGTCTTTTTTAATGGATATAAAAATTAGCATATGTCATACCTGTTAACAATGCATAGAATCTGCCTTTATTGTAGACAGAGGTATAGAATTAGATTTTTATGATACGAGTGGTAAATGCTTCATTTTATTTTGCGTGAAATGTTTCAACATGAGGCCGATAAGCCGAGTGACGTAATCCTACGAACTAAATAAAATCACTTTTGCTGCATGTGTCATACACTATTTGTAGACAGCCTTTCTGAGTTTCATTATATTTTAATTCAAACATATTAATTAAATCTACGTTGTATTAAGTAGCTAATGCGATCAGACGAAAGTATTTTGTTATCATTGTTATATTCAGTTTTATCTGAATATAATGAATATGTCACTATGTAATGGAATGTCACTTTTAGCGCTAGTGCTAAAACTTTAATTCTCAGAACGCTTTGCTTTCCCCCAAAGTAACGTCTTTTTATAGGTTCTCTCGTGCCTGTGTCACATGACTTTGGGACAGCTAGGTGGCATCTACAAGAATACCCGTCTCCCCGTCTCGTATTAAATGATTTCTTTTGATATCTAACATGCTTCCTTCTAGTTCAATTTTCTCATGTATTAAACAACCCTAAAAATGTTGCTTACAGCAGAAAGTGAATTCTACTCTATTTGCCAGTTCATGAAATTTTCATTTCCATGTACTTGCAAATACATGCAGTACATGAAAGATGTGCATTGAATGTGACACATAGAATATCTTGTCACATTCAACTGCGCACTTCACGAAACCCGTTTTACAAGTAGGATTACAAATAAAGAATATTCTTATTTGTAAAAGAAATAACTCCATGGGAATCGTTAATCAAGGGAGCTGTTTTTACTCTATGCTAGGCATTCTGCCCTTGATATTCCGGATTAGTGACATTTATATACAGCAAGTGATCAAAATGCAATTCCAGCAATACAAACAGCACGGAAAGTTACATTACACACAATACAAGCAGCCAGTATCCTCAAAGTCACGTGACTTCCAACCACCGCATGTTGAAACCTGCGCAGTGAGCTCATGCGCACTGTGACCGCTGAACTACAGGAGAGAACTAATTGAACTACTGAACTAATGAACGATGACCGGCGAACTAAGAGAACTAAATGAACTACTGAACTAAACGAACTAGGAATAGTGACCGGCGAACTACGAACGATGATCCATGACAAATGAACTATAGTTCACTAAATGGTCGTTCCGTATCGTACCGTTTCTTTTCAAGAATAGTTCAATTGAACTAGTTCGTTCGCGATCGACACATCCCTAACGTCGATGGAGTGTTTGCGTATGCTGAAGGAATTGGTTCGGAGCCCAGGACTTTAATGTGGCGCGTGAACATCAAGTAGACGTCAAAACAGGAAAGTGCACGCGGTTTTTCGTCATAAAGATTTTCTTGCAAGACGTAATAGATTATCCACGGCCAAGATTCTCTTTTAGTCGTAAGAGGTAATGTTGTCACCCCTTGTCATAATGAATGGCCATTCAAAATTTCAGAAATTTAAATAACATTCAAATTAGCATACAGAAAAATAAAACAAGCTAAATTAGCAAAACAATTCAGATTTACGAAATTATTCAAATTACTAAATGAGAAATAGTTTAATTTGGAAAAACGATTAATTAATTGAAGTTTTTGAATTATTAATAGAATTTTGAAAGAAAGCACGTGGGGAAATCAAAGAGAAAGTTATTCTAAAGAGAAATAGTCATTGTTATTGCGTATATATTGGTGGTTGGTGTATATTTTGTTTTGTTAGTGTTGTGTGTATATATTTCAGGGATTTATTTATGTGTGTTATATGTGTATATTATGTTATGAAGTTGATTAGATGGTTTGGACGCAGATCCAAGTAAGTGGATTTTGAAGAAAAAAAAAGATTTTTTTAATAAATTAATGTCGGAAGGCAAGATTGCCGACCGAATTTTGCTCTCCCACACGAACGTGTTATTATTCCAGAAGATAGGAACCTGGTATTACTGCAAAATTGAGCTACAGTTTATGGCCTAATCCGTGTGTACCCGGTCACGACTCACCTGGATATAAATTTTCTGTAATTGCATGTATTTTTGGGGAAAATCGGGTGTGTATTTTCGAGTAAAAGTATGTACGTATGTGTGTGTGCGGGGTAGGAGTTGGACGTTCATTTTGTTCATAAGTAAGCTAGCCGGAGCGAAAGCAAAGGGGAACGCCCGTATTTTTACTTGCGCACACACAGCATAACGTTGCGATAGGTTCAGTCATAGAGTAAAGATGTATATAGAGGGCTCACCAGGCGTGTTTTTAGTTACATCCTTTGAGTAGTTCCCCGTCCACTGCTAGGATGCGCCAACGTCGGGAAGTGTGAAGGGCTGTCTGGCTTTCTGTTGGTGGTGGGGGTTTTCTAGGAAATATCACGCGGGGGAGGGGAACTATCACGGGGAAATATCACGCGGAGGAGTTGTTTAGCTCAGGCCGCCGACCCAGCTGGCCTGCCTGGCCCCGCAGACCCGGATTACCGCGCTCGCCCCGCCGACTGGAACGGAAACCTCACATTTGCCTCTACGAAGCTGTGAATGGGTTTGCAGCGTGATCGCCGTTCAGGACAAGCCGCACTGGCAAAGTCTTTGACCTGCCTTTCAAAGACAAAGGGTTGTTCCTAAGATGTAAAGGAGTGGACCAAAGGTGGTTAAATAACGAAAATAGGGGAGGGGCCTCTCATAGAACTTACCCCCTTCAGAATAGGAAATCGGCTAGAGATGCCATTCATCATAAAAGCAGTATTTACTCATTTTCTATAGAAACGAAAGACTTTCAATATGTCATTTGAAAACTCCTAAATAAATTAACAAATAAAAAAAATTAAAATTCTGCTTACAGGAACAGTTTTTGTATGGAAACACCTAGTCTGCTGCACAATATACCTCCTCCCCCCACACACACACAGAGAAAAATGCTGTTTGTGACACTAATTGATGTCGGTGCAAAAATGTATTATTGTTGCAGACCAAATCAATTAACTACATTTATTTATTGAACATCAAATACAGTTAAAAACTGTGTGTGATCTGCTGTGGGGAGAAGTGTATTATGTGCAGGTTTTTTGAAATTCTGGGATACCAACTAAAATGTGCATTTTTGGCAAGCAGGGCCATCTTTAGGCACAGGCAGACGAGGCTCGTGCCTCAGGGCCCCCAAAGATAATAAAAAAATATAACACAACTGAACTAGTGGTGCTAGAACAGCATGTACTTTCCCGAATAATAAAAAACAGCTACGCAATATTAAGATATTGCATTTTCTGCGCTACTAACATCTTAGCTATTGAGTTTTTCATTCATATCGCACAAATAATTATATCCATCAAATTTCAGTATTGCTGAGTGGCTGGTTAATCAAAGGCAATGTTTTCCAGGAGTGAGGTTTTTTTTTATTTGCTCCCAGAAGACACACAGCAATGTACGAACTTGTAGTGGCTAATCGCGCGTTGTTGCCAAGTTGCGCGCTTCTAGCTGTTATTGCAACTCGTAACAATGACATGTACTTAATTTCCAGGAATTCGCGAGCGCTAAGCGGAATTCCATTGTAGCCTCTGCATTGTCGATAAGGAAAAGTGTGAGGAAGCAAAAATTGAATTAATATTGGCATTTCCAATAACAAATTATATTTAAATCAATTATTTTTATTTTCCTTATACATAGTATATTTTACTTTTCCGTATATGCACGTATATACGGAGTATTTTAAGAAGTAGCTGACATTTTTGTTTTAAGTTTTGCAAAACCAGGCATTTTAACGAACATGAGACATGCACCATTCTCTTAACCCTTCGTTGCACGATTTTTTCTTTTAAGGTCAAACTTTTTGGGGAATAATTTGGATTGTGGAGATATTGGGAAAAATAGATAAAAAAATTCTAATTTACATCTGTGTCGTAAAATTGAATTTTTTTGCTTCTTTTCATATATGCAAAGATGCGCGTTAAGTTATATATTTTGCCTTTCCATGCAGCAATATTGTGGAATAGTTTAATATGACACGTATAACAAAGTGCTTGCAGAAAAGTTTATAATAATAACCCATAGTAATTTTATTCGTTATCATATTATATTTTATCTATTTAATCATTTATATATATATAATATATATATATATATATATATATATATATATTTAATATATATAATATATATAATTTTTATATATACACATACAATTTATTTATTTTTACTATTTTTCATGATTACATTTTTTACAAATAAATTCGAACACAATACGTAATCTCCAAAAACACTCCTGATGTCCCGGCACGATATATAATACAACTTCTCGAGCTTTATACTCGGCACAAAAGCTTGGTAATCCTTAAAACATTTACTTTTCATCTGGCAGCCTAATCCCTGTACCTGCTGTGCTCTTTGGAAGTTGGAAGTTGGAATACATGGTCATTGCCCTTGCGTCAGAGAAATAGTAGGATGTGGTTTCTAATATTTATTAAAATGAGCTCTTAAACTAATTTTTAATATATTTTTCAATTATTGATGTCCCTGTTGGTGAGAAGTAAAACGGAAATTATGTTAATTTAATATAGATTACGATAATTTATATTCAGTCCCTGTTTAATAAATTAATTTAACATACATTACGATAATTTATATTCAGTCCCTGATTAATAACTGCTTGAGCAACACAGGACACTTCACCACTATATGACAAATAATATTGTTTTTAAAAGCGTTGCAATGAATGGATAAGAGAAGTGCTCGCATGATTATAATAATTATGGTCACAGGATCACGTCGTTGTTGGGGTGCAGTTAATTGGTAGAGAGAAGGCGGAAGGTGCCGCGTGCTTACGCTTAGGGCAACAGCCCACCATGTGCTCCCTAAATGTAAATGCCGTAGAAAGATCATGTGGCAGTAATAGTTTCAATAATTTGAAAATACCGCCAGTGAATGGTGGAGGGGTGAAATCGGTAGTGGGGGCAGAGTCGCGACCTGTGGGCACTCTACTCGGTTACCACATTTTACGGAACTAAGATGCGACGGTGGTGCCATCTCTGAATGAGTTACCTTCCAAGCATAACCTTTTCCAAGCAAGTTTCATAAGTTGGGAAGGTACGGAACCGATTACAATATGAAAATGTATGTGATTAAATATTTATTGTTTATTATTTATTTCAATTACTTTTATTTATTTATTTACGTCAAAAACAGTTAAAAACTGCGTGTGACGAGCTATGGGGAGAAGTGAATTTTGTGCACGTTTTCATAATTCTGTGGTCTCTATCCTAAACCATATTCTAGTCGAATTTTGAATACAGAAAAGAGAGGTTTTTTCGAGTTTTGTTCACAAAATATTCGCTCCTTTATAATAAAATATATTTTCAAAGGTAAATTAGCTATAAATTCCTGCCCTGAACCCTCATGTTCTTCATGAAACAATAATGCTTTTTGCCGCGATAATATGAAAAACGATAATTTGAATAACTATATTTCCCACTGACATTCAGAAGACGTGCACAAATAATGAAGTTACATTTATGTCCAGAAGCAAAACAAGGGACCATCTCAGCATTTGCTCAAGGATCAGGGAAACTAGACGAAAAACCTGATCGAGATGGGGGCCATCAACCCAGAAACTGTGGTACAATACTTGTTACAGGTTCTTTAGAATTATACAGTCCAAATGATAAATAATTACATTAACTATCATTGTTAAAATTAATGCTACTTTCCTTTTTGATGCTCGGTATAGTCTCGAATTGTATAGAAACAGTTATGCAGCAGAAAAGATTTTACTTGGGACTTAAACTTTTCTATTGAATTTAATCGTTTAATGTCTTCTGGCAAAGTGTTGTAGAGTAATGTACATGAATTGTATGTGAATTTTTTGTAGTGAGTTGTTGATACTGCCACCTAGTGAATATGATTACTACGTCGTGTGTTATACTTATAGACATCGGCGTTTGCTGAAAATATATTCCCGCCCTTAAGTAAGTCATTTTTGACAAAAACTACTGATTCGTAAATCAGGAGACAAGGTAATGGTAAAATTCCTAGATTAATAAAAAGGGACTTACAAGAATCACGTGGGTTGGATTTGCTTATTATTCGTACAATTCTTTTTTGTAATCTGAAAGTCTGGGAGCTATAAGATGTGTTTCCCCAGAATATTATGCCATATCTCAGGCGGGAGTGAACATTGGCAAAATATACACAACGAGCTTTATGAAGGCTGACGGAATTTGAAAGAATTCTGAACGCGTAGCATAATGAACTTAATTTTGTGTTCAATTCATTTAAGTGGGCATTCCATTTGAGGTTTCACTGAATTGATAGACCTAAAAATTTTGTTACATTAACATCAGTCAATGGCACACCGTTCATTTTCAATGGAGTACAGAATTTTTTTATTTGATATGGAAAACTGCATTGAAACAGTTTTCTTTTAATTTACTATTAATTTGTTATTACGGTAATGTAATATACCTGTTTATACAACAAACAAAGATACGCTTTGATGTGCTGACACTTATAATTTTTAAAATAATTGAATTTACATAATTTTGTTAAAAAAAATTCCACGATATCATTCTTTGCTGGCCAGTTGTCTGAGGGTACTCTTGTTGAAAGAAAACGAGCAATTGTAATTCCTGTCAATAAACTATTTTTTTAGTAAAATACCTTTTGGATTAAAGGCAGTTTGCTGCCTCTAAATGTCTACCTCATAGGGGTCAGTGCCCACAGTGCCCATGCCTAAATGTCTCATCGAAACATTGAAGGCAGTTTCTCATTTGCGTGATGCTCGTAATGGAGGGGCTTTGCTACGGCGAGAAAATATCTGAAATCAGATTTCCACCCCTTGATAAAGTTGCTTTAGTAGCAAGCCCTTGGGCTAGTGCTAGGGATAATGTGGTTGAACAGGAGTCCGGGCGGGCCGCTGACATCCTGCAGGAGCTGAAGGTGTCCATCATCTCCAACAGCGACTGCAACGAGGCGTACGTGGGCATTACGGAGCGCATGATCTGCACGGGCTTCCAGTCGGGCGGCTACGACGCGTGCTAGGTGTAGGTGGGTGGGAGTCGGGGCCTGGGCCTGGGGACTGTGTGGCGGCGTGTGCTGACGCGGTGTGGCGTGTGCCCCGCAGGGAGACTCCAGCGGCTCCCTGGCGGCCAGCGGCAGGCAGGTGGACGTCGTGTGGTTCGGGCGGGGCTGCGCACGTGGATCCAGAACTCCGGCCTCTGAGGCGCCATGCACGACCTCGCCACGTCCGTCCATTTCTCAGGGACCGAGATTTCAAAACGAAAACTCACATTACTGATGGATTATTTTTTATCTAATGTTAGAGAGTGTTTCAATCATTATTTATTTTATTGATTAAATAATCAAAATATTTACCTACTTTATTTATTGATAACTGTGTTATCCTACATTATAATGATTTATTCAAAACATCACATGACATGAAATACAAACTATTGGCAAATATCTCAGTTTCTAACCAGAATATGTAATTTCCCTCTTCTTGGCATTTAATTGACAGATATCCCACATCTGTTACTTGAATAAATGATACTGAACAACTGCGAAATGCTGAGTGACCAAATGTGCTTGTCATTCCATCCTCCATAGCCACAATCATAATGAACAAGTGATGTCACAACAGCAAGTACATTGTCGCGTTCTAAAGTATGACATATGTCATAGAGATATTTTGTACTCATATCTTTCTTTTAAAAAATGGTGACTGATTTCTATACTTCCTGTCTTTTAAGCCTTCATGTAACTTCATATTTCTGTATCTTACTGTAGATTTCAATATCCAGAAGGAAGAAAAAACAAGCAAAAGTAATAAGTAAGTTTTTTTATTGTGTTTCATAATTGTCAATTTCATAATTGCATAATCAAGTTAAAATATCATATAATTCCTAAAACAAAGTTGAACGTAGTAGTACGAACTTCAACTATGTTTTTTGGAATTATATGATATATTCACTTGATTGTTTATAATAAATGGAACTTCTTCTGTATGCAAAAGTAATTAGTGGGGCTGCAAGATCCAGGTTTATCCCTTTGCTTGGTAAAAATAATACAAAGATTAAAAGAAAGTTTTTTTTCTGTAAAAATAAATTCAACCTATTCTACACACAAAAAGTATTCTCAGCAGGAGTATCACCAAGTAGCCCATTATCACCAACTTTGTTCAGCATTTTCACAGCAGATTTCCCAACAACTCAAAACACTACAAAAGCGTCAAATGCTGGTGGCAGTGCGATAATAACCTCTAACATACGTCTAAAAAAGCTACGGAAATTTTACAAAAAGAACTACACAAGGTAACACTATGGGCAGGCAAAGAAAAATAAAATTAAACCCTAATAAATGTTTAGCAAAAATAAATACACTATGTCCAATAAATACTATTCCTAAACCACTAAAACTATTTGATAAAACATTTGTCTGGTTAACAAAAAAACAACACAATTAAATATCATGAATATCAAATTAACATGAACTAACAATATAAATGACTAAATTATACAAGCATATAGAAGACTACATTAACTGCATCTCTTAATAAAAAGACCTCTCTCAAAACATAAAGTACACTAGTACTTAACCCATTTCTGCCTAGCGTTACATATATGTAACGTAAGTTTTGGCAACGTATGGCCACGTTGCAAAGATTTTCAAAGCTTCATTTTTATCTCCATGCAGTTTATATAACAGTATATATAACATATAAGCACGATTTTTCATTCTTGAATGCCAGATGTTGGTTTAGCCGTGATCGCTAAGTCATTGTACATTCCTGGCCAGGGTGTACATATGACTTGGGTCGGTTCCAATCTTCATCTAAAACAGTGCTTAGCTGCTATAAGCCTGTGGTTAAGTCGGAGGGAGAGGCCGATGTAAAACAAACGGTGGTTGGTCCGCATCGAAGTTGACGGGCAAGTTTCTCGAAAACTTGCTTCTCGAAACTCGAAAACTTTCTCGAAAACTTGCGAAAACCATCATTTAAAGCACATGTACTCCTAAATCCAATAAAGTGAACAAATCACCCCAAATGTAAATATTGAAGGCGTGAGAGAGATGTCAAAAAATTAAAAGTTTGTAATTTTTGGAAAAATAAAAGAATAGAGCAATATAGCGTTTATGTCATATCATAGAATAAATTAGGAATTATTTCTACCAAAAGTTTAAAGAAGCCGTTTTTGAGAAAATCTTGTTTTCGTTACTTTTTAAAATAGCACAATTGTGCACGCAATATTGCGCGAAAACTAATACAATTTTCAAAAAATGTACCCGTCCGTAATGAAAGAACTACTTAAGGAGAACAAATTTCATTTAAAAGAAAAATCTCTATTTTCAATTTGGTAATTGCAAGGAAACGCCGAAAAAAATCAAAATTTTGCAATTTTCGAAAATTCAGAGTTAACCGTGAAAATAGAATCAGTGCTACCTTTAAAGGTGTATTTCACTCTCCTCTCAGAAGAAATTTAAAGAAAAATTTGGAAACATTTTTGAGAAAATTTTGAAAATGTTCCAGAGACTTCATGTAAAGTATCTTCAAATGTTAAAGAATGTTTTTCAAAATCTCAAGGCTTCGACTCGAACCAGATGGAAAGGGGTTTCTTCAATTTGGAAAAATTCCTATGCATAATTTAGGCGCTAGTGGTGTTCACGGACGGACGGACAGACAGACAGAGGGACGGACGGACGGACGAACGAACGGACGAACGAACGAACGGACGGACGGACGGACGAACTGACGGACGGACAGACAGACAGACGGAGGGACGGGTGGACAAACAGACAGACGGACGGACAGACAGACGAAAAGACAGACACAGACAGACAGAACGTGTATTTTCGTTAAAATCACGAAATCGACTTCCGACATAAATGTCATGTTGTTCTATTCTTTTGTTTTTTCGAAAATTACAAAAATTTATTTTTTACTTGTGTCTCATGTTGTTAATATTTACATTAGCGGCAATTTGTCCACACTATTACATTTGTGAGTACACTAGCGTAGCCATGCGAGAACTCTCGCATGTTACACTCCACCCTTTCCCTATCAATTTGTCTACTCTTTCCATTAAGAAGGAATGTTGTTAGTGCAACATGTTTACTTGTTTAAAAAATGTATAAATGTAACTTATAGTGTACTTACAGAATATCAAACAAAAATTACAATTCAGTTGATGTTGAAACAAATTTGTAATAAAGGTTTATTCAGCATTATAGAGAGATGTTCTTGGAATAATTCATACTTTTTTAAAAACATTCAATCTTCCTTGAGAGTTAGCTTTTCGCTTTCATTGATAGTCACAAAAATATTAGAAAAGATTTTTACTATTGAGAAAGTCAAGTAAAATAGTGCGAAAAAACGGGATCGCGCTAGAACAACCCTACTCTTTGCAATATTATTTAACTTTCCTTGATTTGTTATGAGTAACAGAGAGGGGTTTGGAGAATCAGAGTGCCAGCTTGCTGGGGTGCGAAAATTGAAAAATGATTTGCATACTAAAAAGTATTGGATTATTTTCTGCTTCTTAAGTACCTCAAGAAAAGCAATTCCGAGCCGAAAAATAATCAAACTAATATTTTCATCTTTGAGTACTAAATATCGTTTGCTACCATCAGAAACAATTTAGTAGGCTTAGACTTCACTTCGGTACATGAGAATGTTGCTCAAATGATTTTTGCTTAATGAATATCTTAACGAATCGACACCTTCAGTTTAATATCAAATTGTGTATTAATTATAATATGAGTTTGCAGCCGGGCGTTGATGTATAAGCTTCCAGATTTAAATCCCAATTTCCAACATTCAAATCGTGCCTTTAGACTGCGATCATCGGCAGTTGTGGAGTGACTTGCACTATTCTTTTTATAATTTTAAATTTTGTTGCTTTTTTAAATTAATTTATGTAGTGTTGTAGGCTAGCCCGTTTTTATTTTTGTTTTTCATTTATTTCAAGCTATTTTACGTTAGCTAATTTAAAAATTGTGTTCTTTGTGTTGTGCCACAGCACACGTTTTCCCCTCTATCTCCGCGTACTCGTGCGAGAACTCTGACATGTTAAACCCCACACTCATCCCTTATATTTCCATTCGAAGAGGGAAAGTTGTGTGGTAGTGTCGTAGGGTAGCTTCTTTTCGTTTGTATTAACAGTATTATTATTATTATTATTATTATTATTATTATTAATCAATATTGTTTATCCTTGGTGACCACGTTGAGTTACAATTTTTCTTCTGTTTAAAATGTAAGTACCTTTTCTTTGTTTTAAATTAAACTGCTTTTCTTACCTATCTTTTTAGTACTTGATAAACGAGCATTCTCGGCAACATCTTTAACTGCAGTCATTACGCTGAGAGAAAAATAAGGGACAGTATTACAAATATATTACGAATAACAATAATTTTATTTAAATTAAGAAGTCAGTATTGTAAACCGTAATAAATTTATTGTAACTTTAACATACTTCTGGTAAATTTGTATATATCTAAATTTTAATATACTAGTTTTGTTATCCCCGATCGCAACATGCAGTATTATTTTTATTTCTCTCTATGTAATGGAGAAAATTGCTACAGTTCATGAGTTTTTTAATTTTCTATGAAAATATTTAACTGTTATATTTATTTGCATTCTGGTTCTTGCATGCATGGACCATGAACATAAGAAGTAAACCGAAAAGATTGAAAACTTATCTCTTCAATGAAGAATGGGAACTCGACTACTTTTTTACAATGGTGAATGATAAATGTTTATTTATTTATTTGTCAAAAAACAGTAAAAACTGTATATGACGTTAGGAATGATAAATGAGAATGAATGATATATGTTATTTAATAAGCCTTACTTCGGTAGCCATTACACAAAAAGGGTAATCTGGAGAGACATATTTTTGCTTTACATTACAAGTATCAAAGTGATTATTCACCAAATTCTGAACTGAGAAAACATAAAGTTAGGGATCTTAAAACTCAATTAAAAAATCAACAAAGCATTTTTAAAAAGCCAAGGTTGAAGTCACAAGCAGTAAATACTGCGTCATTCAAAGTAAGCTATCTCTTAGCAAAAAATGTAAGCCATTTTCCGACGGCGAATTTGCAAAGGAATTATTTGGAAATGTCAGATGCACTTTTTAACAATTTTAGGAACAAGAGTGAATTTTTTGCTGCAATTCAATATCTTCAATTGTTTGTAAACACAGTGATGCGACAAATTGAAAGTATGAGTGGGAATGTAAGAGAGCAGTTATATAATGATATTTATGAATGTTATTGTTTTTCCCTTTAGTGCAATGAATCGACAGATATAAATTATACAGCACAATTACTTATTTTCGTTCGTATGGTTTTTAAGGATTTTATATCTGAAGAATTGTTGAGTATGATTTCTTTGAAGGAAAGGACTAGAGGTGTAAACATATTTAGCTTTTAAACACTTGCTCAATGATTTGAAAGAACCATCTTTTAAATTAGTCTGAATAACAACGGATCGCGCATCTGCAATGATAGGTTGCACAAATTGACATGTAGTCCATTGTCAAAAAGGAGATGAATTTCCAGCCTTTTTGGGCTATCACTGTATAATTCACCAGTAAGTGCTAGCTTGCAAGAGACTAAACACAAAAGAGGTAACGGACATAGCATTTAAATTTATTAATTCAATTCAAGAATGTTCCCTCAAATTGGGTCTCTTCTAACTGCAGCTCGATGAAGGCCAATCTGAATTATTACTACATACCAATATCAAATGGCTAAGCAGAGATAAATTTCTGCAGCAATATCGTTATTTAATGCCTGAAATTATAGATTTTCTTCATGAACAAGATGGAAACTGTAAAAATTTAAATTATAAAACTTGGCTTTAATGACTTAATATTTAAGTTAATTCGGTTAAGAAATGTTAAGTCATTTAAATTTAGAATTACAAGGTAAAAATAAAACAGAAATAAATGATCAGCTGCATAGACGCAAATAAAACAAAATTTAATTTGCTAATAGAAGATTTGCAACAAAATAATCATTATTTCCAAATATGGCGGATAACCTACAAAAATATAAAAAAATAATTATAAGATCGACGAACACGTCGCGGAAATCGAAATAGTAATTGAAGATTTTGAGGTAAGATTCCAGAATTTTGAAAAAAATTACGAAATTGCGGAATTTATTTTCCTTTTAAACAAGATTTAAGTGTGAAACGCATTAACCAAAAAATCCAGACATATTGCATACGGATCAAAAGACATTAGAAAATGAAATTATAATTTTACAAACCGACTTAATCTTACAACCAGAAAATTTGAAATACTGAAATACAATGTATAAACAAAGTACGCATTTCGCACCCCTTCTTTACCCTTAGACTTCGCCTATGACAAGTCGATCGAGACACACTTTTAAGATAAAAAGTAGATCTTAGAAAGAAGAATGTTGGCCACCCCTGCAATAGATTACGTGGCGAGGAACGTTTTTTTATGGCCTCCGTCTTCAAACTTCAACATTTTAAGGCGCTTTGTCTAATAGTTATTCAATTAAATAGATTTTAATAACGCTGTCCGAGTGTTGTGTTATGCATTTGACATTAATATTTAGATTCATTTTTTTTCAACAAATCCTTCATGTTTGATAAGCCAAAGTCCAAATCGTCACGTCCCTGTGACGTTCTCTTTCTTTAGAGACCTCATTTTATGAAGATCGGTTGCGTGTCCGAAAACACATCTGTACTACTGAAATAAAATAGCAGAGGATTTTGTGAAATATAAAAAATAAAATATGAGATGAAGTAGCAGCATCTGAACTATCATACGCTGCACCAACTATATTTCCACCTATTTTCAATGATTAATCAATTGATCTGCTTAATAATAAATTTAATTTGCAGGCATCATCTAGATATTTTATTAATCTGTTCAAAAGAGCATTTACAATACTAAATGTACTACGAGAATAGTCCTCCGAGTTTTCTTGCAAATGCTTCAACTTGTCCAAGATGTAAATTAACTTATTGAAATTACTATTTGACTCCAGACTCCTTCAATCACGACTGAACACGTTGACTTGAAAATTTCACCGAATCACTGCTGACAAAGAAAATACTGTCACAGGTAAAACAGAATAACAAAACACAATTTTCACTCTTCACTGTGCATAATCGTGCATTCTTTGCCAATATTATTTCTTTCTGTTTTGATGAAGAATACCAAAAGGTGTAAGAGCTCCGTGAAATTTTCTTTCTTTCATTAAGCATCAGTTATTTCTAGATGCATGAACATCGGTACCAATAAAATTGTTTTTAAAATGGGTTTAAGGTTGCCACAAACCCCATAAACACCCAATTTTTAAGTTTAAAACTAACTTTTTTAGGCTAAGATTCTACCAAAATTCTCAATAGAGCCTAATAGTAAATAAAGAAAGCATATACAGCGTGCAGCACAAATGTGAGGTCGTTAATAGCGATGGTGCGCGGCGCCATGTTAGCCGATTGCAGTAAAATAGTTAAAATATGCGAAGATAAGGTCTTAAAGAAAATATTTTGAGCTCTAATCTTATCTGAATTAAAAGTGTTTTGGATGAAAATTTACGGAGCTATGGCCAATTGAAAAGAGAATATTTCGGTTGTAACGTAAAATTGGCCAAATTCGAGATAATGTGGCTCACTGAGTCACATAAGTATTGTTTGATGATCATAAAATTATTTCGGGTAACGTGGGCACCTCAGCCAAAAATCCGTTGATAAAAATAATATTAAATAATATTTGTTGATTTATAAAAAGTAGCGAAAAAAGGCCTAAAAATGGGGTGTTTTATATATATAATAAAATTCTCGTGTCATAGTTTTAGTTACCATACTCCTCCGAAACGGCTTGACCGATTTTGATGAAATTTTATATGTATATTCATTAGGTCTGAGAATAGGTTTTTGTCTATTTTTATACCTCTTAGTGATAACGGTGGTCCACACCAATTTTTTTAGTTTTACGGACTAAACTTTTTAGGCAACCCGCTACACACGGTAGGTATTTCACACGGCGGTATTTCACCCGCTGCACGGTGTTTCTCCATATTACGCACCTGCTTACCGATGTGCAGACTGCTATTAAATGTGAATAACACGGAGAGAGACGGAGAAAGAGGGAGACGGAGAAAGTGAGAGAGAGACGGAGAAAAAGAGAGAGAAGGGAAAGAGAGAGAAAGAGACGGAGAAAGAGAGATATAGGGGCAGAACAACGTCTGCAGGGCCATAGAGTAAAGATGTATACATCCTTAGTCTATGGTTCAGTCATAGAGTAAAGATGTATACATCCTTAGTCTATGGCAGGGCTCAGCTAGAAAAATGTTTGTCTCCGCGATACATTGTTGCGTTAGGTTTAAGGAGTGTTAAGCATGTTAGAGACTAATATATCATTAATTCTATAATTAGTAGGAAAAAAAGCACAGCAATTACTATTTGACTCCAGATAGATATGACATTGGGACTAGGAACTTTGTTTTAATAATTTGTGATGTTTGTTACTGCGAAATGTTTAATTAGACTTAATTAATTAATGTTTAGTTAGCCTTCGGAAGTTGATATTAATGTACAAAATGGGGATAAGATTCATTGGTGAACAGTTAAAAATGTGTACATGTAATTTATAACAATTTTTTAAATCATTGTTCTTTAGAGAAGATTTATTTATTATCGTTAATTATTTTCTCCTGCCGTCTTTTAGTATATAGATTTTCGTTTTTATTGCCATTTAGTGCAACAATAGGTAAAGAAATCCCTGATTCATTTACATGATGTAATTATCACTTGATCAGTATCCCCGCAAGGCGTCTACTGGCGTCACTCCTGACCAGTGTTGCCAGATGTACCGTATTTCTGTATTTTATACCGGATTATTAACAGCTATTCCGCGTTAAGCGATGAGGATGCCAAAAAAATCTGCATTTCCATGATAGTGGATTAAAATCCATTTTTTTCATTTCCTCTAACTATGATTGTCCCGCTAACTATGGTTGACAAAGTTTGAATGTTCAAAATGCTGTCTCTCTCTATTCGATTAAAGTAGAAAGCAATAAAACACCAATCATCTACCAATCATTAGGGCGTTATCCAATTGCCGTATTCCAAAATTGATGACCAAGCACCAAGGTCTTGTCGTGAACTCCGTCATCTATTGTCTTACTGTTAGAGATTCAGAGGACAAATAGGTGACAACATGTTGGTTGTATTCGTTTTCGAATACGCCAAACAAGAATACGGATCGTCGTTCAGATACTGCGTTTATTCAAGCCGGAGAAATGATGCACTTCGAGGGATATTGGTGTTGGGGGATTGATATGCTTTTTTTAGTAAAATTATTGTAATTAGCAATGTATATCATTTCCAAAAATAAATTACAATAAATTAAAAATATTAATGTTTGGTATTGTGTTATTTTTATATTTCATCATCGTTCACAGCGCTGCATGCCTCTTCAACTCACATATACCACATCCTCAAACACTGACAATAAGTTAGTAATTTCTTTTCTACTAAAATAATCCTAGGAATAATTTATATGGTAAAACAACGTTTGCCGGGTCAGCTAGTATATATATAAAGCTAGTGGTGCTACACAATGGCACAGACTTTCCCGTATTAGTTTTCTATTCGGAATTGCCATTAACTCTTTCTTGCCAGCTGTGATCTATTACGAGCAAAAGTACATTTTTTTGTCATTTTCTTTATTTTTCGGTTTCCTATCGGTAGAACGGAAATATTAATTTTAGAATATTAAAGAACACGAAAACCTAGTCATAAATGGCAATTTTCTTTTATAAATTATGTGCCGTTTAAGAGAAAATGGCGTTTTAGCGCTACTAAAAATGCGAAATTTGAAGCTCATTTTCAAATAAAATTTTTGAGTTTTCAAAATACTTTATTTGAAGTTATTTGAAGCACTTACACTCACAAATATAATAATGTTTACAAATTGCTGGTAATGTGCATATTAAAGATGTGAGAGATCTTTAAAAAAATTACAGTTATGTAATTTTTGAAAAAAAAACAAACAAAAAAATAACTCAAAATAAACTTTACGTTATACTAAAGAGTGTAATTAACACTATCTGTTACAAAAGTTTGAAGAAAAAATTTGCAGCCATATATGAGAAAATCGCGCTTGAGCGTTTCTGAAAATGCAAAATTTTGAGTTACTTTTCACACAAAACGGTTGTGTTTTTGAGAAACTTTATTTGACATTATTTAAAGCACATGTACTCGTAAATATAATGAGAACAAGTCGCCGCTAATGTAAATATTATCGACGTGAGAACCGTAAAAAAAATTACATTTTTGTAATTTTTGAAAAAAGCAACCTATAGAGCAATATGGTTTTATGTCATCTGATAGAGTACATTTACTACTATCCCTACTTAGAGTTTAAAGAAAAAATTTAAAGCCGTTTTTGAGAAAATCTGGTTTTTGTATTTTTTTTTAAAATTGCACATATTGCACGCAATATACTAAAATTTTTAAAACATTTACATGACCTTTATGAAAGAACTCAATATGCAGAACAAATTTTATTTGAAGGAAAAATCTCTATCTTCAATTTTGTAGTTGGAGAAACACGCCGAAAAAAAATCAAACTTCCAAATTTTCGTAAATTCAGAGTTATCCGTGAAAATCGGATCTATGCCATGTTAATAAGTGTATTTTACTCTATTCATACAAGAAATTTAAAGAAAAAATTTGGAGCCGTTTTGAGAAAATGTTGAAAATCCCCGGGGGGCCTTATATAAAGTACCCCCAAATTTTGAAGAATGTTTTTCAAAATCTCAAAGCTTCGACTAGAATCAGATCGACCAGGAAATATCCATTTTGGAAGAAATCGTACGTATGGTTTAGGCGCTAGCAGTGTTCACAGACGGACAGACAGATGGACGGACGGACGGCCATCCGTTACATTAAATCATGACTCTCAATAAGCCTCAAGGCCAAACGATGTCTATTTGTGGCTTATTTTTTATCCCGCCATGTTTTTCACACGGTCAATTATACGTGGCATGGTTTCAAGTGGGCAAGCCATCCAGTTTGTGTTAGCTAAAGATGGTATAACAAAAAATATTGTACACTCTATTGCGTTGAGGGACTGATATGTTTTTAGTAAAATTATTATAATTAGCAATGCATTTCAAAAAATAAATTAAAAATATTAATGTTTGGTATTGTGTTATTTTTATATTTCATCATCGTTCACAGCGCTGCATGCCTCTAACTCACATATACCACATCCTCAAACACTGACAATATGTTGGTCATTTTTTCTACTCAAATAATCCTAGGAGTAATTTATATGGCAAAACAACGTTTGCCGGGTCAGCTAGCATATATATATATACACATATATATATTAAACAATGCATTTAGTACTATATGAACAAAACGTTCGAAGAAAAAATTTGGAGCCGTTTTTTGAGAAAATCGTGTTTTTGTTATTGTAAAACAAAAAGCGATAAAGTCGAATATTTCGTTGAAAATATCTTATTTACAAAATATTATGACAACTTTTTAACACTATAATATTAAAAAGAAGTTACCTTGTAACAACACATCGGGTTTTATATTGCAAGTGATAAATTCAGATATATACGAGATACAATGAAAAATAGCCCAAAAATGCCATTTTCCAGGCACCTCGAATACAGGGTGATTCAATCCTCATTGTTAATACACCGGGATCTTATCCCATATCCAATGCACAGACTGAATTTGACAAGACTGGATACTCTTCGTCGTTTAGTTTTGTAAATAATTAACGTTAAAATTTGAACTGTGCCCTTGTACTTGTGTAACATAGGATACAGAAAGTGAGCGAGCGGCTTCACCTCGCGTTAGGGCTCGCGGCTTCACCTCGCGTTAAGGCTCGCGGCTTCACCTCGCGTTAGGGCTCGTGGCTTCACCTCGCGTTAAGGCTCGCGGCTTCACCTCGCGTTAGGGCTCGCCTCTTCTTTGGAAAACTCAGTTGCTAATACTATCCGAGAAGCCCAGGAGGCGAGCACAAGGCAAATAGCGCACGCGGTCAACGCATCAGTCCCTCGTCCGGCGAACAATTCATGTGAAGAAATTACGTCTTTTCCATTTCCAGCGGGGGCAACATTTGCGCAGTAGAGACTTATAACGTCGTTTCCAATTCTCTAGGCATTTCCTGCGCAAATGAAAAGAACACCAGGAATTTCGGTCTTTGGTCAGGAGAAGCGCGTTTTAGAAGAACTGGCACAATTTGCATGCGAAAGCCGAGTAAAATCGATATGTTGCTCGTAGTGTAGCTCACCAAGAGCGATTCTCTGTAAATGTGTCGGCTCCTCACAACTTACCCCAGCGTTTAAGAGGTATTCAGTATCTGAATTCTATAACTCAGGTACTACCAATTCTTTTGGAGCTGGGGGTTAATGAAAGGCCACGTTAATGCTACCGAAGTCGAGGATCGTGATGACCTTCGGGACATTGAAAGCGTGGTGGCAGAAATATAGGTACAACCCGGCAAAGTTGTTCGCATCACGTAGGCCGTGCGGCGCAGATGCCTAACTTGCGTTCACGCAGAAGTCTATTTTGAACACTTCTAGAGACGCTGATACATGAGGTGACAATGTGAAATTTTGGCAGGACACGCAAATATGATTAAGTAAACTAAATAACATTTATATAATAATTTATTCTCTCTCCTTATATATCCGTTTGCTAAGAAGACAAAAATAGCATCAGATAACAAGATTTAATGTAATATTTGGGATACCTTTTTTTGAAAAGAAATGACCAACGACAAACATTTTTTTTTCAAAATTTTGAATAGGATTTATACTATTTCCTTTTGCAGTCGTAAATAACTTAGTGTACTCTATCATCGGTTTCTGTACGAGCAATGAGGGCTGAAACACCTACCTACATACATAAACTTACACATAAAGGGTGGATCACTAAAATTGGTCTCAGCAAATATCTTGAAAACGGTTTAAGGTATCGAGATGCTTTTTGCACCATTCTGTTGCAGATGATGGGGCAGATAACATATTTTGTTTTCTTGTTAGTACTGTATGTAATTTTTGATATATTAACACAACTTTGGTTTTTTAAATAGAAGTATATATTTTTCTTCAGCATTCTAAAGTTCTTTAAAAATGAAATGCAATGATATAAATATTGTTAATATTCGAAAAGTATTTTTTGCAAAAACAGTGCAATTAGAACTTGGGTAAACGTCATGCTGCAGCTCACAAGGATAGCTGACCTTGCTAACATCGTATACGTAAGTCGACGCACCTCGTCGGGAAACGAGAAAATTCTATCTCGAAAAATTTCTGTAAAGAAGAGCTTCAAATTTTGCATTTACTTTTTTTTAAAAGGCTCCAAATTTTGAAAGAAAATAGTCATTTAGGACGTGTTTTTACTGTTCTTTATTATTCCTGAAATAATACTTTCGTTCTACTATTAGGAAACCGAAAAATTAAGAAAATGTCAAAAAAATATATTTTGGGCGGCGATAGATGGCAACTGGCAAGAGTGTGTAGCAAGTCCAAATAGGTAGCCGAGACGAAAGGAAATAGAAAACTAGCATGGAAAAGTCTCTGCCATTCTGTACCATCACTAGTTTAACATATCATGCATAAGGGGAGCCCAAAAATTATTTGTAATTTCGATGATTTCGTGGTTGGAAGTAGGTAATACTACAGTGTTGGTAATAGTTTGAAATATTGCAAAACGTAAGAGGTTTTGCAACTTTGAGTGACTTTTGGCAACATTATCATATTCTCACCAGTCCGTCTGTTGCGTTTTCCCCCTTTTTTATCTCGACATTTCCGTGAAAGATAATCATACTTTTCTTCATATTACAGTAGTAGTAATGAGACTAAGAATGATCGTAACAACCTATAAATACGCATTCAATACGTCGTGGAACAGCATTCTAACATCAACCATGAAGTTGTTTACTTACTGTTTGCTGATGCTTGGATTTTTGGTAAGTTTAGTATACGTACAAGTTTCAATTGGCGCCTAACATTACACTAGTGGTGCTCTATCAGCACGTACTTTCTCTCCAGTATTTTCACGAAATATTACGCGAAATGAACACAAATTTTCGAAAAAGTGTACAACACCTTCCTTCAAAATCTATCTTTAAGAAATATATTTCATCAAGGGAAAAAATCTTTATCTTCATAATTGTTGTATGTAGATGCCGAAAAAAGTTTAACTTTTACTATTTTCGAAAAAATCGGGTTTTCAACGAACATGAGACTTGTATCATTCTCTGAAATGTCCTCCACACTTTTCAACGTCAAAAAAATAAAAAACAATAGAGCAATTTTTTTTTAAAATTTTGAAAAAGTCTCAGGTGCTATATGTAAAGTATCCACAAAATTAAAATATCAGTTTCAAATTCAAGGGGCTGCGGCTTTAGACAGCTCGACTGGGGAATATCACTTTTGAAGACAATTGGCTGAATGGCTTAGCCGCTAGCTTTGTTCACAGCCGGACAGACGAACGGACGTATGCACGTTTTGCCGTCATTCAAATTTTGGTATCAAGGACCCACAAAATAGGGATACTGGCTACAACACGTTTTAGAGATTTCTTTCCTAAATTTAGCAAAAGTTTATCCATTTTTTCGTTACCAAGGTATTGTATATGGAAAGTTATGCAATTCTTCGATAAAACGGCGAATATTCGGCAGAAAAAATTCATTGCTGGGCCGTGATAACGAAAAAGTCGATAAATCCAGTTGGCAAATTAAGAAAACAAAATCCCCTAACACATGATGTAGCCTGAATCACTGTTTTGTGGGTCCTTGATACCAAAAAACCAATTGAAAGCCAAACGTCCGTCTGTCCGTCCGCCTGTCTGTGAGCACCATTAGCGCCTAAAGCATACGTACGATATTTTTCAAATTGAAGAAACCCCTGTTGTTTTGGCTCCGATAGAAGCTTTGATATTTTGAAAGACAATCTTCAAACTTTGGGGGTACTTTACATGAAGTCCCCGGGACATTTTCAAAGTTTTCTCAAAAACGGTTCCAATTTTTTTCTTTAAATTTCTTCTACGAATAGAGTAAAATACACTTATAATAATGGTATATAATAGTAATAATGGTAAATAATGGTATATATGGTAATAATGGTATATAATGATATAATAATGGTATATATGGTAATAATGGTAAAATACACTTATATAATGGTAGCATTTTCGCGCTTAACTCTGAATTTTCGAAAATTGCAAAAGTTTGAATGTTTTTGCCGTCTTCCTCCAACTACAAAATTAAAAATAAAATTTTTTCCTTCAAATGAAATTTTTTCTCTATATTTAGTTCTTTCATTAAGGTCTTGTACTTTTTTTCCAAAATGTTAAGAGTTTTCCTGCCATATTGCGATGTCAATATGTCAATTTAACTAGTAGTGATACAGAATGGCACAGACTTTTCCGTTTTAATTTTTTATTTCCTTCGGTCTCTGCTAGCTCTTCGGACTTGCCACATTCCCTTGCCAGCTGCCATCTATTGCCGCCCAAAGTACATTTATTTGACATTTTATTAATTTTTCAGTTGACTACTAATAGAACAGAAATATTATTTTTCAGAATATAAAAAAAACAGTAAAGTCTCGTTCTAAATAACAACTTTCATTGAAAAATTTGGAGCCGTTTTTCGGAATTCAGAGTTTAAGTGCTAGTATAAATACTAAATTTGAACCTGTTTTCCACAGATAATTTTTGAGTTTTCGAGAAACATTAATAGGAGTGATTTCAAGAATATTAACTCACAAATGCAATAGTGTTTACAAATTTCTGGAAATGTGCATATTCACGGTGTGAGAGGTCTTTCAAAAACATTACATTTGTGTAATTTTTGACAATTTCCCCAAAATGAACTTTACGTCATATTAATGAGTGCAATTAGATATATTTGTTCGAAAAGTTTAAAGAAAAATTTGGAGCCATTTTTGAGAAAATCACGTTTGAGCGTTTACACGAAAAATCACACTGATATTTCTACAAACTTAACTTGATATTATTTAAAGAACATCTACTCGCAAACATAAATATGTGAACAAATTGCCACTAATATAATATAAACGACGCGACGTGAGAGAAGTAAAAAAAATATTACATTTTTGTATTTTTTAAAAAAACAAAAGAATGGAACAATATGAGGTTTATGTCAACTCATAGAGTGCATTAAGCACTCTGCTTACCAAATGATTGAAGAAAAACTTGGGAGCCGTTTTTGAGAAAATCTTGTTTTTCTAAGTTTTTAATATTGCTCATATTGCACGGAATATTGTGCCAAAAGCACTAAAATTTTCAAAAAACTGTACATGACCTTAATGAAAGAGCTCACTATAAAAATAAAATTTTATTGTTACGAAAATATCTATCTTTAATTTTGTGGTTGTAGGAAGAGGCCGAAAAAGATTAAAACTTCTGCAATTTTCAAAACTTCAGAGGAAACAGTGAAACTCGGACCTACGCCACTTTAATAAATGTATATTACATTATTCTCACAAGAAATTTAAAGAAAAAATTTGGAGTCGTTTTTGAGAAAATTTTGAAAATGTCCGTGGAGCTTCATGTAAAGTATCCCCAGATTCTATAGGATCTTTTTCAAAATCTCACAGCTTCGACTCGAGCCAGAACGACAGGTGTTTCTTCAAGTTGAAAAATATCGTACGTCTGATTTAGGCGCTAGTGGTGCTCACAGACGGACGGAGGGATAGACGTTTTGTTTTCAATTGGTTTTTCGGTATCAAGGACCAACAAAACAGTCATTCTGGCTACACCAAGTGCTAGGGGATTTTTTTCTTAATTTAGTAACTGGTTTTATCCACTTTTTACTTTCTCGTATACGTACGTATACATGGAGTGATATACGTAGTATAGGGAAAGTTATGTAATGCTGCGCGAAAAAATGGCCAATTTTCGGCGGAAAAAATTCATTGCCGGGCCGTGAAAACGAAGAAGTGGAGAAAACCACTTGCTAAGTTAAGAAAAAAAATCCCCTAACACGTGGTGTAGCCAGAAACCCTGATTTCTAGGTCCTTAATACTGAAAAACCAATTGAAAGGAAAACGTCCGTCCGTCTGTCCGTGTGTCAACACTGCTAGCGCCTAAACCATACGTACGATTTCTTCCAAAATGGATATTCCCCTGTTGATCTCATTCTAGTCAAAGCTTTCAGATTTTGAAAAAGATTATTCAAAATTTGGGGGTCCTTTATATGAAAGCCCCCGGGGATTTTCAACATTTTCTCGAAAACGGCTCCAAATTTTTTCTTTAAATTTCTTGTATGAATAGAGTAAAATACATTTATTAACATGGCATAGGTCCGATTTTCACAAATAACACTGAATTTTTGAAAATTACAAAAGTTTAAAATTTTTACGGAGTCTTTCTGGAACTACAAAATTGAAGATAGAGATTTTTCCTTCATATAAATTTCTTTCTTCCTAGTGAGTTCTTTCTTTAAGGTCATGTAAATGTTCTTCAAAATTTTAGTATTTTTCGCGTAATATTGCGTGCAATATGTGCAATTTAAAAAAATTAAAAAAACCAAGATTTTCTCAAAAACGGCTCCAAATTTTTTCTTTAAACTTTTGGTAGGGATAGTGGTAAATGTACTCTATCAGATGACATAAAAGTTATATTGCTCTAAAGGTTGGTTTTTTCAAAAATTACAAATATGTAAATTTTTCACATGTTTCTCACGTCGATAATATTTACACTAGCGGCGATTTTTTTACATTATTATATTTACGAGTGTATGTGCTTTAGAAAATGTCAAGTAAAGTTGCTCGAAAACACAACCGTTTTCTGTGAAAAGTAGCTCAAAATTTCGCATATTCAGAAACGCTTAAACGCCATTTTCTCATATATTGCTGCAATTTTTTTCTTGAAACTTTTGTAACGGATAGTGCGAATTATACTCTTTAGTATAGCGTAAAGTTTATTTTGAGTTATTTTTTTGTTTGTTTTTTTTTCAAAAATTACATATTTGTAATTTTTTGAAAGATCTCTCACATCTTTAATATGCACATTACCAGCAATTTGTAAAGATTATTATATTTGTGAGTGTAAGTACTTCAAATAACTTCAAATAAAGTACTTTGAAAACTCTAACATTTTCTGTGAAAATGAACTTCAAATTTTGCATTTTTAGTAGCGCTAAAACGCCGTTTTCTCTTAAACGGCACATAATTTTTAAAAGAAAATTGCCATTTATGATTAGGCTTTTGTGTTCTTTAATATTATAAAATTAATGTTTCCGTTATACCAATAGGAAACTGAAAAATTAAGAAAATGACAAAAAATGTACTTTTCGCGGTGATAGATGACAGCTGGCAAGAAAGAGTTTGTGGCAATTCCGAATAGCTAACAAAGACCCAAGGAAATAGAAAATTAATACGGGAAAGCCTGTGCCATTCTGTAGCACCACTAGTTTGTTATTAGGGCGCGGCAATGAATTTCTTTCTTCCTTAAATGCGCCGTTTTTTCGTGCAGCATTACATAACTTTCCCTATACTACATATATTACTCCGTATAGACGTATGTATATGGGAAACTAAACTAGTGGTGCTACAGAATGGCACAGACTTTCCCGTGTTAGTTTTCTATTTCCTTGGGTCTAGGCTAGCTATTCGTAATTGCCACATAATCATGCCAGCTGATCTCTATTTCCGCCCAAAGTACATTTTTTGATATTTTCTTGACTTTTCGGTTTCCTAATGGTGGAACGGAAATATTAATTTTTAGAACATTAAATAACACTGAAACTTTTTCCTAAATGGCAATTTTCTTTAAAAATATGTTAGCCAATTTTAAGGAAATGGCAGTTAAGCGCTACTAATAATACGAAATTTGAAGCTCTTTTTCACAGAAAAGTTTTGAGTTTTCGAAAAACTTCATTTGAAGTCATTTGAAGAACTTTAACTTACAAATACAATAGTGTTTACAATTTGCTGGAAATGTGCATATTAACTATGTGAGAGATCTTTCAAGAAAATAACATTTATGTATTTTTAGCAAAAACAAAAAATACCCCAAATTGAACTTTACGTCATATTAAAGAGTGCAATGAGCACTATATGTTCGAAAAAATTGGAGAAAAGATTTGGAACAATTAATGAGAAAATTGGGTTTGGATCTTTCCGAAAATGCGAAATTTTGAGCTAGTTTTCGCAGAAAACGGGGGGCTTCTCGAGACACTTGACTAGACATTATGTAAAGCAAATGTACTCGTAAATACAATAATGTGACCAAATGGCAACTATTGTGAATATTACCACAAATTAACATCACTTTAAACATTACTTCAAATACTTTGAAACAGGGAAAGCAATACCATGACTAAACAAAATTTTAACTACAAACTATTAAAAAATGATGAACGCAAATTGTAGTTCTATCATTCAGGGTCAAATTTCACGTACGTTTGTCAAATACGTACGTACTTTTTAGCGGTTTCACACAAACATCAGTGAACGATTTCCGCAAAAAAATTATTCGCAAAATGCACATGAAATAAACTAACAACATTAGTAATATACGACGATGACCCTAAATCCACAACACTAATATCTATTGTGACTGACACACACACATATATACTTAATATTCTTTCTAAAATTCAGTGATAAATTTTCTATCATGTTAATTTTCTGAATAGAGAAATAAACACACATTTTTTAATAATAACTTTCTTGTCTCGGTAACCAATTTAATTTCAAAATAACTGACCCTTTTTGTCGAATATATCAGGTGTAAAAAATCACATTTGCGGGAATGTTTACAATAACTCGAAAAAATGTTAGAAAACAAAATGTTTAGAAAATTCTTCAATTGATGCGATGGTTTACTTTTCTTTTCCGTGCAATAGATATTTTTCATTCTGCGCGTGATTAAAAAGCACCTACTTTGTTCAGCATTATTTTGATTTTTGGGCTCCAAATATATTGGACGAAATCAAGCTTCTCGAATGTGAGAGGGAAATGAACTTTTTGACATTTCAGAAACCATCATTAGAGATTCTTTGAAGCTTATGCGAAAAGAAACGCACAGAACAATAAAATACAACAATAATGAAAATTTTGAACACGTGAGAGACAAGTAAAAAAAATATATTTTTGTAATTTTTCAAAAAAACGTTTAGAGCAATATGACGTTAATGTCATGAAATATAGTACATTTACCACTATCCCTACTAAAAGTTTAAAGAAACCATTTGGAGCTGTTTTTGAGAAAATCTTGTTCTTCTAATTTTTTTTAAATTGCACATATTGCACGTATTGCAAACACTGCACATATTGCAATGTTGCGTGAAAACGACAAAAATTTCCAACAAAATGTACATGACTTTAATGGAAGAACTCCCTAAGGAGAACAAATTTTATTTGAAGAAAAATCTCTATCTGCAATTTTGTAGTTGGAAGAAGACCCCGAATAAAATTCACGCTTTTGCAATTTTCGACAATTTAGAGTTAACCGTGAATATTGGACCTATGTCACCCTAATAAATGTATTTTACTTTATTCTTACAAGAAATTTAAAGAAAAAAATTGGAACCGTTTTTGAGAAAAGTTTGAAAATGTCCGGGAGGCTTCATGCAAAATACCCCGAAATTATGAAGAAAGTTTTTCAAAATCGTGGCGCCTCGAGTGGAAGCAGATCAACCCGGACATATTCATTTTGGAAGAAATCGTACTTATGGTTCAGACGCTAGTGTTGTTAACAGACTGACGGACGGAGGGATGAACAGACAGACAGACGGACGGACGTTTTGCTTCTAATTGGGTTTTCGATTTCAAAGACGTACAAAACAGGAATTCTGGCAACACCACGTGTTAGGGGATTTTTTTTCTTAATTTAGCAACTGGCTTTATCCACTTTTTCGTTATTACGGCCCGGCAACGAATATTTTTCTGCCGAAAATTCGCCATTTACTTAACGCGCACCTTTACATAACTTTCCTTACACTACGTACATTTCTTCGTATATACGCACGTATACGGAAAAGTAAGAATAACAAAAGCAAGATTTTCTCAAAAAGGGCTCCAAATTTTTTCTCTAAACTGTTGGTAGGGATAGTGCTAAATGTGCTCTATGAGATGACTTAAACGTCATATTGCCATATTCTTTTGTTTTTCCAAAAATTACAAAAATTTAATTTTTGCACTTCTCTCACGTCGTTAATATTTACAGTAAAATTGCTTTGAAGTCATTGAAGCACTACCACTCACAAATTTAATAATGTATAAAAGTCTCTGAAAATGTGCATGTTAATGTGAGTGTGAGAGATATTTCAATAAAATGACATTTTTGTAAATTTTGAAAGAAGAAAAGGACACACCAATATAAATTTTATGTCATCTTAATCAGTGCAATTAGCACTATCCGTACGGAAAATTTAGCAACTGGAATTATCCACGTCTTCCGTTACCAGGGCCCTGTAATAAGAGTTTTTCTGCCGAAAATTTACCATTTTTCGCGCAACATTACCGTGGTATTGGTGGCGAGAAAGTAAAAATGTAAGAATAATTTGTAAAAGTAAATATTTAAGAATAATTTGTTGCTAGCTTACCCCAGTAATAAATCATTTCGTTGCAGGCAATGGCTCTGACGAGTGTTCAGGGAGGAGGAGGAGGCGTAAGTATTTGGCATTTCTTGTCAAGCAAACGCTTAAACTTATTTTTCCTATTTCTTTCTTATAATAAACTAGTGGCTTACTGTAACAAAAAATGGAGCTGTCCTAAACCATACAAAAGATTTTCCAAAAGGTAGCACGCACACTGCATAGGAACAATTCAAACTCTCTCGTATTACACTGCAATAAATTAAAATAACGTACCCGTGCGAGAACTCTCGCATATTATCTCTCACCTTCTTCCTTTTTTTTCATTTCCATATTATCCCTGTAATATATGTTTTTCTTCAAGACTCTCTGTCGCTTGTTCTATATGTCCCCTGGTAATTGATAATAATATAATACACCCTTGTCAATACAAATTATTGTTCTTTAAATTTATTATCGAGCAAAGAGGTCCACCCATGTAATTCAATCGCAGAGAATATCAAGTAAGTAGATTCTACAGGCTCTGAACAGGTGCGGTAGAATCGAGAAGCGGTGAACCAGTAAAAATGTTACGGAACGGTCAAAAATATCCTGTAGATTACGGTGTGAGAAACGTTTCTTTGAGACCTTTGGCCTCAAAATTTTAATTTTTAAGGACCTAAAACGTTTCGTTTAGGAGTTATTCAACAATTTAGATTAAAACTAGTGGTGCTACAGATTGGCCCAGTCTTTCCCGTATTAGTTTTCTGTTTCGTTTGGACTCGGTTAGTTATTCGGACTTCACACAAACTCTTGACACACGTCATCTATCGCCGCCCAAACTACATTTTTTTGACATTTTATAAATTTTTCGTTTCCCTAATAGAACAAAAATATTACTTTAAGAATATTAAAAAACAGTTGAACCTTGTCCTAAATGGACAAATATTTGTTTAAAAATATGGAGCCATTTTCAAGAAAATGGCGTTTAAGTGCTACTGTAAATGCACAATTTTAAGCTCTCATTCACAGAAAATTTTTGAGTTTCCGAAAAAGTTCATTTGAAGTCAAATAAACTTTCTAAATTGTTGGAAAAGTGCATTTTAACGGTATGAGAAAACATTCAAAAAAATTACATTTGTATAATTTTTGTAAAAACAAAAACACACCCCAAAATAAACTTTACGCCATATTAAAGCAGTACAATTAGTACTATCCACTCAAAACATTTGAACCAAAAATTTAAAACCATTTTTGAGAAAATTGCATTTAAGTGTTTCTGAAAAAACGGAAATTTGAACTAGTTTTCACAGAAGACGGTCAAGTTTCCAAGAAATTTAACTTGATGTTATTTAAAGAAGATGTACTAATAAGTATAACTAGCACATGGAGAACTCTCGCATGGTAAACCCCATCATTTCCTATCCATTTGTCCATCCTTTCCATTAAGAAAGAAAGTTGTTAATGAAACGTATTTGTTTAAAAAATGCATAAATATAATTTCGAATGTACTTTTGTACTTCTAATGTATTTACAGAATATATCAAACAAAAATAACAATGCAATTGATGTTGGAAACAATTTTTCCGTAAAGGTTTATTCAGCATTACAGAGAGATGATCTTGGAACAATCCATACTTCTTCAAAAACATTTGAAGAAATTATTCAGTCTTCCTTGAGAGTTAGCTTTTCGCTTTCTTTGATAGTCACAAAAACATTAGAAAAGGTTTTTACTCTTGAGAGAGCCTAGTAAAGTAGTGCGAAATACTGGATCGGGCTAGTTCAACCCTATTCTTTGCAATATTATTTAACTTTCCTTGATTTGTTATGAGGAACAGAGGGGGCTTTCGAGAGTCAGGGTGCCAACTTGCCTGGGTGCGGAAATTGAAAAATTATTTGTATACTAAAAAGTATTGGATTATTTTCTGCGTTGTTACGTATCTCAAGAAAAGCAATTCCGAACCAAAAAATAATCAAACTAATATTTTCATCTTTGAATACTAAATATAATTTGTTACCATTAGAAACAATTGGGCTTAGACTTCACTTCCGTACATGGGAATGTTGCTCAAACGGTGTTTCCATTATCTTAACGAACCGACACCTTGAGTTTAACATCAAACGGTATATTATTTACAATATGAGTTTGCAGCTGGGGTTTATGTACATTAGAAGTTATAATAATACATTTTTAAACAAATGCGTTTCATTAACGACATTCCTTCTTAATAGAAAAGATAGACAAATGGATAGGGAAAGGGTGGGGTTTAACGTGCGAGAGATCTCGCATGAGTACGGTAGTTATTATTATGCTAGGCAACTGTGCCACGTTTACAAATAATACCGTAGAGTGAGATTATTACTCGAGTGACCACAACATTTGTTCGAATAAACTCCACATTACGGGAGGAATATTACAACATTTTTAAAATTTGTTGTTTTTTTCAGATGCCGTATACAATGAGAAAATCGGTTCCGGAACCAGATTTGAGTGAAATGACTGAAGAAATGTATCCAGAAGAAGAAGGAGAAGATGCCTAAAATGGAAAATAATACATAACTTAAAAAACAATGAAAGTTGTTTATTCTTGTACTTAGAATAAAAGCCATGAGCTCACTAAATGTTATTTTGCTAAACCTCCTGGCGGTGGGCAGGTTCTGTTTCAATGACATTCAATGCGAATGTCAAAATGCCGTGCTTTCTTTGTAAAGCAATTTTGAAGTATTTAATTGCTTTAAAACAGTATGCAGTAGCATTATATGGTTCAGTTAAATGTTTATATTCAGAAATTATAAAAAATTAGATAATAAATTGTGAAATGTCTAATATTATTTTGACTACAATATGAGTAGCACTTAACCTGACGTCACTAATATTTCAGACTTTAAAGACTAAAAACTCATTACTCAAAAACTCATAAAGACTAAAAAGTCATTTTGAAATCCACAAAACTGCAATATAAACGGCCCCGTTTACATGAAAGCGCCTGTTTTACTAGTGTATCTAACACAAAGATATTTTCGCTGGTCGCGAAGCCTCTCCTAAACTCTGCCTGCAATTTTGAAATTTTATTGTATTTTTCCACCCATTAACTCAGCCACCCGTTGAGTATTTTACAAAACAATTTGCTTAATGCTGGTAAAAGACTAATTCCACGATAATTATCTGGGCAATTAGTATCACCTTTATTTTTAAAACCGGTTGGAGGATAGCTGTACTCCAGGTTTCTGGATAGATCTATTAAACAACGCTATTAAACAAATTTAGAATACTTTCTGGATCGATGTTCCATAATTCTGAAATGAATTTTGTCGGAATACCGTCCGCACCGCCGGCTTTCTTACTATTCGTTGATAAAATAGCCCTATTCACTTCACTCCATGTTACAGATTCGTCTAATTCAAGCACACTCCGATCATTGAAAATAACTGTACTCGTTTCAGTGTCCGATATTGCGAGCGTTCGTAAAAATACTGCATCCACGCAACTGCTGAAATTACATTACTTGTCTTTATTTTACTACGCAGAGATCTTATAACGTCCCAAATTGATTTTCTCTAATCGTTCCTTAAAATTGCCTATATTCTAACTGACTCATTCTTCTGCCAAGATTTCTTCTTCTATATAAATGGGACCTACACCACCTTAATAAGTATATTTTACTCTATTCTTCCAAGAAATTTTAAAAAAAAAATTGGAGCCATTTTTGAGAAAATTTTGAAAATGTCCGGGAGGCTTCATGTAAAGTACTCTCAAATTTCGAAGAAAGTTTTTCAAAATCGAGGCGCCACGAGTGGACGCAGATCGAACGGTGAATATCCATTTTGGAAGAAATCGCACGTATGGTTTACGCGCTAGTGTTGTTCACAGACGGACAGACGTTTTGAAAAGTCCCACTTTATTGGTATCAGGGGACCCCAAAACGTGTATTTCCGTTGAAATCTCGAAATCGATGTTTCGCAGCATTACATCACTTTCCCTATATTACCTATATTACTCTGTATATACGTTCGTATACGGAAAAGTAAAAATTACATTTTAGTAACTTTTCAAAAAACAAATGAATATAGCAATACGGCGTTTATTCCATCTCTTAGCACTATCCCTACCAAAAGTTAAAAAAATTGGAGCCGGATTTGACGAAATCTTAATTTTGTATTTTTTTTTAAAAAAATTGCTCATATTGCTCGCAATATTGCGGAAAAACTACTAAAATTTTCAAAAAAAATGTACATGACTCTAATGAAAAAACTCACGACCGTGAATAAATTTTATTTGAAGGGAAAATCTCTATCTTCAATTGTGCAGTTGGAGGAAGACGCGGAAAAAAATTCGAACTCATGCAATTTCCGAAGATTTAGAGTTATCCGTGAAAATTGGATTTGTGCGACCTTTATGTGTGTATTCTTACAAGAAATTTAAAGAAAGAATTTGAAGCTGATTTGGAGAAAATTTTGAAAATATCCGGAGGGCTTCATGTAACGTCTCTCAAATTTTATAGAAAATTTTTCAATATTTTAAAAGCTTCGACTGGAGCCAGATCGACAGAAGTTTCTTCGATTTGTAAAAAAAACTTCTATGTATGATTTATTATTCTATGTATGGTTAGGCGCTTGTTCTCAGACGGACAGGCTGACGGACAGACGGCTTTCAATTGGTTTTTCGGTATCAAAGACCTACGAAACATGGATTCTGGCTACAGCACGGGTTACAACTTTTTCTTAATTTAGCAACTGGATTTATACACTTTTTCATTATCAGAGCCCGGCAATGATTTTTCTGTTAAAAACCTGCCGTTTTTCGCGCAGCATTACAGTAATTTTACTACCATACGTATATTACTCCGTATATACCTTCGTATACGGGAAAGTAAAAATAATAAGAAAAGAAAATATGTCATTATATAGCAGTGTACAAACGAAAATAAACTATGAAGTATTGCTCTTGGAGCTTGAATTAGGGGACATTACCCATTTAATTACAAGTAATTGGGCAAATAATTCCACAGAATGGATTATTGCATTAGACGCCCAAGTATTGAATCTATGGGCCGCGACAACCTAGGCAAAGCACCCAGAAACGTTACCAGAATAAAAATAGATTTCCCAATCATGTGTTTTATATACAATTTGCAAATTTAGATGATTCTTTGTGAGGTGCTCAGTGCGTTTCCTCTCTCTGAGAAATAACTGTCAAGAATAATAGTTTAGTTTTTTAATGTAGATAATAAGCATCAAAAACATGTGAAAAAGTTTGTAATGTTACATCAAAATAAGCATTTAAACTAAAAAATTGCACCCATGCAAAATAAAAATAGGGTAGATTTGTTTTATTTTTGGTGATAGGTAAAGTTGTATATATTTCCTTGCGATATGCACAGTCAGTAAAAATATGCAATTCCATGAAATTCCGCGGTCTAATAATAATAATAATTATTATTATTATTAATATTATCATTATAATGACCGAAGTTATTATAATAGTGACCGAAGAATGGGAAACAGAGGCATTGTTAGTGTAGCGAAGAACACTAGGCAAGACACGTCGAATAACACAAACACTGAAATTCTGGTGCTATGAGACACAAAAAATGTTAACTCATGGAGAGACAAACCACTCCACGGACAATATCTAAAAAGAATGGACTAGGAGTAGATCAATAAAGATCAATCAGTTATGTGTCTTAAAAGGGGAAGAATGAAGCGAGAATCGGAAGCAGTTCCAGTAGCTGCTCAAGATCAGGCGTTGAGAACACGACATTATGATAATGCGGTTCTCAAAATTTCCCAAGGTGACAAATGCCGCATTTGCCAAGAGCAAGTAGAAACCATTTATCATATTCTCTCAACTTGTCTAATCCTAGCAAAGACCGAATACTTGAAAAGACACGACAGAGTGTAGTTACCTCCATTGGCAGGTCTGTACCGCCCTCGAAGTTCCAAACACATGCCCACAGTGGTACGAACACTCACCAAAACCAGTGACGTTTGTTGGATTGTGTACGATATTGTACGACCAACAAATTCAAACTGATCGCACGATAGCGGCAAACAAACCGGATATAGTTATCCGGGATTTGGATAACAAATCGTGTTTACTTGTCGATGTTGCTGTACCTTGCGATCGAAACGTCGTTACGAAGGAGGCAGAGAAACGTCTTAAATACAAGAGTTTGGAAATCGAGATCAGCCGAATGTGGGGCGTAAAAGCACAGGTCGTCCCGATAGTTATCGAAGCTCTGGGTTTTGTTCCTTAAAATTTGAGTAAGAACTTTTCTAAACTCCCAGGTAATTCAAAAGACTGGGAAGTGCAAGAAATCGCTTTATTTGGAACAGAACCTTAGGTAGCTGGTTGCAACCTGGAGTAGATTTTATATTCAGCCGATTCAGAACATCTTTAGTCGTGATGTAGTGGAATAATAATAATAATAATGATAATAATCATAACAATAAAACATATCACACTCGCCAATAAAAAACACACTCGCAAATACAAATTTGTATATATTAGGGCTTATAATTTCAAATAAAATGCATTTTAAATCGGTAAAATCTAGAGTAAGTAAATATTGTGCATTTTAAATAAAGATTACCATATGAACCCATTGCAGTCCCATTTTTAAACTTGCACCATCTGTTTGGAAATATACAAGGATTATTTTAGATTTTTTTCAATTTTTTTGAAGATGAGCATTTTGAAAAAACTTAAAATCAAAATTTCAAATTCAAATTTGAAAAACGTTTTGAACGCAACCCCTATTGAGTTGTATATCATATGAAAGGCTATAAAGAAAGCTGCAAAATGACACCTGTTCCAGCCCTTTATCTTAATTTGGTGAGATTCTACATCAATTTAAAAAGTTTCGGGAACCCAATTTTGCAAAATTTTACATGGCTGTCTTTCAGAAACGGGTGGAAATATTATACTCAAAATTTGCAGTTTTCTTATTCTCCATTTATACTACCTATGTGTCAAGTTTCATCTGAATCTGAGATGGTGATGTAAAATGACTGTGTTGATTTAATATGGAATGACCCATGGGCAACTTTAAGTAGATTTCTGGAGAGTAAAAAGCTTTTGTAATATTTTTGTGAATATCAAGGAAAGTGAAAAGCTAACTATTCAAGGATGATCCTATAATGACTTCAAAGGTTTTTAAGGAAGTGTTGTGAATTGTTCCAAGAACATGTCTATAATACTGATTATACTGTCTATACACTGAGCAGGGCGTTATTCAAAATTTGATTCAAACATCAATATCGTTGTTCTTTATTGTTATTTTAAATTCTGTAAGAGCATTGGAAGTTTTCTTTTTAAATTTTTAAACAAATAAACGTTTCGTTAACAACGTCCTCTCTTAATATGGAAAAAGAAAGATAGGAAAGGAGGTGAAATTTAACATACGAGAGTTCTCGCACAGGTACGCAACTGTGTATGTTTGTCTATTTGTGTATATGTGTGTGTGTTTGTGTATCCTCGCACAGGTACGCTAGTGTGTGTGTCTGTGTATGTACACGCATACTCGCGCTAGACAATGAAACGTTGACGGCTTTTGATAGATCAATTGCAACTTAACTCAAACAACCGAAGGAACACAACATGAAGGAAGATAACACTAGTCAACACTCATTTTCTTGCCAAACAATTTAAAGCCATTTTAGGGTATGGTTAATGCACAGATTCCAAATGTCAGTGGTTTTGGTAGATTGGCTGTAGTTTTTGAGATAATGAAAATCGCATCGAAAAATATTATTTTATTTTATTGAGCACAGACTATTCGTAAATTGCATAAAACTTGAAATAAATGTAACTAGATATGCCTATTTATACAAAATTAAACTCTTGAAATATTTTATACGAATATAGTCAATATATTTATATTTACAGCTTGCAAAAAATATTATGTGATATCCTTTTAGGTGGCAAATCAGGGCAATCACGTTGATGGCTCCAGTAGTAGTATGCCATTGTGTTTATCCCATCTACCCTGATATCTAACTTCCACTACCGTTATTTCTTGATGGAACTGCTCGGTTTGTTCCTCACACATATTGCCAATATTTTCTGGAAATTTGTCTAGATGGCTATGGAGATAGTGTACCTTAATGCTCGTAGATGCACCCAAATATAGAAAGTTTAAAAGCAAATCTGGCATCAGTTTTGGATAATTTTCTGCTTCATGATTACCTAAAACGTTCTTGACAGCTATGACAAAGCCTGTGCCAATAACCAGTAAAGTGTTATTTGTACTTCCAGTGTCAGACATTTCTTTACTTTTAGTCAGGATGCTAAAAGTTCATCTGCTTTGTTTGGCAAACTGAGGTCACGTGTTAAATCACTGAGCTTATCTGGGAAGAAGTGTTCTTTTGTAAAAACACTTCCATCGTATTCACTGCCACTGCTAATTCTTGAATTGCACCCCAGAATCTGTATATCCTCACTTTCAGACACATGACTTCCAGTGAGTGCGATGAACATCAGGTCCATGTGGCACAGGTCGCTTTGCTGATTCCAAATCAGGGTACTCCCTGTTATTTTTCGTGTAACGATTGAAGGCTTTTACATTTACAGAACAAAAATAACAATCATCATGATTTTAGAGCTCTCGCCATACCATCAGTACACCAAATTTTAAACTATTCAGTTTTCCACTGACGGAGACAATCCACACAAGTTTTGCGTACCATATCAGGAGCCCACGACTTATATTGATCATCCAGTTTTATACCAAAATATGTTTCGTATATTTTTCTACAAAGTTTGTAATATTTTTCTGCTTTTGTAGCGTAAATTCCCCACAAATGTAGTCAAATACATTGAAATCGTTCAAACAAGGTCTTCCTGAAGAACTCATTGTTTTGTAACAATGTATTAATAAAACGAAGCTAAATTAAAGTATCCTAAAAATAATGCGATATTCAATGTTTAAAATGAAAAACAAGTGTTTGTATAAAGATAGATATTTGCATTAGATGCTGTGAGTTTTGTGATGGTACCATTCATTACAATGTTCGTAGCACAAAAACTAGAGCCAATTCAACAAAACTAATGACATATTTGGATTCAGCGTACCCGATTTACTGTAAATTCGTTGCAAAATCCTGGGCAAGTGAAAAAAAGATAATTTTTTTGTTGAGCAGTGTATTCATTTAGTTAATTTTAAAATATTAAAATATATTGTTTATACAATAAAACGATTTAATAATTGCAAGAGATAACACATTTGGAACCCACATTTTATTTAAAACAAAACTGGAACAATAGGGTGAGTATATAGCTCAAATTTCTCTAAAAGAAAATCCTTGGTATTTTAAATATACACAAGTGGTGCTAAAACAGACCGTACTTTCTCGCCCGTATTTTCACGCAAAATTATGCGAAAAGTACTCAAATTTTCGAAAAATTGTGCATGACCTTTTTCAAAATGTCTTTAAGAAACAGATTTCACTTAGGAAAACTCAAATCACTTATCTCTAATATTTTAGTTATAGAAAGACGCCGAAAAATTTTGAACTCTTCCAATTTTCGAAAAAGCAGGGTTTTTAACGAAAATGAGACCTCATCAAATGAGCCCTCACACTATCTAACAACAGAATGTTATCAAAATCGGGGGAACCATTTGAAAATTTTGAAAATGTTTCAGGTCTTCATGTGAAGTACCTCCAAAAACTAAAATATGAATTTCTAATTCAAGGGGACGTGACATCAGCCAAATCGATTGACGAATATCAATTTTGCAAATCGGCTGAACGGTTTAGCCGCTCGCATTGTTCACAGACGAACAGACTTCGTGCCGTCATTCGATTTTCCGGTATCAAGAACCCACAAATCATGGATAATTGCTATACCGCATGTTAGAGAATTTATTTTCTAAATTTAGCAACAGGATTTATCCACTTTTTCGTTACCAGGGCCCTGCAATAAGAGTATTTCTGCCGAAAATTCGTTTTTTCGCGCAGCATTACATAACTTTCTCTCTACGCCGTAGCGAGAAAGTAAAATTAAACTTTGTATGTTACGTATAAAAAATAATCGCCTCAGGTCAGTGAATTGCAACGCAAAGAAAGAATGAAAATAAACTGATCTGAAATGTCAATGAACTTTCCAAGAATATCTTCAAATTTTAGTTCCGGCGTCATAAAACAAATCATCTTAACAACTATGTTCTCATTTTCTCCTGGATTCTTCTCATTATATTCTCAGAGAATTATGTAATGAAAATAGTTATCAGCGAAAAAGAGAACAATTACTTTCCTGCCTGCTTTATCAGTACATTGCGGGACGGGAAGTTTTAAATTGGTTCACCACTAAAGAGGATGTGGTTGGCAAGGAGAGCAGATAAATCTTTGTAATCCACCATCTCGGTGAAGTGAGGCTTAGAATGCAATGGTTCATAAAAACAAAGAATAGTTTGAATTAACTTAACGTTAATTTCAACATTACAGAGAATAAAAGAATTCAACGTGCTGTCGGGTTGTGCTTAGAAAGAAAGGAAATAGCTAGTTGAATATCAATATCATACGGTGATATTTAAACTAAACTGACTTGGAAAATGAACTGTTTAAGCTTACCTTCTTAAATATATGATAATTTACTTATAATTACATAATACCCTCACAAATTATTTGTTTGTTGTATTTTGGAAATGTAATAACCTTGGGACATGAGTAATGTTTCTTGTGCCGTAATCTAATAAATTAGGTTCTTTTTCAAATTATATTTTCTCTCTCTCTCCCTCTCTCTCCCTCCCCCCCCTCTCTCTGGTGCACGAGTAGCCGTTCACGTTCGAACATGAGTTCCGGTATGCATCTTTTTCTTCCAAAACAATGATTTACAAAGTGCGGAATGTTCAGGGCAACATTAGTTTCCATTTGTGTTATCAGCTAATATTTGATGTTGACCAATTGAATCGTCATTTCAGAAACCAGTCAAGAGCCAATTAATGAGTAAAAAGCGAAATGTTTTTCCAAAATGGAATTTACACAATTTTCCTCAATAAACAATTTTGAAATATGTACTACTTACAGCAAAAAAATAAAACTCCCAGCATCTAATGCTAGAGTTTTCTTTCGTTTTCCCAAAGTTTGAGAAGCTTGATATCTGAAATAAATGATTCAATAATACATGTTTCAGTGATCATCCATTGACAGACAACATTGTATGAAATATAATTTAGTGGTGCTACAGAATTGTAAAGACTTTCTCGTACTAGTTAGTTCCGTATTTGCCTGAGTCTGAGGTGGATTTTCCGTTCTGGCCCCTCTTCCGGTTTCTATATATCGGCGCACATACGAGACCTATCAGGGCCTTTCCATGCGTTACGTGGCACCTATCGCTTCTCTGGACTAATTCGTGTTCCCTAAACATCCCATTGAATTATCTCGGCCGTATACTTTTACATATTTGCACATTGTCTTCCTTAAGGTAGCAATCTACCTGAAAAAAAATCTCGATTTTTTTGTTTTGTTTTCCTTGTACATTTGATTTCTTTATGCTTTTAGAGATCAAATTATATTTATCCTGTAGCGAAGAGTGTGCAAGATTTCAATACTAAATAGCTATTTCCAATAACGCGGGAACGTTTGTGCTGTTGTATCACCACTAGTTCAAATAAGCATTCTTGATACCGCTAGCAAGAAAATGGAAATGGTTAGAAATATATAATAATTAAATATTAAATTGTTAGATTCATTCATTCATTCTATTCATTCATTTACACACATTACTCGTCATTTCCACATCTTATTACGCAAAGCGAAATCATATGTTCGTTTTCATATTAAACTAGTGGTGCTTCCAACGCTCATACTTTCTCGCTCTGCTTCTATACGGTCCTTATTGCTATTCCGCTACTTCATAAATCAGCAAACGTGTATTATACCAGCAAACGTTTTCCGTACCGAGACCCGACATCCAAAACTCAAAGTCAACGAACAGGCACTTATACCACTACGCAACACCAACACCCCCTGTATCGAACAGAGCCATGAAAGAATAGAATCGACCTATAAAATGATAAATGAATGATTAAGAAACAATTGATACGATGGTATATACGCTTTACAAATACAAGAAGAGAAGTAAAAAATTGTTAAAAGTTAAAAATTACTTATATACAGACATTTCCAGTACAGTTATCGCAATTACTTATGTTTGAGTCAAAACGTAATTGTATCGGTTTTATCATTAGGAGCCGGTAATTTTCAACATGCGAAAAACATGTCTTTCAAACATGACCAAGAAAGGCAGTGGTGAACAGCTCTACGAAGTATTCGTAAGGCTAGAAAGTAATAATAATTTCGGAACCGTTAGGGATTGTTAGTTTATCGCATGCGTTCTGGTTATAATGTATTACAATTTAACGTAAAAATACACATGTTTTACTTAAATTGGTTCATACAGATATATACAAGACAACGGTTGATTTGACATCTCATATGCTTCAGAAATCGAATAATAAAGTTGAAAAATTGTTTAAAAGACGCAGTTAGGGAAAACACAGACAAGTCCTGTCTATTTATCTGCATTGATTATATTTGTGAGTAGAAGTACTTCAAATGATTTTCAATAAAGTATCTACACTCTTCAAAGTTTTTTCCTGCAACATCATATTCATCAAATTAAAATCCCCCTCGGGGGATTGAACTCGGCACCTTCCTTATTGAAGATCTCAACCCAAAGGTGCCTTGACCAACCGCGCTATGGGACCCACATGCGGACCATCTGCTTATATTTTAGTCAAACCGTAATTGTATCAGTTCTATCATTAGGAAGCCGGTAATTGTCAACATGCGAAAAACATTTCTTTCAAAAAACATGACCAAGAAAGGCAGCGGTGAACGGCTTACTCCACATAATTTATCCGATGATCGGCATTTGGAAAATAACTACTGCGAGAAAGTATGTGCCATTCTATAGCAACTCTAGTTTATTTATATATTTACCGTCCCTTATTACACACGTGCAGAAAATTTAAAGAAAAACTTTGGAGCGGTTTTTGAGAAACTTTTTTTTGTAAATTTGAATCGCAATTTACGCAAAAACTACTCGTTTTTCCAAAAAATGGTACATGACCATATTTGAAGTGCTAATTTTGTACAACCGACTTTGTCTGAGGCGAAAATCTCTATCTTCAATTTTGCAGTTTCTAAACAGTTTTTTGCAATTTTCGAAAAATTGGGCCTATCAACGAAAATGATACCTACGTCATTCCCTTCAATGTTCTTCGAACAAACATATAATAAAAAACAAAATATCAACTTCAATCCATTATCAATCTTCAACAAAATATAATAAAAAAATTTGGAGCCATTTTCTCTTAACTTAGAAAATCACAAAATGGGCTTCATGTAAAGTACCCTCAAATACTAAAATATCGGTTTCAAATTCAAGAGGCCTTGAGACGAGTAAAAAGGATCGGGGAATATCAATTTTGAAGAAAATCGGCCGAACGGTGTAGGCGCTAGCGTTGACCACAGACGGACGTATTGCCGTCAGTCGATTTTGCAGTATGAAGGAGCAACAAATCATGGATTTTGACTACACCACGAGATAGAGGATTTTTTTCTAAATTTAGCAACAGGTTTTATCCACTTTTTTGTCACCAGGCCCCTGCTATAAGAGTTTTTCTGGCGAAAATTCCCCGTTTTCCGCCGCACAATTACATAACTTTCTCTTCTTACGAAGTATTCGTAAGGCGAGAAAGTAAAAAATTAAAGGACGCCATTTAAAATAGGTTTAATGATTAAATAATATTAAAAGTAATCTTTATTTTCAAGATTCAAATGAACAGCCTCATAATGGTTCTATGTCAAGGTTCCATGCCATCAAAGAGAATTCAAGAAATTTCCTTACCTTATCTTGTTGCGTTTAACAATGAACTTCTCAAATTTCCAACGCTGCATTGTTTCCCAAGGAAGCGGGTAGTAATATGAAATTAAAGTTAAAATGTTCGTACAAATTTGGGGTACTTTTTTCAATTTTTCTTTCATATTAAGTATTAGAAATAATGTTAATATAATCCAAACCCAACAAATTCAAACGAAGCGCCTGTGGTGCATATCTGCGCTTATTTCAATATCCTGGAACAGTAGTAATTTCTAACTTTTAAAAATAAAACATACCACATACAAATAAAACATAACTTTTACAAACAATACCATGATCAAAATTCCTTGAAGTAAAGAAGTAATTTGTTAGTGCTAAGTTAAATTTATTACCTTCCTTCTGTCTAATTTTATTTCTCAGAATAGCGACAGCTTCCAAACCCATATCAAATTATAGTTAACGAAGTGTAGGAAATTCGATGTTGGAGCCTATGTTTGACTCCAAAGGGCACAAAAAGTACTCATATTTTCAAAAAATTCAACTTGATCTTATATGAAGATTTGTTTTGATGAACACGTCATTGGGAAAAATATCTTTATTGTAATTGTAGAAACACGCTGATTTTATTTCCGACAAATAAGGCATTTAACGAATATGAGATCTGCACTATTCCCTTTAGCGTTCTTTACGCTAAGTTCCAAATTTAAGTTTCTAAATTTAATAAAAAAATGTTCCGTTTTAAAAAAATGGTTTAAAGAAAATAAAAATTGCCTGTTTGGCACAAACTTTTGTAAACAAATATTAATGTTTTTTTTTGAAAAATTGATCATGAAATTCTTTTTTACAGGTTTTTTATAAACAGATTTTATTAAGAAAAGTGATTATCTTCATAATTGTAGTTGTAAGAAGATGCCGAAAAATTTTGTATTTTTTTCAATTTTCATAAAATCAAGGTTTTCAAACAACATGAGACCTGCACTATCCTCTTAAACATCCTTCAGAGGGTACAAAATTTAATAAAAAACTATAGAACCGTTTTTGAAAAAAATGTTTAAACAAAATTAGAAATTTCTTATATTTCACGCAAAATTATGCAAAAAATAATCAAAATTTCGAAAAATTCTTAACAACCTGCAATTTTGTTGTTGGAGGAAGACGCCGAGTAAAATTTAAACTTTCGCAATTTTCGAAAATTCAGAGTTAAGAATCAAAATCGGACCTATGCCACCTTAAGTGTATTTTACTCTATTCTTACAACAAATTTAAAGAAAAAATTTGGAGCTGTTTTTGAAAACATTTTGAAAATGTCCTAGGGGCTTTATGTAAAGTACTCTCTAATTTAATAGAATCTTTTTCAAAATCTCAAAGCTTTGACTAGAGCTAGATGGACGGTGGTTTCTTCAATTTGGAAAAAATCCTACGAGTGGTTTAGGCGGTTGTGGTGTTCACAGACGGACGGACATACGGACGTTTTCCTTTCAATTGGTTTCTCGATATCAAGGACTTACAAAACAGGGATTCTGGCTACACCACGTGTTAGGAGATTTTTTTATTAATTTAGCAACGGGTTTTATCCACTTTTTTGCTGTCAGTGCCCGGCAACGAATTTTTTTTTCAGCCGAAAATTCGCCATTTTTTTGCACAGCATTCCATAACTTTCCCTATACTACGTGTGTGTGTGTGTATGTGTGTGTGTGTGTGTGTGTGTGTATATATATATATATATATATATATACGTATGTATATGGAGTGTTACTCTGTATATACTTATGTATACGGGAAAGTAAAAAGTGGATAAAACCAGTTGCTAAATTAAGGGAAAAATCCCCTAACACTTGATGTAGCTAGAAACCTTCTTTTGTGGGTCCTTGATATCGAAAACCCAATTGAAGGCAATCGTCCGTCCATCCGTCTGTGAACACTACTAGCGCCTAAACCATATGTAGGATTTTTTCAAATTGAAGAATTCCCTGTCGATCTGGCTCGAGTCAAAACTTTGAGATTTTGTAAATGATTCTATAAAAATTGTGGTTACTTTATATGAAGTCTCCCGGACATTTTCAAAGATTTTCTCAAAAACGGCTCCAATTTTTTTCTTTAAATTTCTTGTAAGAATAGAGTAAAAACACCTATTAAGGTGGCACAGGCCCGATTTCACGGTTAACTTTGAATTTTCGAAAATTGCAAAGTTTTGAATTGTTTTCGTCGTCTTCCTACAACTACAAAATTGAAGATATAGATTTTTCCTTCAAATAAAATTTATTCTCCAAAGTGAGTTCTTTCATGAAGGTCAAGTACTTTCTCAAAAAATAGTAGTATTCTGGCAATATTACATGCAATGGGTGCAATTTTAAAAAATAAAAAAAAAGACTTTCTCTCTCTCTCTTTTTCCTTCAAACTTTTTCTAAGGATAGTGCTAATTATACTCTATCAGATGACATAAACGCCTTTTTGCTGTATTCTTTTGTTTTTTTTACTTGTCTCTCACGTAGGTAATATTTATATTAGCGGCAATTTGTTCGCATTATTATATTTATGAGTGCATGTGCTTTAAATAATGTCAAGTAAAGTATCTCGAGAAATGAACCGTTTTCAGTGAGAACTAGCTCAAAATTGCACATTTTCAGAAATTTTCAACCGCCATTTTCGCAAAAATGGCACCAAATTTTTTTCTTCAAACTTTGGGAACGGATAGTGCTAATTGCACTCTTTAATATTATGTAAAGTTTACTTTGAGGTATTTTTTCGTTGTTTTTTTTTTTCAAAAATTACACTAATGTAATTTTTTTGAACGATCTCTGGCATTTTTAATATGCACAATACCAGGAATTTGTAAACATTACTATGTTTGTGAGTGTAAGTACTTCAAATGACGTTTTTTGAAAATTCAAAAATTTTCTGAGAAAAATAACTTTAAATTTCGCATTTTTAGTAGCGTTTAAACTCCAGTTTCTTAAAATTGGCTACAAATTTTTAAAAGATAATTGCCATTTTGGACGAGGTTTTTGTGTTATTATATTGTTAGTTGTGTTGTAATATTATAAAATTAATAATTCTATTCTACCACTAGCAAACCGAAAAATTAAGAAAATGTCAATAAATGTACTTTGAGCGCCGATAGATGTCAGCTGGCAAGAGTATGTGGCAATTCCGGATAGCTAGCCCAGACCCAAGGAAACAGAACACTAATATGGGAAAGTCTGTGTCATTCTGTAGCACCACTAGTTTTTTCCTTTGTGCCAGGTTTTTTGAAATATAAATAACTAATCTTTGACAACTCATATGGCAACATGAACATATATGACATCAAATATGTCAATATGACTATAAAAGAGTTAAATAACAAAGTATAATTTCTTTAAAAAAAACAAAGAAATAAAAAACTAATAGTAAGCAGCGGTGCTCAGCTGCAGCTTGATTTAACAGGTAGTACGATTGGTATCGACAATTCAATCAAACGAAATAATTGACTGGTAATAATGGCGGTCGATAAGGACATGATTCGTGAAAATCAGTCTATGATTGGCTCTGTGGGGAAGTTTTCACATTTTTGAGAATACTTGTTGAAAATGTAGTATGAGTAATAATTCAATCATTTCTCAGTACAAAAAGAAATACACTAAAAAATATTGCATCATTCTCTTAGAAACTGTTTGAACTATCCCCATTAATATAAATTAAATTAAACGCTTTCTTTTTCCTGAATTTTACTTTTTTCATACATAGTATGTTTGAAAAAATACATAGATTTGTTGACGAATTGTAAATATTTCTAGAGGAAGTTCTAATTATTATAGTGTGGTTATTTTTATGTATGAACTTTCACTCACAAATTATTTACTAATAATTGGAGAACTCGGTGAAGAATACTGAAATATTTTCTGAGCACGGAACTTTAGATACGAGCATGACTCTTTCTCGTATCATATATCTTCCCGCGCTCGAACGTTGACTCAGTTGTACCATTGGTGAACAGCACACCAATGAATTAATCCAACCGGCGGTCAAACGATTGCAAGGATTGAAAACGCAGGCACTACCGGATGACGCAGTCAACAAATCCTTCCCAACACAAACAAGATCGCTTATTTGTTCTCTATGTAAATAAGATGAGTCGATATGTCATACTACTACTTTTTTTGCCCGCTAATAGGCCGACTTGGACCATGCGTGCATGCACCCTGCTTTTACCGGGAGGTCAATTTCATCCTCTCGGTAGCAGGTGCATGTAATTTTTATCAAGGGATTAGCATTTAACTGGATCCTATTTTTATCTCCCGAAGATGAAACGATGATGATAATGAAGGTTGAAAGGACGACACACATACAAACACACCCATGCCCTAGGCGGGGCTCGAACCCGCGAATCTTCCGTCCACCACGTAACCACGTAAACGACCAATCAGAGACCGGGAGGTGTGGCTCAGGGCATCAACTGATGTCATTGCAGTGCCTCTGACCGGGAGAACCTAGGTTCGGATCCCGACGGTGGCAGGATTTTCGAACTGGCTAGATAGCTAAGTCGATTTCAGCCACTGTCTGGAGGAGAATTCTATAGGCCGACTGCTTTGAGTTTTCCATGGTTTCTCCGATCAACTCCAGGCAAATGCCGGAACATTACCCTAAGAAATGGGCCATGGACCGCGCACGATATTCCCTTCCCCTTCCTTGTCGTATCCTCACCCCTTACGTACATACACCTGCACTAACATGCACTATACTATCACACATGCCAAGAGACCGGTCGGGAGCTTAGAGTTTGTACCAGTTAAGGGCCTGTGACCCGCAGGTGGGAGATCCCTGGTAGGTATTCAATTGCCCTATATCAATTCCAAAGCCAGCTCTCCCCACTAGCTAAAATTCTTCACCCATAATACTTGTATCCGTCTTGCACCTTTCTACTCTTCTATTTTTGTTTCAAGAATATCGGAAGTAGCAAATAGTTCATATTCTTTCCCACAAAATATATGATCCAGGTATTCAGTTTTTTCCTTTTCCTCTCTTTCTAGAAGTAGACACTATAACAATAATGTTTGGCATCTTTTCATTGGCATTCTTTGGATGAATGGAATTCGAAAATAACATAGGTTCAAACCTCAAATTCTTCTTCTCTATTCATTGTTACATATTCTTGTTCGAACGTCTGGTTCAAAATTACAAAATTCCCTCATTTTGGTCCACTATTAGATCTCACATTATAATCTTATTTCCTGGAAATTGTCATACCGAGGGGGGGGGAGAGGTTCAGAAATTCAAAAAATGTGTTAAGAAAAATTTGGGAGAAAATACTTTTGAAATAAATTGAAAAATGTTGAATGTTATTTCTTCGTAAGTAGAATGAAACGATATTACAAACAAATTCGTTAAGAAATTTATTTGATAATTTGTTCACGTCATCTGACGTTTGGAGTTATTTTCTTGAGGAAAGCATGGAAGCAAACACTATCAAAGAAAATTAAATTAATAATGGCGTCCCAATAGACAAAACAAAGAATTGGTGAATAAAATAAGTGTTCAATTTTCAGTTTTCAAAAATTTCAAACGAAAACGGAGTGCTCTCCTGCAAGTACAAAATTGACAGAAAAGCAGTGGTTTTGTATTTATAATGGATAGTGTCCTTTCAATATTATTGGGAAATATTGAAAGACGAATCTGAAGATGAAATACAGCGCTCAATATAAAATTAATGAACAGAACTGATCAAATGTATCAAAAAAATATATTCTTCACGAAAAGTAATTTCTCAAAATATTTCTGAGACTCGACATAAATGGTCCCCTTCTTATACAGAGTGCCCTATACGAATTAATCAAAATTAAATTCGAGCTAATAATGAAATAACTGTTTGTTTTATTTATTATTTTAAAAAAGGAAGGGTTATTTCACAGTTAAATACCTCAAGGTTAATTTCTGTGGATGGAGTAAAGATTTTATGCAAATTCAAATAACGAATCAAGAATCTTTTGAGCGGTGAATAAGATCATGCGATGAATCCCGAGGGTAGCAGGATTTTCGAACCGGTTAAATAGTTAGATCGAGTTCCGTTTAATAAAATGCATTCGCAGATTTAATGGTCATTTCACTTCCTGGGCGAAACCCCAAGAGATGGCAAGCCTAACCACTGCCGGACTGCGAGTGCACCTCTTGCGAGATGTGTGCGGCGGCGGCGGCGGCGGCGGCGGCGGCGGCGGCGGCGGCGGCGGTGGCGTGAGCGGCGGCTGCGGCGAACCGCGTTTATCTCCGGCGGCGGGCTGCTGCGCCAATAATCTCTGTTCCGGTTCCTGCGCTCTCCGCTCCACGCTCTGAGCTTTAAGCCTCCGCGTCGGTGTGGCGGTGGTTGCAGTCCTCAACGGCCGTCCTCGCCCTCGCCCTCGCCGTCGGGGAGAGCTGCCTTCGACGCCATGCACCGCCCCCGGTGCCCTCGCAGGGCGCTGCCGTCGCCGCCTGCGTCCTGGCCGCCGCCGCCCGCGCTCCTGCTCGCGCTCGCGCTGGGCCTGCTGGCCGCCGCGCTCGCCGACGCCTCCCAACACGAAGCTTTCGGGTGAGTTGGACAGAGGTCCTAGCGGTCGAGTCCCCGACGGTGGCAGGAATTTCGACGCCAGTTACGTAGCTTGGTCGTATTCAGCCGCTGTCTGAGGGGGGGGGGATTCTTGCGACTGGCAGCTCTGATCGGTGGTTTCTCCGATCAACACCGGGCTATTGCCGAACTGGTACACTAACAAACGGGCCACAGACCCTGCGCGTTCTTTCCTTCCTCTTTCTTGTCCTATCTTTATCCCTTACTTTCACACACTCACATGCACTGCACTATCACATTAGTCGGAGGCTAGTCGGAAGCTTAGAGCTTGTCCCGGCGGGGGCGGCGCTTCTTTGGTGGAAGATACCTGGTTGGGGAAAACCCCGCAAGCTCGCTTCTAGGTTGGCGCCGGGACACACCACGTTGTGGGGTATGATCATCGCCACTTCCCGCGTAAAATCTACACTGCACTTACGGGACTAATGACCTTCTCAGTTGACCCGGAATCACTATTCAATCAATCAATCAATCAACCTAGTGAGTTGGATTCGTCTGTCAAATATATAATTAATTCATTTGTTCCTTGCACATGCAGTCGCTTTTCAGGAATTCTGCTACAACTAAAATATCGAAAAATAAAATTTTATGGCAAATCAATTTAAAAAACATTTTTATGAGGATTAAGCCTTCATTTCTGGCATTACGCCAATTGGCACTTGATAGTAAATGCATTGTTATTTCGTGGACGAAAATCTCTATTTATTTTTTGGAATAATGTTGTCCCTATTCCCCAATCCATTTTCGTAAATTAAAAAACGAAGATACGTAAGCAATTTTTTGTGTAACTTTAATACCGTCGGCGGGAAGCAAATGAATTTACGGGGAAATTAAATCTCACTTTCCTGTACAAAAAGTTGTTTTTGTTACAACAGTATTTCGGAAAAGCGACGATATATTTTTTAAATTAAAATGTGTATTGTCAATTCTTAATAGAAATAAAAGAGATACTTCACGCCGATTGATTCCAAATGATACATTGTATGTAAGACGTTACGATGTTGTAATCGTGTCTTAAAAAGAAATAAAAGTTATTTGTGACTGAAAAATTATAATAATATAAAATGTATAAAAACGATGAGTAAATATGGTAAATATAGTTTATAATAACATATTCAATAGGCCAATTAAAAATTTCCTTTGAAGGAGAGGTGCGTAAAGATACAAGTGGCGTGTGAGGTGCTCGTTCTTGCAAACTCGTAAGCGCATTCCCGCCAGCAAAGAACAATGACGCATCCCATGATGTCAAACTTTTCGCCTTCAGTTGAAACAAGCCGTCAGTTCAGCTCACGACGGGGAAACAGCGCGTTGCCTAAGCGATCACCTAGGGTAAATGACGCGCCGCGTTGCGATGGCACGTCACTTACTTTTTCGTAATCCCGACTGCATTATCTTGAGCTTGGCGTCTCAAGTGACACACGTTCCTTTTTGGCACACATTATCAAGCGGCAACAAAATTACAACTTTTTAATGTTATCAATGCATTGGGTCGTAAAAAAATGTTTCATAAACGTCTCATTCTCGCCAGTGTACAAATACACGATGGCGATTTCCAAATTACTTTTCGCAAAAACGGAATTTAAATGGATGATAGAAGTATCACCTCGCAATTACGAAGACAATTTTGTATCTCTGTGTACGATGGCGTCGCTGGATGAGACAGAGGGAGCGATTCGGCCCGGTTGACAAGTTTCTGGGGGGTGACAACTGAAGCGAAGTAGTTAAAGAATAATTTTGACGGAAATCGTAAAAATTGTTCAAAAATGTATTGCATGTAAGATACCAGGGTAAGTGGAACCTACCCCGTAGGATCTAAATATTGTACCTCAGCTTCTGGGTCAATGACCCCTATCTCGATCACGTGTTTCATCCATTTTCCCTGATCCTTCGAGGGAATGCTGAAGTGGCCCCTAGTTGTTTCTGGACGAAAATGTAGCTTCGCTATCTGTGCACTTTTTCTTGAGCCCTTTCAGGAATGTAGATATTCAAATAATCGTTTTCCATTTAATGGCGACAGTAAGTCGATTCCTTCAATTAAAGCTCTAAGGATAGTAGCTTAAATATGTAGCTGTTTTACCTTTGCAAACTTTTTTTTTACCAGCAGCTAATATCTCCTTATTAATTCTTGCCAAAAACCTTAGTTGCTACCTGTATTCATAATTCAACTTTTATATGTATATGAGCTAGGGCCATAGACATGTAGTACTATATGTGTATAGTTTACACCGGAAGTTCATGCATTTGCATATATCCTCTCAGACTTTGTAACTGTATATTTGTATAATATCTTTACGAATTATTCTTTGTTGCTTCTATTTTATATCGTTTTATGTAGTACAAAATTGCATGTTCTGATCACTTTTTATAAATTCATCATATTTCTAACAAATAAATGTTTAAAGGGTATTTTTTTTATATTTTACAAGATCCTTTCAACTTTTCCTTTCGTTGAATTCTTTTAAGTAACATGATTCGTCACATTCGTGCAAGGGCAAACACGCAGGACATGGAAGTGTTTCCACATTCCAAGGTTAGTGAAACTGTTAAGGGTGCTCGAACTCCTCGTGGTCGGAGATTTCCCGGTTTCAGCTAGTCTACAGAAGTCTGATGGCTCAATGGGTAACTCCATGGGGGAAAGATGGGTGGGCTCCTCCGGTGCACCGATTTTTGCTCATTCTGCGCAGCACCAGTTTGCGTCACGAACCATGTGACCACAGCACGGGCACTTCGTTTGAAAAGCCAGATCATTGGCCGCCATGATGCATGGAGAGCAAGAAGTGTTGTAAAACATTTTGAAAGGGCCATAAAGTGACAATTTTCAACGGTGACCAACGGCAAATCACAAATGAAGGTGTAATTGAAATAAAAGATGCATTTTTTTAGTGGTTTATATATTTGTTTCAATAGCTTGTAGGTAATCATTTTGGCATTTAAAATTCCCGCTAATATTGTGACGCAAACTGGTGCCTGAAGCTCTATGGCTGAAGTCGGATACAATGCGCAAGAACTCATCCATCTCTTTCCATCACGGTAACTCCCCGTTGTGTAGACGCCAAGGCCAAGGGTCACGAGTTTCTGTGTAGTATTTGAGCCCTGGCACGGCGCGCGGACCGTGAGATGGGTCAGGGCATCAACTGACGTCACTGCAGTTCCTCTGACCGGGAGGTTCAAGTCCCGGCGGTGGTAGAATTTTCGACACTGGCTTGTCAGCTGTACTGCGATTTTGCCGTAGCTGCCTCTCAAGGTCCGACTTCACGATATCATGGCATTTCGCGTCTTTCTCAGCCGCGCCGCTAGATTAAGCAGTGCTTGATACGGTCGTGATCATGCGACTTCTCGCGTCATGTCTTCGCGATATATTCCATCGTGATGACGAGCCTTGAGAGATGGCTCAGGCTACGGAAAAATCGCAGTATAGATTGAATTCAGTCGCTGTCTGGAGGACAATTCCAGCGGCTGGCTGATGATCGATAGTTTCTAGCTGTTTGCTCTCGGTAGTTTTCCGTGGTTTTTTCCAACTAACACCAGAATGCCGGAGCAGAAACGGGCCACGGACCGCGCGCGATCTTTCCTACCTCTTCCTTGACCTATCATCTCCCCTTACATTAACATACACTACATTACCACACATGCCGAAGGACCGGTCGGGAGCTTCGAGCTTGTCCCGGCTTGGGTGGTGCGAAACTGGTGGGAGATACCTGGTTGTGGATAATCCCGCTAGCCGACGGTAGGTCGGCGCCGGATCTCGCCTTCCAGTGAGGGAAGACCATCGCCACCTCTCGAGCAAACACGCACTACATTTACGGAAATAATACCCCCCTTAGTAATCGTTGCGCCACGAATCACTAACAGTCAACAGCACGCGATACAATACGGTGTCTCGTGCTTATGGCGGGGCGGTTACACGTGCAATCGGTTACGGCTGTGTTCATTTTTACTTTCTCGCCTTACGAATACTTCGTAAGAAGAGAAAGTTATGTAATCGTGCGGCGGAAAACGGGGAATTTTCGCCAGAAAAACTCTTATAGCAGGGGCCTGGTGACAGAAAAGTGGATAAAACCTGTTGCTAAATTTAGAAAAAAATCCTCTATCTCGTGGTGTAGTCAAAATCCATGATTTGTTGCTCCTTCATACTGCAAAATCGATTGACGGCAATACGTCCGTCTGTGGTCAACGCTAGCGCCTAAACCGTTCGGCCGATTTTCTTCAAAATTGATATTCCCCGATCCTTTTTACTTGTCTCAAGGCCTCTTGAATTTGAAACCGATATCTTAGTATTTAAGGATACTTTTTAATGAAGCCCATTTTCCGATTTTCTAAATTAAAAGGAAATGGCTCCAAATTTTTTATTATATTTTGTTGATGAATAGTTCGAAGAACGTTGAAGGGAATGACGTAGGTATCATTTTCGTTGATAGGCCCAATTTTTCGAAAATTGCAAAAAACTGTTTAAAAACTCCAAAATGGAAGAAAGAGATTTTCGCCTCAGACAAAGTCGGTTGTATAAAATTAGTACTTCAAATAAGGTCATGTACCATCTTTTGGAAAAACGAGTAGTTTTTGCGTAAATTGCGATTCAAATTTACAAAAAAAAAAAGTTTCTCAGAAACCGCTCCAAATTTTTTCTTTAAATTTTCTGCACGTGTGTAATAAGGGACGATAAATATATAAATAAACTAGTGGTGCTATAGAATGGCACATACTTTCTCGCCGTAGTTATTTTCCAAATGCCGATCATCGGATAAATAATGTGGAGTAAGCCGTTCACCGCTGCCTTTCTTGGTCATGTTTTTTGAAAGACATGTTTTTCGCATGTTGACAATTACCGGCTTCCTAATGATAGAACTGATACAAGTACGTTTTGTCTAAAATATAAGCAGTTGGTCCGCATCTCGGTCCCGTAGCGCGGTTGGTTAATGCACCTTCGGGTTGAGATCTTCAATATGAAATGTGCCGAGTTCGATCCCCCGAGGGGGATTTTAATTTGATGAATGTGATGTTGCTGGAAAAAAACATTAAAGAGTGTTGATACTTTATTGAACATCATTTGAAGTACTTCTACTCACGAATAGAATCAACGCAGATAAATAGACAGGAATTGTCTGTGTTTTCCCTAACTGCATCTTTTAAACAATTTTTCAGCTCTGTTATTCGATTTCTGAAGCGTATGACATGTCAAATCAACCGTTGTCTAGTATATATCCCTAACGGTTCCGAAATTATTATTACTTTCTAGCCTTACGAATACTTCGTAATGCGGTTTATCGCTGCCTTTCTTGGTCATGTTTTTCGTATTTTGAAAATTACCGGCTCCTAATGATAAAAGCGATAGAATTACGTTTTGACTAAAATATAAATAATTGCGATAAATGTCCTGGAAATGTCTGTATATATTTGTTAGAATAATTAACTTTTAACAATTTTTTTTACTTCTCTTGTATTTGTAAAGCGTATTACCATCGTATCAATTGTTTCTTAATCATGCATTTACCATTTTATAGTTCGGTTCTATTCTTTCATGGCTCTTTTCGACAGAGGCGGTGTTGGTGTTGAGTAATGGTATAAGTGCCCGTTCGTTGAATTTGAGTTTCGGTTGTCGGGTCTCGGTACCGAAAATGTTTGCTGGTTTAATACACTTTTGCTTGTTTATGAAGTAGTGGAATAGCAATAAGGACCGTATAGAAGCAGAGCGAGAAAGTATGTGCGTTGGAAGCACCACTAGTTTATCAATGATGTTAATTATGACGAAAACAAAACCACCGTATTTAAGAATTAGTGTATATGGTTTACAAAGTGAATTTGAATGTGACTAGATTTCAACGAATGACCGAGTTCTGTTTTGTAAAGCGCGTGAAAAAAAGTGGGTAGCGAAAAAATGTTTCAAGTAGTACAGCATGTAAACACTAAAATACGTAAAGAGCGTTTATTTAAGAGGCGGGCGCGCACGCAAAATGTATGAGAATTCGACCAACAGCTCGGTTTGAAGACAAGGCTGCAAACATCGCCGGCAGAAACTATAGAGCGGGAAGACTTGAACGAATCGCTACTCAATACAAATGTTGCAAGCGAAATGATAATATAAATTATCCAATAATATAAAATAATCTGTAAATGAATTTGAGAATGAATATAAGCAATGGTTGCACAAACTTTCCAGAAACTGCACCTGGTTCAAATATAAATCACAAAAATGATGTTATATAAAAATTCAATTTGACTATTTCAATTTATGTAAACTCACTATATACTAAATGTATTTTATATTGTTAAAATTATGTTATATTTTATTTCCACAGAAGGGAGAAACGTTCTTCTACATTTAACCTAAAATACTTTGCCAAGGGCAGAGTATCCTCTGGGGGAGGAGGAGTAAAAGAAACCAAAGGACAGGCTCCAATTTTCCAAGGAGGTTTGTAACAAAAATTGGGGGGAATGTTCTTGGATGCAGGGGCATCCAGAAAGGGTGCAGCTGGGACAGCATGCACCAATCCCTGACTTAATTGGGACCTTGAATTTTATTTAATTTAAAATAAATAAAAAATATATTTACCTTTAATTCCAATTATGTGAAATAAATCCAAAATTTTTAAAAGTTGTTTCATACTTCACAGGGTTTTATTTTGACCATTTACTCTTTTATTAGGCTGATACTTTATGCATTGAAATTAGGAGAAAGAATTGAATCCCCAATAATTAAATACCAAAAACTGAACAGCAATACTTACTATTGTATGTGCATAAACAATTAACATTTAACATTAAATTATGAATTATTTAAATTTATCTCTTAAGTCCTTCCATGTTAAAACAGCTTAAACATGTATCTTTGTTCTTTCTCTCAATATTATAGCTGCTCTATAATACCTCTGAACTATACGTTTAACCATTTATTCCCTTTTGTACTAAATCAATTACCTACACTTTGGTGCAGATGGAAAGCTTGAACTGACAATTCGTTTAATGTTGCCAAGGTTCATCAACAGGTCTTGGAGATAATAGACTCATTGTCGGTTGACAATTTAACAAGCTATATGGTTAATGGGAACTTAATTAAGGTTTTCTTGTGAGTTAGTACTGTCACCAATCTGTGGCTATACATAATCAAACAACGTTTGAAACAAAATTTGAATCCTTGTGATTAAATTAATAATTATAAATATATTATATTAAGTGGTTAAACTATTTTTTAATGAAGAAATTTTATTTCATTTATTACTTCCCATATTTTTTAATCCCCAATTTAGTTCTTTTTCAGAATTTCAAATAATTTTCATAATTAATATTGTTACAATTAATCTAAAAATGGCTGAAACAAAAACAATCAGACAAATAAAAAAGTAGCTAGGCCTATATTCTCATATGGACTGAAATATATGAAAATATGTACCTTAAAGATAACCTTTTTAATTGATATTATGCATTTTACATCAGCTGAAAATGGAAAGTAATCAGGTTTATTAAAATAAAACAATAGAAAACGACAATCTTTGAATGAAAAACAATATTTAAATAAATTACTTTCATATATTTACATTAATACTTCTTTATAATGTTTTTTCAGGATGTGTTTCTCGACCCGTGAATCCTCCACATACCACAATTCAGTGTCACACACATAGGTAATCTTGATTTAATTTCATTTGATAACACATTACTCACAAAATAATAAATTGATTTATTTATCTATTGTTTTTTGTTTGTTTGTTATTTATTTGTTTTATTTGTATTTGAATATTGTAGTGGATGCCGATTAACATGTTTAAGAGACCATCTATTTCCTAATGGTGAGAGACGACTTATAGCAATTTGCAAAAATCAGAAGTGGGAAGTAGAAGGCACAGATTGGACCACAATTCCAGACTGTGTTCGTAAGTATTTTGAAATCAATATAATAGAGAAAAACAATTGTTTTAATGAAGTTCATTCATTCTTTTGCTATTTTTTATTTATTTTTTTTTTCAGCCGAATGCCGCCCACCATGCCAGAACAATGGAATATGCATAAAACCTAATGTATGCAATTGCTCTGAAAGTTACGTGGGACCACAGTGTCAGTACAATCGTCGACCATGCTTTAATGACTCTCCGCTTCCTGCAAATTCTTTTAAAAAATGTAATTCAAAGTAAGTGTTTTGTTTAAAACATAATTTTGCATTATTCATCAGGATGCAAACAAACGGGCTGCCTGAAGTCTTTTCCATTTAGATAGATGCCTCGTTGAAAAGTCCCTACAATTTAATTGTATCTATGTACTTGATTTATAATTTACACTCTTTGAAAAGTTTAAATAAAAAAATCCAGATCAAGAAAACTGGGAAAAAGAACTTCCTCAAAACAGTCTTAGAATTTTCCACTGTAACAAGTGTGTACTGTAACAAGCGAAAATGGTATTTGCTTAATTTGTCAATTTGTTAATCAGTCCCCTCTCTGAAGCTTTGAATGCCTCTCCTAACCCCATTCTTCTATTCTGAGGAATTTTGCTAATTTGCACTCTGTCATTCATTTAATGTCCAAATCACTAAAAATCAGCTGTTCTGTTCATAAAGATAGTCCCGTTTGTTTTAGCACACTTCAAGTGAAAATTACAAAAACTACACTTTCATGTCAGAGAATTACTTCAGTATATGATCAAAGAGTATTTATAAGTACTGAACTAAATCAGAATTAAATTACCAATACTAGTTAGGATGGCAATCATTTTACAACACACAAATTTCTTGATACAAGAAATTTCTCTAATAGGACAAAATAATCTTTTGTTTCAGAACCTGCACAATTACATGTAATGAAGGGCATAAATTTCCTGATGGGTCTTCTATCACAAATTTAGTGTGCCGAGATGGTACATGGAGTCCATCTCGTAAAGACTGGTCAGCAGTTCCTGACTGTCAACGTGAGTGATTTTTTTTTGATGATTCCTAAAACTGAATGTGATGTTATTAATGAGAAGAAGACAAGAACAAAAACAAAGATTTGAGCAATATATTCTATCATAATCTAATATATAAAAATCAATGTTTGTTTGTTTGTTGGTTCACGCTTAATGTGCTGCCGTACCACGCATCCAATTGCGATAAAATGTTGAAAACTTATTGTTTACACTTGCAGCAAGAACATAGGCATAATACAATTGTTGTAACTCTAATTGTTGTAACTCCAATTGTTGTAACTAGATTGCGCTGTGGCACAAGATGGTACTTTAGTTAAATGCAATTCCCAATCCACATGAGCTTCATTGTTGCTGGGCATTGCTGTGTGACGTGGGGTGAGGGCTAGGAAGACAGGAGGAGCGGGCGATGCAAGTTGATGAGAGGAGAGGGAAAAAGAGAAAGGGAAAAAGAGAGAGGGAGAAAAGAGAGAGAGGGAAAACTGAGAGAGAGGAAAAAAGAGAGACAGAGGGAAAAAGAGGCAAGGAGAAAGAGACAGAGGGAAAAAGAGAGACAGAGAGGGGGGAAATAAGAGAGGGGGAAAAAGAGAGAGAGAGAGGGAAAAGAGGTGGCAAGCAAAGCAGAGACAAAGCACTAGGTGCCAGCTAGTATTGATATATTATCATCAGGGATTTTGTAGACATTATTTTTAGAAGCAATTCAAATTTTTCTTGATTATTCAAAAGTTCAAAATGATTCTTGATCTCAAATTCTAATAGTAATTGACTTTAAATTAAATAGGATAAAAAGTTGATGATTTATTAAGTACTTTTCTGAAAGGAAGTGCGTGGTGATTCTGTAAAAGAGAAAGTAAGGTTACCATAAAATGGGATAATCCCAATATAATGGGGTAAAAGTGTTCATTTACATTTTCTTCATTTATAAATTTGAATTATTATGGTTTTTGTAGGAATAAATGAGTGAAAATATCATAAAGTTTTAACTTCTCTTTAAATTAACTTCTATATTGAACTACTATAGGTCTACCTATGATACAGATGTAAGCTTTCAGGTATTTATTTACACTCAACTCCTGTTGTATTGATTTATTATAACATCTAAGATTTATGTAAACATTATTATAATCAAGCTCAATATCAAAAGAATATTCAATAATGAATTTGCCCAACTGATTTTCTACTTGCATTGTTTCTACCATACAGAGCTAAATTATTTTGAAAATTTATTTTTAGAATTGAAATGGGGGATTAGTTTTATTAAGAATTCAGCCATTCAGAAATTAAAATTAATAAAGTTTTCTAGCGTATATACGTAAATACGATTCGCATACAATATATTTCTGTCACCCTTTTCAAATACAGAAGTATCTATTTGTTTGTTCTACAGTTGGAGATTTAAAACCATAAATACTATATTTTTTTTAATTTTCCAAATTTTTTACTAATAAATTTAAAAGTTATGACTCTATTACAAACCACAATTTTTTATCTTTAAGGGCTCTTTTAATTAATCATGTATGAGTTTTACCAAAGAATTATAATATTAGACATGCCTTTCGAAATATTTATGACATTATTATTGAATTCTTCTTGATCAAATATTGGTTTTTATTATCATGTATCTTATGCTTCAATGCCTTGAAGTTTTCAAGCTATGTCTATGTATTGAAATCCTGGCATGTCAGATTCATGGTGGAAAATTTCCACCATAGTAGAATCCAGATGTCCTCCAGGAAATCTCTCTTGTAATCACTACCAAAAAAATTACTGTTGTTGCTTAAATATTACTTTCAAACCACATTACCTAACATTAATTATACTATAACTTTCCTATATTTCTAAATTTATCTAAACCTATTTGAAACTGAAATAAAATTTCTAACTACTATTTACATTTTGACTATCATTAAATTGCAGCGATGTCACAGATGGACTATCGCATAACTTGTTTCACATTTTCTATATGTGCTATCCTTTCATTAATAAAAAAATATGATATTAAAATCAAGTCCATCTCTTGAAAAACATTTCACAAAGTTTAGCCCTGACTTAATTTGTATCCCCTACAAACTCTGGTATCATTTTATAAACATTCCCATGAAATTTAACATTGCCCTGTCATCCGTTCACTTTGGAATCTGATGTCATTCTCATGTCCCCTCTCTTTGAAATCTAGCGTCAATGTGATCTCAAAAGTACGTACAGCTAACACATCATCTTTTTATTTCTTTTTCTTTAACATTATTCTAACATTTTGTCATTGGATATTGACAGTCTCATAACAGTCATTTTTGGTCACTTTTCACTTTCTTACTCCATACTCAACACTTACATGTTATGCAATTGGTCAATGTGTTTCTCTTGAAGACAGAACTTTTGAATTAAATATTACATTTTTTTTAATTTTCTAAATACAGTTTGTTCTTTATTAAGGATGTTTCCAATAAATAGTTCTGGTGTTCACTGTCCAGAACACCATGTCCCTTTCAGCCTCGATCTTACACAAGCTCCGAAATTTGCATTTTAGTATCAATGCTTTACATTCAATGGATACAAACATGTATATCATATTGTTTATTGAGAAACAACAATGTCTTGTTGTTTTTTTTTTCTGACCCCAAATATTGCTAAGGGATGTTGTCTTTGGATTATATGACACCAAATATCGTTGAGATATCTTGTATGTCTCAGTATTTACCTGCTAATTATTGTGAATTTAATATTTTAGCCACTTGTCATCCCCTATGTCAGAATGGTGGAATCTGCTTATCTTATAATTTGTGTCAATGCCCACAAGACTTCAGAGGACCACAGTGTCAGTATGGTGAGTACAGTTTTGTTTACAAGTTAGTAAATTTTCTTCATATCAAATCATCTGTATTTTAAAAATATGTAAAATTCATTTAAGTAAAAATGCTTTTCAAAGAAATGTTCCTCAATTTTTCCGCTCATAACTCATTACAATGTTTTTTGCACTTACAGCTAAAGAAGCTTGTAATCCACAAAAACTAAATTTCAATGGGCAGTACAAATGTAAAGGAGATCTCAATTCACTGACTTGCCACCTGGAATGTCCTACTGGACGTTTTAACATTGAGCCAGCTAGTGGATATAAATGTAAATATGCCACTGGAACATTTTTGCCATCACCTATTCCTCAATGTATCTATGGTAAGTTCAGTAATACCAGATTTTCACATCTAAGCTGAGGTTAGATTTTTGTACAGCTTTTATAGCTGAACTGATTATTCTTTCTTTTAGTTCAAAATTAATACTATGAAGATACTACTTTTTAGTTAATTGTTGGTCTATTAGTTTATTGTGTAAATCACTGTGTAGTGTAAATGTTAATCTATTTAATATTGACTAATTTGAACAGTCAAGATTTTTTTAATGATTATACAAAAAGAAAGAATGCAAGATCAGAAAAATAATCCAAATCACAATTATGTGTACATTACTGAATAAGTTTACTTTTTCCAATACACAGTATAGACGAAGCCATGAAAAGCTGAAAAAAAAATAAATCGGAAGATTTGGCTGAAGTATTTATTTATTTATTTATTTGTCAAAAAAACAGTAAAAACTGTATATGACGTGTGGGGAAAGAAATTTATCTGCGCACATTTTCTTGAGGGCCAGAATTTTATTTAAAAAAAAACAACGGAAAAAAACGAAAAAATGAATTTAGAAAATAATTATTTTAGAAAAATAAAGATATTTGAAAAATGTTTTTTCCCCGAGTTATAGAAAATCAATTTCAACTGTAAATGAACTACAAGCAAAAGGAGTGCTCAACAAAACATGTGCACAGTGAAGCTACATTTACGTCCAGAAGCAAAACAAGGGGCCATCTCAGCATTTGCTCAATGGATCAGGGAAACAGGACAAAAACCTGATAGAGATGGGGGTCATTGACCCAGAAGCTGAAGTACATTACTTGTTACAGGCGTATTAAATCTTTTTTTAAATGTATACAATGCAAACATAAACTAATTCATTATATATCTTTGTTTTGTTACATTAAACATTATTTTTCTTTTTCACGATCAGTATAGTCTCTAATTGTATAGAAACAGTTTTGCAGCAGAAAAGATTTTACTTTTAACTTAAATTTGTGTACCGACTTTAATTGTTTTATGTCATCTGGCAATGCGTTGTAAAGTAACGTACATGTATTGTATGTTGATTTTTTGTACTGAGCTGTTGATACTGACACTTGATGCACGTGATTTCTACGGCGTGTGTTGTAATTATAAATATCAATATTGCATGAAAATATGTTCCCTCCGTTAAGTAGGTCATTTTTGACAAATATTACAGATTCATAAATAAATAAACAAGGCAATGGTAGGATTCCCAGCTCAATGAAAAGAGGCTTGCAGGAATCATGTGGAAGGCATTTTTTCATTATTCGAATAATTTTCTTTTGCAATCTGAAGGTCTGAATACTACAGGATGAGCTTCCCCAGAATATTATGCCATATCTCAGGCGGGAATGCACATTTGCAAAATAAACGCAACGAGCTGCATGAAGGCTGACAGAATTTGAAAGAATTCTGAATGCATAGCATAATGAACTTAATTTAGTGTTTAATTCTGTTATATGTACATTCCATTTGAGGTTTGATTGAATTGAAAGACCTAAAAATTTTGTTGCCTCAACATCAGCTAATTGCATATTGTTCATTTTCAATGGAACATGCGATTTCCGATTTGAGATGCAAAAATGCATTGAAACAGTTTTTCTTTCGTTAACAATTAATTTGTTATTATTAAACCAATTTGAAACTTCTGAAATTGTACTATTTACTGCTTCTTTTTTGCAAAGAACATTCGTGTCATCAGCAAACAGAACCGTTCTTCCATTTTTAATAGACGAGGGCATATCGTTTACATATAACAGAAAGAGAATAGGACCTAAGATCGAACCTTGTGGGACCCCATGCACAATTGGCAAAGAATTGGAAATATAAGTATGTAATGTCCTTTCCTGCCAGTATAGTATTTCTACTCTTTGAGTCCGATGTTTAAGGTAAGAAGTTATCCAATCTAGGGCAATAACACGAATTCCATACGAAGGTAATTTTGAGAGCAAGATCTTATGGTCAATAACGTCAAAAGCTTTCGAGAGATCTAAGAATATTCCAATGGGTACTTCATTTTGGTCTATTGATGAAGCAACATCTTTGAGAAAAGAAACAATGGCAGTTTCCGTAGATTTTGATTTTCTAAAACCGTGTTGTGAGTCTGAAAACGCTCTGTTTTTCCTGAGAAATGTTTCCATTCGTAAGTAGAAAAGCCTTTCTAATATTTTTGAGAAAACTGAGAAAAGAGAAATTGGCCGGTAATTTTGAATATCATTTTTGTTCCCATTTTTAAAAAGTGGCTTAATTTTTGCTGTTTTGAAAATATCTGGAAATATTCCTGTACATAAAGAAGCATTGAAAATGTGAGTTAACGGATGTATAAAGGCAGGTGCACAAGTTTTTAATAAACAATCCGGAAATTCATCTAAACCAGATGAATATTTATTTTTTAGTTTACTGACTATTCTGAGGATTTCGTTGGGAGAAGTTTCGGGAATAAACATCGTATCTGAAATTTTTTGGGAAGTGTAAAATGTTGAATTTTGTGATTTTAGTCCCTTCGTGAGATCAGACGCAATTCTGGAAAAGTGTTTGTTGAAGAGATTGGCAACTTTTTCCGGATTACTCATTTCTCTTTCATTATCCTTTAAAATAACATTCTCTACAAGGTATCGAGATGATGTGGTTGTATTTTTTACGATATCCCACATTGCTTTAGTTTTGTTATTAGCGCTCAAAATGTCCTGACTATTTTTCATTATTCATTATTTATTATTAGGAAAAGTACCAGTACACATTTGGGGAGTTCCTGTTTCTGAAAAACTGTTTGGCTAAACACTAATATTTCTGTCTCAATTACCCAAATCATATATAGGATTTTACTCAAATTGGATATTTCCTAATAATCTTAAGGCTTTATGAATTTAAGAGGCATATTTTCATTTTTGGGTGTCTTTACATGACAATTAGAAGTTTTTTTTCCCATCAAAATCCAAATTTATGAAAATTATAAAATTTGAAACATCCTACACTTTTGTTATTTAAACTAGACAATAGACATAGAGCCAAATAGGCTTATAAAAATGGTGCAAGGCTCACTTTTGGAAAACTCTTGTTTTTTTTTAACATTGCAAAAAATTACCATTGTAAAACTACAAATTACAATATTGGTGATAGAAATGTTTTCTTAATGAAATCTGTTTCTCAAAATTAGATTAGATCTTTAAATAATGTCTTGTACAATTTTTTGAAAATATTACTAGCTTCACATAATTTTCTCATCTTTTATATTGCAAATTCGAATTTCCCGCACTTCATTTGCTGAAGTATTTCCCGAGATATCGTGTCAACAATGGCAACATCGCAACACAGCAGTGTGAAATTCCCAGATTTCTTTTTCTTTGTGGAACGATATTTCTGGCTGCATGGATCGAAATTTTGGATTGTCGAATTGTTGTTGATGTATTAGCTTTAAAAGAATTTTTATTATTTTAAAGATGTTTTTGCACCTAATTTTTTTGAATGCAAACAAAATTCTTTTCAACATTACAATCTATCAGAATTTAATGAACAATTAAAGTGTCTTAAAGAATATATATCTTAAAGAATCTTAAAGTTAATTAAAACTTCACAAAATGCACACCTTACATATTGTATAACATAATATTTACAGTTTGTATCAGTTAGCACAATGGTGGAGCTAACTTTCATGAGCACTAGTGTTTTCTCAAAAAAACTTTTTCACATTTTCTCAATTTTTCAGTCACCAAACAGTAAAATTGAAATGTGACTTTAAGAGTAATAAAGAACAGGAAAACCTGGATCTGTAGGCAAATTTTTATTGAAACATTTGAAGACATTTTTGAGAAAACATTGCTTAAGTATTTCTGAATATACACAATTTTGAGCTCATTTTGTCAGAAAAGTCTTGAGTTTTTGACAAACTTCATAAGAAATCATTTTAAGTATTTGTTCTCATAAATCGAATAAAGTATAGAATCACTGTAATGTAAACATTAAAGTGAGAAATATTTAAAGAATATTACATTAAAAAATTTTTGAAAACTCAGAAGATTGCATCAAAATGGCATTTTATGTAATGTTATTCAGTAAATTTAGGACTATTCAAACAAAAAATTTCAAGACAAAATTTGGAGCCATTTTTAAGAAAAATCTTTTTAATATTGCCTGTATTTTTCTGAAAATTATGCAAAAACTACTAATATTTTCAAAACAATATACTTCACTTTAATTAAAGATTTAAATAAATAAGAAAATTACCTTTGAAGAAAAATCTATATCTTCAATAATGTAGTTGTACAAGGAGTCCAAAAAATTTGAAACTTTTACAGTTTTCTAAACTTCAGAGTTAACTCTGAAAATTGGATCAATGCCATCTTTATAAGTTCTTCTATCCTTACAAAAAATTTCAACAAAAAACACTGAAGCCATATTTGAGAACTTTTTGATAATGACTAAGGGGCTGTATATGAACATTTCAAAAATGTCAATTGAGAATTATTTTCAAAATTATAGGGTTCATCCTACATGTATTTCCGTAAAATATCGGAATTGATTTTCCGCAGCATTACATAACTTTTTCTGTCCTAAATATATTACTCCAGGTTTATGTTGTAGTTATAAAAGAAAGTAGTGATGCTACAGAATGGCACAGAGATTTTTGAACTAGTTAATTTCTTAATCTCACTAATCTGGGCTAACTTTTCATTATTGCTCCAGCCTCTTCCAAGTTGCTACCTATTGGTACCTAATAAAATATTTCTTCACTTTCTCCAAATTTTTTTGGTTCCCTTATAGAAGAATTGAAAAGTGACTTAAAGAATATTGTAGAATCCTGGTCATTTATGAAAATTTTAATTGAAAAAATTGGAGCCATTAGATTAGAGTTTCAGCATTTCTGAAAACATGCAATTGTAAGTTCATTTTAACAGAAAACATGAGTTTTTGAGAAACTTTGAAAGAAAACATTTGAAACACTTTGACACACAAATGCAATAATGTATTTAAAAAACACCTGTAATGTAAATATTAATGGCGTGGCAGATATTACAAAACAATTACAATTGTGTAATTTGTTTAATTTTTCAAAAACCAAAGAATGGTTACATCATTGTTATGTCAGGTTATTCACCATATTTAGCATTATTTGTAGCAATATTCATTTTGAAAACTATGTACAAACTCAAGAGAGTAAAAACAGAGAAAACTATATAAGGTGTTGAGGGGAATGGAGATATATTTTACATTTATTGTATATTTTCTCAGTCATATTTTTATACTTCCTTGCAGACTCAGTATTGGAAATAAGACGAAAGATTCCACCTTCAGGATCGCAAATGGTTACTATTGAATCAGGAAAGAGGACACCAAATACTTTCTGGAATAATGCAAACTTATCTGCCATAATAAACAGAATCCCCCTTGATGTTGGTGGTGTATTTCAAACAATTTTAGAGAGAGCACCAACTCCTGGAACTTGCTATGCATGGGGAGAGCATTATAAAACCTTTGATGGCAAAGTAATTAGGTAAGTATTCAACTGTGATTTGATTAATAGGAATATTGAATGCGTTTTGGTAAAATGTGAGTATAAATGAAGGGAAATGAATATGTCTTTGCATTATTGCAAATTTGTGTAGTTAATTTGTTTCTAATGATTTTGCATGTCAATTTTTCATCGTTAGATTTTTTTATATTTTCTGTTCATCTCTTGCTTTTGGTAGCAGATACATGATGCTGCATGTGAGCCATTCTAAGAGTTCCTATGGGGTTTTAAAATTTTTATTAACAGCCTTTGCTAGATGATGATTAATATCAAAGAAATCACTTATTTAACATAATATCCCAATTATGAAATGAAATTGCATGGCTGTTATTTAACAATGAATTGCACTTTCTGCTGTGATAGAGATGGAAACAAGAGTGGGCATAAAATCCTATACATTATGTTACCTAACTACTGAGACCTCAAGTGACAAAAGAATATACTAAGATCACTCATTAGCTATAGATACAACAACAACCCTTTTACAAAGAATGGAAGCAGACAAATATACAACAAAAGCCCTCTCATAATATCAAGAACACTGCAAACCTTGATAAAATGCCATGCCAAGTGTTAGGCTCTAAATAAATGAATGTTAACATATTTCATAACTTGAAAACTGCAACTCCTTTTCAGTTTCCGAAGTGACTGTTCCTATACCTTAGTGCAGGACGATGTTGACAGTACATTTAGCATTGATTTGCTACCACAAACTAATGGATCTCGTCCTATCAAAGTATTTGCTCAAGACAAAGAATATACTCTTTCAAAGAATGGTGGGTACCTCTACAACAGAACATTACTCTGTTATGTAAAGTCTTCAGTTATAACAATAATTAAGCTTAACATTGTTTAATGCCGACAAACATAATATTTTATTTGACAGATAAAGGACTACCTGTACTGAAAGTTGGATCACGAATTTTTAATATTCCTACTCAGCTCCCTGGTGTAGTAGTGAAATACACAGCCCATTTTGTTGAATTTTCTGTAAGCTTAGCTGGATTTTCACTGATGTGGGATACTCAGGTATGTCACAACAAGCTTGACTTCAATATGTGTCTCCTTAAACGTTTTTATGAATTGCAAGTAAGATATACTGAAAATAGGAAGGAGTACATGAAGTGATTTAAAGGAATAAAGGTAAAAGAAAATAGTACAATGAGGCCTTTCTCAACATTTTAATTATTAATGCAGAGAAAATGCTGTTGTCATTATTATAAAAGTGAGCTAATACTTCATATTTTAACCATTTAGGTCTTTAAAAACACTATTCTTTTGAGTTTGTTAACTTAATATGTATGAATATCACATTGTAATGTAAATAGTGTCTTCAATATTTCAGGTTTCACGTTAACTTTGCTTTTAGCTCATTGTCAACATCCACAGCTAAGTGTCCGTAGCTGTCTGCAGACAGCCCATATTTATAAAATATGAGTTATAATTAACTAGAAAAACCTTTTTTGTTAGATTTCCTGGTTTTCAGACTATCATTTATAAAATTATTTACAAGTACATCCTACAAAATAAATAAGATTTGTCTGTTGCATTTTGAAACTTTGCTATTAATTTTTAGATAATCTGTATGTAATTTTATTGAAAAATTATTCTTTCAGAATACAATATTTGTTGAAGTTAAGGAACATCTATGGAATCATACTGCTGGTCTGTGTGGAAGAATTGATGGTTACCCAGCCAATGATTTCCAAATGAAAGATGGTGAAATAGCTTCTCGAATTGTACCATTTGTTAATAGTTGGCAAGTTGAAGAACTTGGAGGTACATAACTAAAGGATACTAATTTTTATTTTTACTTTATAAACCTCCATTTTATCATTGCCTTTTCCAGGGGCAGATCCAGAAACGAATTTTCAGAGGGGAATTCTTTTTATTCAAAATGTTTTGGTAGAATGTCTCATGTTACAGATTATGTAGAATGACGCAGGCTAAACTCAGCTCACGATGCGATACATGTTATTCGTTTTAATGTTTATATGAAAACATTTTTGCTTGAAAGTTTTGTGACATATTAAAATTAATAGTTACTGAAACATTTTGGGAGAGGAAATTTCCCTCATTTTCCTCCCCATGGATCCGCGCCTGCCTTTTCTCATTTTGCAAGTTTCTTGCCTAGATAAATTTATAAATATGTAAGAAATGATGGATGAAGAAATATATTTGCCCTGGGTCTTAATGTGAGGTGTAGCTCTATAAACAAATAAAAGCACATAAATATCATGAATTCACTTTTATATCAAAAAAAAATTTTATTCGATCCAAAATTAGTTTTACAACAATCAATCAAATTTTTTGAAAATGTTTTATTCTTTCTAGAGAGTTGTTCATCAGTTCCTGAGGAATCCAATCCATGTGATTTACCTTCTGCTAGAGATGGTACATCTTCTGAGACTTCTGCTTTTTGTGATAAATTACTCACAGATCCTCATTTCGCAACTTGTCGAACAGTAAGTTCAAGATAAAAGGTCAAATTTTAAACAGTTTCTCTTCTGGAAAATCAGCTTTAGATAATGGCTTATGCAATAATTCTTATTACAAAATTGGAATATTATTTATTTAGTGCTTGAATCACATTAACATTTTGTTTTTGAAATTTGTAAATATACTTAGTTATTTATTTAAAAAGTCCAGCAGGTTACCTCAATTAAAGGACTATCTGTAAAAGCATATACATTTATGCTGAGACATTCCAATAATCCACAATTTTCACAAGAGAAGAAATAGAGTTAGCAAATCAAGCAAATCAATAGAGTTAGAGGCACTGATATAATCATTTGCAAGTTCCAAAATATTAAAGCTTCACCCTTTGACAAAGTCTGCCACTAGAAACAGGGTTATGAAAAAAATCTTGAAGATTAGCATTCAAATGTGGAATAGAAAATGAAATTTGAGAAAATATATAAGGGGCATCAATTGTATCAAATAATTTTGATCAAAAATAGAATTTGTGGCATTTGTTTTCTATTTCTGAGGATTAAATTTGACATAAAGAAATTGATTATCTATTCCACGTGGAGGTTAGTCATCACCAGACTTTAACTCTAAGAATTTTGCAAATTTTCGCTGACATCTTTCAAGAATTTTTATGAGTCCAATTCTATCTGGTGACCATAACACAAAAGCATTTTGAATCCTGGAACATACAAATGCAAAATATAATGCATGCAATGTTTCAATATTCTCGAATTTCCTACAAATTCTCAGGTATCCAAGTGATTTGTTCACACAATTAATAACACTTTCAACATGGGATTTAAAAGTTAGTTGGCGATCAAAGATAACACCAAGATCTTTTATACAGCTAACTCTCATAAGACTGTACCAGAAATTAAGTAATTATAATTAACAAATGATGACATATAAAAAGACATACTATATTTATCAGTGTTAAGTATCAATTTATTAGACATACACCAAGAGACAAAAATATCAAGGTTACATTGCAAATTATCACAATCTTAACTATTTTGATAAACAAAGATAGCTAAATGTCATCTGCATAGATTAACACATGACAAGTAAATTCATCTGCATCATCATTAATGGAAATAGCAAAGTGTAGAGGGGGGTACTCCAGAACCATAAGAAAAAGAGTAAGACTGGTGCCCAGCGTATTCAACACAATTAACATGTGATTCTAAATAAGATTTCAATTAAACTGTGATAATTTGATGGTATGTTAAGTAAATGCTGACATTTTTGCAGAATAACATTATGGTTCAGAATATAAAATGCCTTGGAGATGTGTATATAGAGTACATCTATCTGATGAAGTTCTACCAAATAAAAGAAATAAACTGCATAAAAGTGAAAAGATTGGTTAAAGTAGATCTTGCCATGATAAAACCATGTTGACTGTCTGAAATATATAGCAAAAAAGCAGCATATAAATACAAGATTCTCTAAATTTATTATGATTCTCTAAAATGTTTGAAAAATTGGCTAGAAGTGAAATAGGATAATAGTGTTCAATTACACCCTTGTCACCCTTTTTAAGAACCAGGAAGATTTTTGTATGTTTCCAGAGATCAGAAAAGGTACCTGTAGAGAGTCCTTTCTCAAAAATCAACTGCAATGCAAAAACAAATGATTCTGAACATTTATTGAGCAAAATTGAAGGTATATCATCAGGGCCAGAAGTTAGCTTATTGGGCGTATTTTTTAATATTTATGAAAAATAAATTCAAGATCATTATATGTGATATTTCCCAATAAGCCATCAACATGAGAAATTTGGTATTGATGTAAAGCATCTACTTTTGTACACAATTTTTCAAAAAAAATGCAAAATTATTTACATTAGTCTTGGGATCATTACAAGATGTTCCATTATACATAAGGCACTTTGGAATGTAAGTAAATTTAAATTTGGACATTGTCAGAGACCAAAATTGCGATGTATTATTAATTAAATTTGTTTCAATATGCCTTTTGTAGTCTGCATACAGAACCTTGATATGTTTTTATATTGTGATACTTATAAGTTTGATATCAGAAAGTACGTCATCATTTCCTGTAATCTTATATTGTCGAAGCATTTTATTTTTTAACTTTATTTGATGAATGATGTCAGTATTGAACCATGATGGATAATCATAAGATCTGGTAGAAAATATGGGAACATTACAATCAATAATGGTATATAATTTTTCATAGAATTTATCACGATAATTAACACTGGCAGTTTCACAATATTCAAAAATGCTTGTCAAATCCACTATTAAGAGTTGCTCATTAATAACAAAGAACTTGGCTTTTTTAAAATTGCAATGTGTAGTTTTCCTTGACATTGGAAAATTGGCAAGTTCTGGTTTAATAATTCGAGATTATTCAATAAGGGTGGAAAATTTGTGAAATTAAATTTTAAATGATTAGACACTTTAAGGAAACAATCCCCTTTCATTTTTCATTTATTTAATTAATATTTCCTACCAAGTTCCATCATTTCTGTTGGGAGCTGCCGATCACTCTGCATTCAATAATGTCTCTCTCTGGCCCTGCGATGGTCATGAAATACTTTACAAAAGAAGGAGTACGCTTTCAGATCTGTCCCTATTTTGAAAGATTGTTTTTGATAAACAAACATGGTCCAATTGATAAAAAGGGAACATAAACAATATTTAATTCACTCTTGCATGTTGCTTGTACCAGTATCATATGTGGTATGTGGTCTGGTCATATACTGTGTCTGTGCATGTCTGTCTGTGTGTGTGCCTATATTGATAAACGATAATGATAACGATATATATATATATATATATATATATATATATATATATATTGCCACGTCACTCGCGGTCTCCGCGAATGACAGTGAAGGTGGGTCGCCTTACCTTCCAGCTAGCTCAGGTGGCAGAAAGTGGCCTGAAAGAAATAGGATGGCGAGTGGACGTTGTTTCAGCAAGAAAGAACATATCTGAATGAGGTTAACGTAAAGAATTTAATGATTAAAAAAAAAGATTAACCTAGATTTACACTATCAAGCACGAGCTCGTGAGTTTTCCCCGTAATGCAAACCAAAATAAGCGAAACAAGAGAAATTAAAATTAAATTATTACAATCAACAACAGACAAAATGCATTACACAAAAAAATCTATGACTGATTTTATTAACGGCCAATGCGCAGTCTGAAATATTTCCTTCCCTGCTTGTTTTGAGCTAACTGCAAAAGTTCATTCCATAGCGCCTGAGGGGCATTTGAGCGCTTTCGGCGAAGCTCTAGTACACATCACCGTCTGGAGACTTTCGTGGTCATTGCCCCATTCAGCGGGGCGGCGTCTCAGAAAGGGGGCGCTTCTCCCTAGCGGCCCGGTGGCGGCGGAGGTGGAGGCGGGTGGCGTCTGCGGTTCTGCGTGCCGCTCCGAGGGTGTGCGGTCGGGAACAATGATCCTCTCAGCTGGTCGAGCGGGCGCCTTCAGGTAGCACTTTCGACGGGTATTGACGTAAGCGGTGGCGATCTTGACGATTAACGCAGTCACTTCCGCGTGCTTATGCCACAGCTAGACTAATAATCACGTCTACTTCAACAAAATCAATTGTTTTGGTTCATCGAATCGTGGCCAAGCACGGCACATTAAATAACTTGAACTGATAAAACTATGGTTCTGAAAATTGATCGAGTCCGAAAGAAAACTTTCTCTTGAAAAGTCTCGCCACAAGATAAATCAAGTGAAGGCCCCGACTGGCAGTCACAGAGTGCCTTCACGAAGTCTTATTAACAAGCACCGCAGTCGAAAGTCGAAAGCAGAGCGATACTCAGCCAAAAGCCGAAAACAGAATGCTACTCAGTCAAAAGTCGCAAGTGGAATGCCTCTTTCGGATGTTACTTTCTTTCTGCTCGCTGCCTCGGTCCCCCTCCAAAAAAATCTCTAAAGTTCGAGAATGTTCTACTACAATTTCGAACCCGTTCGGCAATAGGCTACAGAAAATTGCGCAGTGAAATTACTTCGTCCAATCGCTGAAGGCGTTTGAACAGGGATCTTTAATGGAACATTTCCAGTATCTTCTGTCTCAAGTCTCTCTGCCTTACATTGTTTACTTGGACGCACGTGCAAACCTAGACATGCGTCGTAGAAGTGGGCCAGGGCAAGCCTAATTTTTGTTGACATCCACGGGGTGGCGGACCAGGGGCTGGAAGGGGGTGGGTGCTTTCTCTTAACTTCTTCCCGGAAGACAAACACGCGGAGGTGGAGGCGGGTACAAAGAACGGGGCGGCGCGGCGGAGCCGCAGCTGCGCGTGTCGAATTAGAGCGGGGGGAGTCACGCCAAAAATTCCCCGGCGCCAGCGGACGCGCCTTTCGCAGATTATTGCCAGAGAAATGTAGAAATTAATGCTAATTTCATGAAGTTGATATTTGGTAACGCTACAAAATATATATATATATATATATATATATATATATATATATATATATATATATATATATAGAGAGAGAGAGAGAGAGAGAGAGAGAGAGATTCATAATAGTTGGATTGTGGTCATTATTTACGTTTACGCCACCATGTACCGTGACTATCATTTTGAACAAAACTGGGTTTTCAACAAGTATATTTAAAATATTTATTGAACAGAACCTACAAACATTTGATACTATTAACGTATTCTAGTGTAATCCACGCGATGCTTTCCTTAGAGAATATTACTCGACTGTTTCACTGTTTACGCAGAGAAACGAGAAAATGCTCCGCGCAGAAGGAGACACCGCCGTCTGGTTTCGTAGTAGCCAGTTTGAATTTCGCGCCCGGAAGTAATTTTTAAACTCAATTTTCTCAAAGACAATTTTTTTTCTTCAACTGCTTCAGAAGTTTCCAGACAAATAGCATACAAACAACTGAAATAACAGATCTGGGCATTTTACCAACTCACTGAAAGTTAATGGGTACTGTTTTGTTTTTTGTTTTTCCTCTCTCTTCTATATCTAAATTTATGTAGAATTAGGGCCTTGTACATTACTATTCAGTTTCTTTTGAAAATTCCACTTTCCTTCTGCTGGTTTTCACCTGCCTCCTTGATTGACGAATATTCTTGGACCACCAGAAACCATGTCTCTGCCAGCTCCATTGCGATCCAGCTCTCTCCCCTCCACACTAAAAAATACCGAATCTAATTTTTAAACTTCAACTTCCTAGTTAAAAGTTCCAAAATTTTACTGTTATCCAAAAATGTCAGCATTCTACCAATGAGTTCCTGTATTAAATGAATTACCAAACTAAAATCCAAAATAATCAACATACCGCAGAGCTCATTGTAACACCTCTATGCTGTTTCCCTACTACTTTCTTTTTCACCTGTTGTAGCAGTAACAATTCCTTCACTTCAGTGTCCACTGTTTTATGTTGAGATGCAGATCCAACTAAAATGTTTCTCCTTGATCATTTGTACCAACTTTTTCATTTGTCAACCACTCTGTGCACTTCTTTTCACTACAGCTTTTCCCCATTCATTTCTTCTAGTCTTCACTTTAAAAATAAATTTAATTATTGCTTTTAATCTTAATTAAGACTACACATTTCTGAAAATATACTTAAGTCCTATCTTTCTTTATTTATTAATTTCTACTTTGTCTTTATTTCAGTTTTTAATTTTCCTTGCATTAATTTCTCATGCCACTATGGTTTTCAGGTGTGTCCTTCAAAATATTATTAACATTTCCTCACATTCAGAATGAGATGAATAGGTCTCATCTCAATACACTTATGAATATACATATACATACATACATACAACAGGTCTCTCAGAATAAAAGTTGCAAACTTCTAGAGCACATAGAGGAGTCAAATATAATAACTTTTTGCCAATGAATTTATATTGAGAAATTTCATATTACGAAGTTACATGCATTGTACATGTTATTTGCCCCTGATATTTACACAACCCTGAATGCACAGACGTTTGGCAGGAACATGAAATCTTGTACCTGCCAAATCAGCATCTGGACGTGACCTGTCGAACACTTGTGCATAAGGAGTAGCTTAAAAATGAGGATCAATTGACTAGGGCTCATGGCTAGCTAGTTAGCTTTCCAAGCCACAATCCCTGGTTCGACATGAGATAGGCAACAAAAAGATTGTCACTTCTCACCATCATGTCCCAGTTCATAACAATGGTAGGTAAAATGAAAGCTTCTCACAGGTTGAAAATGCCAAATAGATAGTGTTTGGTAGTAAGCTCACAGGTCTCCTGGGTCCACAGCGGTCAGGCCATATACAAACCCACATACATACATAAATACAGTAAGTTATTTGAACACATAAGGAAGATTATGTTCAAGAAGTGTTACACATTTACATATTTATTGTGATTCTCCAAAATATAGTAGTGGCAAGCTCTATGAGCTAATATTGTAAACATTATGACACAAAATTTACCAAACAATCTTCTTTATGTGTGTGCCTCTAATGCTAATTTTCATTTGCTGCAGGTTGTTGATGTTCAACAGTACTACGAGGCATGTCGCTGGGATTTTTGTGCTTGTCAGAGTGGTAGCAAAAGAAACGATTCACAAGAGTGTGCTTGTAGATCAATTGCAATGTTTGTGAAGCAGTGCAGCATTCACAAGGTTGCCGTTCTCAATTGGAGAGATGCAATATCTTGTCGTAAGTTATCTTATTGAAAAAATGTAAGAATATCCTATTGATATTACTATGATTGCATAGGTACATATAGCCATAATTGTACAACTGAACACATAAGTGCATTACACATAAGTGCAATTAATAACTTTCCGTGGAAATTTTTCTGACTTCTAGTATTGTAATTACACAAGTCATGAGTACAAGAGTACACAAGCTGTAAGTTAAATTTATTCTAAAGAGAATAATGATTTATTGGAATATAAATCTTTAACAGTCATTGTTTTCTAAGTGATGAAGTAATTTTTCAATGTTTGTGAAGGTTTAATATCAAAAATACAAGAAAACGTTCTTTGGAGAATTAATTTCCAGTTATTAACGGTTTACTATTCCATGTTTAACACATGGGTGTTTATTCTATAGTATATGATTTAAGTGTATTTGTTGATAATAATTTATTAAAATAATTGAATAAGAAAATATTTAAGTTAATTTTATTACTTATTTCATCAGTGTGTATACGAAAAGTTAGATTTTTATAACTAGGAATTCGTAAAAATTTATGATTCTCAATATGAGTATCATAAATTTTTACTTCAACATAAGTGGAGTTATTAGATTTTTTCAAGTTTGGGGTTTTAAGTGTACAATGTTTGCTTTCACTGCATTTAAGATCAAGTTATTTACATCAAGTTGTTTATTAGGTATTTAATCTAAGATACATGTACCGGCTTAGGTGGCTCAGAACATTAATTGATGTCATTGAATTGTCTCTGACTGGAAGGTCCTAAGGTTCAAGTACTGAGAGGGGCTGAATTCGACCTAGCTACATAGCTAGGCCGAATTCAGCCACTATCTGGAGGAGAATTTTAGCAACACCAGGCAAATGCCGAAGAAGAATCCTAGTGAAAAGGGGGCATTGAACCATGTGTGACCTTCCCTTCCTCTTCCTTGTCCTATCTTCGCCCTTTACTAACACACACACACTTACATAAAGATGTCTAACAATACTCATTTTTACAATATAAGGGAAAATGCATTTATTTTAGTTATTTATTAAATGCACAAGTATTTATAATATACCATGTTTTTTCTTAAATATTGTATATGATATTCCATCACTTCCAGAAGACTTACTACAATTGAAAGTGCAAATTAGATTATCAGTTTAACTAACATGTGTATTGTATAAGTATAGAGATATAGTAATTGTGGTTTTGGTAGTCTGTTCTGGATATTATTTTCAACATACCCTACGTTAAAAGAAAAATGTATTAATGGCATTACAAATTTCCTCTAATTTCCTAATTTTTACACCTTCATGACATAGCTGGATTTCTAAGTCAGTTTTTCTGCTTCCTTATTTGATTGAAAATATTCCATTTCATTCTTTAGTAATTGTTTGTATTATTAATTTTCTTATATCTTATTTATATCTTATAAAAAGTTAATCAGATAATTAACAAGTACTTTTTAACTTCAAATTTCTCTAATATTCTTGGTCTGAATAATGATGCTAATGAAAACAATCTGGGTATGTTTAAATAATATTTAATTGAATAGGGAAAAAATTCCTTTCAGGTTTCAAAAACTTGCTATGGTACAAGTCTCCAAATTTCTTCTTTTTAGTCACTAAAGTACCATTAATTGAACTGAATTCAATTTCAGCCATGGACTGCAATGGAGGTCGAGTATACATGACTTGCAACCCTGAGAACCAACCCACTTGTGGCTCTGGAGAGGAAATTGAGAAGACTACTATTTCAAGAGAGAGAAATCCATCTGAATATTGTATTGAAGGTTGCTATTGTCCCCCAGGGACTGTTTTGCATGGACAACAATGTATTACTCGAGAGCAGTGTCCATGTCAGTTAAGAGGACGCTTCTTTCCACCCGGACATACTGTACCTAAGGACTGTAACACCTGGTGAGCAAAAATCTTTATTGTACAGAACAATGAATTTTTAAATTACATTTAAGTGATTTAATTTTAAATTATAATTTCATATTTTGATAATGTTAATTTTAATGTTAATACATGCATTAATTGTTAAAATATGAAATATGCCATGAAAAAAATGTATTGCCGGACCGTAATGACGAAATAATGGATAAAATCAGTTTCTAAATTAAGAAAAAATGCTCTAACACGTGGTGTAGCCAGAAACCCTGTTTTGTAACTCCTTGATACCGAAAAACCCAATTGAAAACAAAACGTCCGTCCGTTCGTCCGTCCGTCTGTCCGGTGTATGTAAACAACACTAGCGCCTAAACTATGCGTACAATTTTTTCCAAATTGAAGAAACCCCTGTCCATCTGGCCTGAGTCGAAGCTCAGCGATTTCGAAAAACATGCATTCATTTTTGGGGGTAATTAACATGAATCCCCTCGGACATTTTCAAAATTTTCTCAAAAACTGCTCCAAATTTTTCTTTAAATTTCTTGTAAGAATAGAAAAAAATGCGCTTAAAAAGTGGCATAAGTCTGATTTTCACGGTTAACTCTAAATTTTCGAAAATTCCTTAAGTTTCAATTTTCTTCGGCGTCTTCCTACAACTACAAAATTGAAGATAGAGATTTTTCCTTGAAATAAATTTTGTTCTCCAAAGTGAGGTCTTTCATTAAGATCATGTACATTTTTTTAAAAATGTTGGTAGTTTTCGCGCAATATTGCGTGCAATATGTGCAATTTTAAAAAATTAGAAAAACGAGATTTTCTCAAAAACGGCTCCAAATTTTTTCTTTCAATTTTTAAAAGGGATAGTACTAAATGTACCCTGTGAGATGACATAAACGCCACATTCATCTATTTTTTTCCCATAAATTACAAAAATATTTTTTTACTTGTACCTCATGTCGTTAATATTTACATTAGCTGCGATTTTTTCACATTATTATATTTATGAGTACATGTGCTTTAAATAATGTCAAGTAAAGTATCTCGAGAAATGAACCGTTTTCTGTGAAAACTAGCTCAAAATTCCGCATTTTCAAAAACGCTCAAACGCAATTTTCTCAAAAATGACTTCAAATTTTTTCTTCAAACTTTTCGAACTGATAGTACTATTAGCACTTTTTTAAAAAATTACATTAATGTAATTTTTTTGAAAGATTTCTCACACTGTTAATATGCACTTTTTCTACAATTTTTTAAACATTATTGTATTTGTGTTAAAGTGCTTTAACCTGTAACCACTGCAACCGTACTACTTCCTTCTTCAATTATCCTGGCCACACGTTGTGGTGCCAGTGCAACCGTAACTACTACTATCCCCCTTTCTTTAATTAATTAATCAACATTAATAAATATTGTTATGTGGCGGCTATGCGATACCACATGGTACGACCGTGGCAATTACTATGGCACCTAATCTATTCACCCTGATCTCAACTACAATTGCCATAGTAACCGTTTTCCTAATAATCTTTACTCAGATTCTCCTATCGAGTGGCCTCGAATTATAATGCTGCCGCCACACAATTCTTTATTTCTATCAAATCTCTACGGTTGTTATATTACGAGGTTGCATAAATTGTTTTTAGGTCGTAGGTCGTGGCTGGCCCCGTACGGGAAATACCTGTAAACAACGTTCGCTATTGCAGCATGCACAGGTTTTTTCTAAATACTGAAATAATAATACCTTTTGTCATAAAAGAAAGAAAGAACTTTAAACCTCGCTCTCTTTCGTTTATTTTCTCATTAACATGGAGCGCTACCGTCCTCTGTTGCCCTCACTCAATAACAATGCAACAATGTATAATGACATAAATGTACTCATGCTTGGCGACATCGTTATCACTTAAATACCATCACATTCAAATGAAACTAATAATCGTCAGCTGATTTCTAATTAATTATTTATGCATTCAGGAATTCCTTTTTACCAAAAAATAATGTTGTAAAAAAAATTTCCCTCATACGTACGTAATTATAAATTTAACAATAAGAAAATGAGACTAACATTTGCATCGCTTTGTTCGGCAACAATTGCATGCATTGTTCTTTTAAACTTTTAATATTTTTTCACTGGTCTTGTCAAAGTTTAATTTAATTTACTTGAGTATTCTCGAAAAACAAATATCTAGTTTGATGATTACGCCACGAATGCGACACTTTCCTTTTGCTGAATTCCGCCGAGACAGCGCCGTTGCCAGCTCGGTCGTCAATTGCGCGCCCACTTGCACGCGCCAATGTATTCGCACGCACCAATCCCGCGTCTGCCGACTTTCTTCATAAGAAGTTCTCCATGAAGTCCAAAAATTGCTCGATCAACTTTGAAGCACAGAGTCAAAATAAAACGAAAAACAACTTCTTCTCTCTTCGATCATTCACTGCATCAATATCGGTTTTCAATACTCGTTCGGATGTCCATTGCACTGTACCGCTTCATCACAAAAAAAATGTCTAAGTCCAATTTCTCAAATCTCGAATTCATCCAACATGGATTCGACGTTACTGTCGCCCCTGACTCGAAAGAAGCGTTCTTAAAACCATGTCGATTTACCACGTCACCTCGTAATAGAAAAAAATGCCGGCGAATTTCGTTCTTGTATTTTCATTGTTGTTTTCCCAATTTTTTCTAAAATCCACGATATAAGTTATTCTGACATGACTATGCGTCTATTTATTAACGCTTTTGCTCAATGTTAAAGCTTTTTGGCCCAAACACATATTTTTGATATTTTATACGTCGAAAACGCTAAATTTCTCTGTCGAAATTGTACACCAATTCGTCACTTGTTTTGATATTATTAATTTGTAATATTTCTTCAGCTCAGAAATTCAACGTGTTATAAGACTTTTGGCTCTGCTATAATTTTTATTAAATTCAGACAACGACGATTTACAACGCCTCTCGTTGCCTGATTAAGGTTTCTTCATAAAATTTTTATATTTAAGTTATTGCATCTGACCTTTTCTCCAATCTTCATATTCTAAATTTAAATGAACCCGTCGTCCGATCGTGTTCAAAACAAAGACTACAAAGTTTATTTATTTACTTTTCAATTAACTGTACGGTCAGATTTCTTTTCAAAATTACTGAATCCAATGTGTTTCCAAAATCGTCGAAATATGGCTTTCCGCGGCGCGCTGTTCTTCTGTCTTGTTGCTATCGATTCATGTACACGTTGTTTTATTAATTACAGTTTAATAAATATTTATCTTTCTTTTACAATTGTTTTTGGGAAATGTGTCATAGTGTCTTGGGACAAATAGAGCAGCAATTTCTTGATGATAGTTTTCCATCCTCTTTTGTTTTTTCCTAGTTTCCTCAACCTAGTATTTTTTTAATTGAAGTTCTGAAGTCTTGTCTAAAACATGATTTAGACAATTTTCTTTCTAATTCTTTGATAACTAAGTCCTTAAATATTTTATAAAATACAGCCTTGTTATTAATGTCATTAGCACTAAACAAGAAAAATATCAAGAATAGTGCTTAAAAATTAAAAAGACAATACAAAGGATAATGCTCAAAAAATAAAAAAAATATATAAATACAATAAATATAACTCACAACGCAAAAATATTACTTACATGCTTGCATTCAGTAGTGTCAACAAGTAATTTTTTTTGTTGCCTGTTCACAGACATGGAGTCAAAGTGACTCCATGATGCGCAAAGCTAATTTTAATAGGAAATAAATCTGATAAATCAAGATCTATAAAACCAACAATCCACATCCGCAACAATGAAGAGTTAGTTGGATGGTACTGAAGTCCTGGTGGAAATAGCAGGAGTACTAAAATAATAAAATAAAAATGTAGAAGAGAGTGTAGTCAGTTTGACTTCAGTCTGTAGTTAGAGGTTAAATTATGTACTTCAAATAAAGTTTTTAGAAAATACAAAAGATTCCTGTGAAAAAGATCTTCAAATTTTGCATTTACAGTAGCGATGAAACACCATTTTCTTAAAAACGGCTCTAAATTTTTCAAAGAAAATTGCCATTTAGGACAAGGTTTCATCGTTCATTAATATTCTTAAAATATTTCCATTCTGTTATTAAAAAAACAAAAATTAAGAAAATGATAAAAAAAATTATTTGGGCAGCAATAGATGGCAGCTGGTAAGAGAATACGGCAAGTCCAAATTGTTAGCCGAGACCAAAGAAAATAGAAAACTAATACTGGAAAGTCTGTGTCATTTTGTAGCACCACTAGTTTATTTTTTATTTAATTTTTCCCCCCCAATTTGGGCAGAGGCCAAAACTGGGTATCCTTTAGGGCTGGATAATGGTATGATTTCCCATTCCCATACGGCCAAATTTCAATGGTGTAGAATTACTCCAGCATTACTTGTGTATACAGATGTCAAACTCACTTTCACGTTTTCTTCTCTATTAATTTTACAGCACTTGTGATAAGGGCCGATGGACTTGCACTCAAACGCAGTGCACAAGTCGTTGCTCTGCCATAGGAGATCCCCATTATACAACTTTTGATGGCAGAAGATTTGACTTTATGGGGAAGTGTTCATATTATCTGGTGAAAGGTGAAAATTATAGCATAGAAGCTGAAAATGTGGCATGTTCTGGGGCAATATCAAAGGTGATTGCTATTTAATAACAATATTTGAAATAAAAATAATTCTATTAAAAAAACTTAATGGATTCTCATGTTTGCCTTGTGTCTGTGAGTTAATTTCTAATCTCCCAATGTGTTTTGAATATTTTTCACAGGATATTATGGCTGTAGGAAGTTATAAGCCTTCTGGCTCTCCATCTTGCACAAAATCTGTAACTATTAAAGTTGGAGATAAAAAAATACGGTTGAAACAAAATCGAGAGGTTTTTGTGAATGGTGTTCAAGTTACCAGCTTTCCCTCTGAAGTCTCAGGCTCACATATTCATCCTGTATCTTCTATCTACATAATTGGTATAAAATACTAAAAATGAAAATTTGATTTAAATAATGAAACAAATCTTTGGAGAAAAAATGAATTATGTGTGTGTTACAGTAAAACTGCCTAATAATTTGACTGTTTGGTGGGATGGTTTATCCAGTGTGTATGTTGATGCTCCTCCATCTTTGCGTGGCAAAACACGGGTAAGTCAAACAATAAGCCTTAAATTTAATTGTTAACATTATAAGAAAATATTTAATACTTCATCAGACAAGATATTTTTATGACCTATATAGATAAGAAGTGTTTGCCAGACTAATATGGGGGTACAAATGTTTTATTCATTTTCTTTTGCACAGCACAATGTTCTAAGGACTTCTAATAGTATCTTTAAATCAATAAAATCTCCCTAAATTAATTTGTTCATCTGAGATCTACTTTTGCTCTGTCATTTTTTTCTTAGAACTGCAATGATATATGGATCTAATATACCATTATACCATGTAATAATACTAGTTGAGTAGTTTCTAAACTCTTTCAGACAGAAAACTAAACAATATCCTTTCAATTGTTGGGTCAAATTGAAGATCACCAATTGTTGTTTCTCACTAAAAGACATTTGGAATCTTCAAAAAACAGCTTGTCCAAAAATATTATTCTCTCAGCTGAAATAAATATTTTAATTATTGTTAATTGGCCAAAATAAGTGAAACTGAATTCAGATGCTTTGAATGATGGGAAACAAGGCAACAAGAAAGTAGGCAATACACTTTTTATTTTTCTTTAAACAATAGTAACTTGTGGTGGTATAGAATGGCACAATCAGTTTCCTATTCTCTTTAATGTCTAAAAGACATCAATAGCATTTTGCAGAACCTCCTGCTCCTTTTGGAGGTGTTAGAGCACCTTCGAACACTCCCAACATCACGTAGACCTTTACATATTTATCTATGGTATTCTTTGGCCCCACTTCAGTGTTTGTACCTTTATTCTGTCATGGAAAGTTGTGGAAAAAACCCATGCCTTGAACACAAATGAAAATATTCATGTCTTATGTAGGTATCAAACCACCTTCTTAGTGTCCATATACTTTGGCTCATCTGTCCTGAACCCCTATCTCACGACACCAAATCACTTGACAGTGCTAATTGGAAATATGTTCAAGTTTTCAAATATAATAATTTGATAAAAACAATAATATATCTAAAACTGATCTTTCTATCCATAGGCCACCTTCAATGTGTTTTATAAAATTGAATCTAGGTGCCTGAAATGTACTGCATCCATTTGTAACATGCAACAATGCAAACAAAGTTATTTTAGCATTTTAATCTAGCAACAACACTCTCAGTAATCAACATTTTTTTTCACTCTACTCTTACTCTTCACTTTACCTTTGCACCCAACAATTTCACACAACTCTTACAAGAAATTTAAAGGAAAAATTTGGAGTAATATTTTTGAAAAGTATGAACATGTCCCAGTGGCTTCATGTAAACTACCCCCAAAATTTAAAGAATATTTTTCAAAATCACAGCGTTTTGAGCGAGTTCAGAATAATCAGGGAATATTCATTTTGGACAAAATTTCTACAAATAGTTTAGGTGGCACTGTTGGTCACAGGTGAATGGATAGATGACTGATGGACATGTTGGAAAAAAACTTTTTCAGTGTCAGAGAATCCCAAGAAGGGTATTTGTATTAAAAAAATTGAAATCAATATTTCGCAATATTACATAACTTTCTCTATACTACAAATATTACTTTACTCAGTATAGTGTAGTATAATATAGTACGCATACAAGAAAACAGTGTTACAACACACTTTCTCACATTATTTCTAATTATTACAAATCAGAAGATTCAATGAAAATGAGACTTGCACCATTTTTAACATGCTATTCGAGGAAAAAATAAAGAAAAAATTTGCAGCTCTATCTGAGATTATTTTTTAACTTCAATTGTATTCATTTCAAGCGGAAATTTCTGAAAACTATTAGTATTTTGTAAACACTATACATGACCTTTTTTAAAGATCTAATTTCTACTTTCTCGCCTTACTGGCTTTACCTGTACTGCGATTTTTCCGTAGCTGCCTCTCAAGGCCCTGGCGTCTTCACGATGGATCACGGCATTTCGCGTCTTTCTAGGACGTGCTGCTAGATGTCGCATGATCGTGCAAGTATCCAACGCCACATGGACAGCCCTAGGTGTGCCCTAGGCACAATATACTGTGCCCTAGGTGACGTTGTAGTATCAAGCAATGCTTGAGCACGCGACATCTAGCGGCATGACAGAGAAAGATGCAAACTCAAGATGTATTCCATCGTGAAGACGGGCCTTGAGGCAGCAATGAAAAAATCGCAGTATACTACTGAATACCGTCGTCTCATTGTACTTTCTCGTAGAGAATAGGTATTGTAATACGGCGGCGGAAATTTTTTCGTCATAAAATCCGTGTTGTCAAGCCCTTGTAACGAAAAAAGGAAATAAATATTGTTCCTACATGTAGTAAATTACTTCCTCTAACACGTGTAGTCAGAATCCACGTTTTGTGGCCCTTGATATCAGGGGTAGTTTCTCAGGGGAAGGAAAGGAGTAATGTCCTCCTCACTCATTTTCTTATTTTAAATTACCAAATACAATATTTTCTTTGATTTAGGAAGGATTTATTTTAGTTCATAGTTATCGTAAATTGCCTTTGATCGAGTTTTTCAACTACGCGCGCTTTTTGGGCGACGCGAAAACTCGAAATTGCCTTGAGGAATTCTCAGCGTTTCCTCCTCTCATGTAATATTGGTCCATGCAGCTCAGCGCTGATGCGGCAAGAAAAAATATTTTTTAATGCAGCTGTATAAGGTTTGTAGAAAGGAGATCCTCCTCTAGAATGCATATTTTGTCAGCAATTAGAACTAAATGAACTCTGTGCGCCTGCTTGGCGTCCACACGCGCATGAATCATGGGCGAGGACAAGAATTTAGGAAGAGGCACTTTGTACAAGGGGCATTCAATAATTAGAGACAAATTGATCTGGAGAAATACACGTTTCATTTTACAAAACAGGACTTTTCCTACTTTTTAATATATTCCCTACCAACATTTATGCACTTGTTCCAACAGCTTACTGCCTTTTTTGTAACGGTTCTAAAGAACTCTTTTTCTTGGTGTTTGATCCAATTTCCCACAAATTTTTCGACAACCTCGTAATCCTGGAACTTCTCCCTACGTAATGCCTCCTTCAATGGACCAAACTAATGAAAATCAGATGGTGCTTAAGCGGAGCTGTAAGGGGGATGAGGCAGTACCTTTTTTGTCGCTGGTTTCAAGGCTTTGTTGAGCAGTGAGGACGTGTGTTGTTTTGCTGGAGAATCCACTGAGATCTATGACGATTCTCTCTCATGACTAGATTCACCTTGTTCAAAAGTATATCTAAGCCGTATTGGCTGTTAATTATACGCTGTTCTTCGTGATAATCACAAAAAACTCACATACAACGTCCCCAAACACAATCAACATAACGTTTACTGCTGATGCGGTCAGAATGATGTTTGTCAGTCATTGAGCCTCGACCACTTTTGAACTGTTCTACCCACCTGTAAAAATTCTCGCGGTTCTTACAACTTTCCCCATACACTGTAGTCGTTCCAGAGTATATACTAGCTGTTTTTTTACCCTTAGTAAATTCGAAACAAATCGCAGAAAGTTGTTAAACTCATCTGGGATTTTCAAGTAGACCCGCCATCGTTCAACTTAATTATCAGGTAATGAACACACAAAGTTAATCTTCCAGATGGTCAGGGCTCATCCCAGTGATGCCAACGTAAAGTCTTAAAATTACCAAACTTGTTCCACCTACTGTTTTTTCTCCAGACAAATTTGTCTCTTTAATTATTGAATGACCTACGTACAGGGCCAGATTTGAGAGTATGCCGCCTGTAGGCTAAAATCCATTTGCCGCTCCCTTTATTGTCCATAGTTGAGTAATACATTTCTGTTATACAGCAAACGGTAGAGTTCATACTTGTTTTCATCTTTAGATCTACATTAGAGCACAAAAGCTTTCATTTATGTTAGATAAAATTACAATTTTAATAGTTTACACAATAAATTGCATAATAACGTTAGTTCTTCTACTTGTTTTTCACTAAAGTCTTTCAAGATTCGTTGAAAAAATAAAAAGGGTTTCGAAATTAATTAATTAGTTCTTAGAGATCAGAGATCACTTTTTAAAACATATTTTTATACTTAAATTCTAATGACTATGTTTTGCGTAATTGAAGATCCGGGTTCAATTTAAATAAATTGCCTAACTGCCGCCCCTAAAACTTTGCCGCTCTAGGCTGCAGCCTATTCAGCCTATTTAGAAATCCGGCCCTGTTTACGTAATATCATCTCACACCGGTGAGTGCACCGTGGGCTGGCGAAAACCCGGATGATAGGGCAAAGCGAATCGATTTTACTCTTTCCCTTTTCGTTTACATTTGAATGTAATCAAATTTGTTGTATGTTCCATTTAAAGTAATAGTAGGCTATTTGCATGACTTCTCTCCACCTCTTAAGAATCCTGCATGAGCCGCCACTGCTTGATACCAAAAATCCATTGACGATCAAACGCCTTGCCTGTACGTCCGTTCATCCGTCTATCTGTCGGTGGTCAACTACAGCGCCTAAACCGTTCGGACGATTTTCTCCAAAATAGAAATTCCCCCAATCGATTTGAACAATCTCGAGAGCTTGCGAGTTTGAAACGGATAGGTTGATTTTGGGGGTTCTTTACAAAATTTTAAAACACTTCTTAAAACTAGTTCCATTTTTCCCTCGCACTTACTTTGTAAAAAGTGAAAGTATTGTAATCGTGTGTCCGAAAAATGGTCCAAATTTTCCACAGAAAACTTATTGCAGGGCCCTGGTAACGAAAAAGTGGGTTCCTTTACGTAATAAATTACTTCCTCTAAGACGTTGCGAAGTCATAATGCATGTTTTGTGGGTCTTGAATATTCAAAAATCGATTGACAGCAAAACGCCTGTCCGTCCGTCTGTGGTCAACGCTAGCACCTAAACCAGGAACGACCAACTTGTGAAACCTCACAAGTCACAACTAAAACCTTCAATGTGGTTGCGAGTCGTATTTGCATTACTCGGGAGATCCACGTCTGACTTCCTCTTACTGTTTATATTGGCACTGCCCGACTGCTCTGAAACGGAGGGGGGGAATAGAACCATGCGTGATATCAAGCCATACCATGTATAACGCAATGAAAAACATCGCAATGATTTTGAATTTACTACAAAAAATTCTTAAATCTAAACTTAATGTATTTTTTACATTAAAGGAAGTGCTGACCTCTGCAGGGCGCGTGTGCTAGGCGCACAATCTTCTCGCCCAACGTGGGTGAAAGGGAGATTCACTATCGTCTAATAACCTTTCGCGGGATACAATAAATGGTCCGTATACGGCCCGCGGACTGCCAGTTGGACATCCCTGGCCTGAACCGTTCAGCCGATTTTCTCGAAGATTGATATTCCTCAATCGATTTAAATGAGCTCGAAGCCCTCTGACTTTGAAACGGATATTTTGATTTTTTTGATACTTTGTATGAAGCCTCAACATTTTCAAAATTTTCTCAAAAATGGTCCAATTCTTTTTATAAAACTTTGTCCTCGGATAGCGTAAAGGACGCTTCAGAGAACAGTGCAGGTCTCATTTTAGTTGAAATCCCTGATGTTTCAAAAATTACAAAAGTTCATTTTTTCAACGTCCTCCTACAACTTCAGTTTTGAAAATAGAGATTTTCCCATAATGAAATGTCTTGTTAAAAAGGTCATGTAATTTTTTTTTTTAAATATGAGTGATTTTCGCACAATTTTGCCTGAAAATTAGGCAATCTTAAATTTTGTTGAACTTTTGTTTACATAAACTGTTCTATTTTTACTTTATAGTTAATCTTGGAATGTGTCAACGAACGGTCAAATGTTGTTGCAAGCCTCATTTACGGCGGACGTATTTTTGAAAATTGCTCACATTTATTACTTCAGGACTACAAAATTGAAGATACGAATTTTTGTCGTCAACGAAATCTGTTCTAATAAATCAGTTCTTTAAAAATTCTCATATACAATTTTTTTTAATCTAATAGTTTTTTGCGTAACTTGTGCTTGAAATTAATGCAAAAAAGCTTAATTTTAAAAACATTTTCCACGGATAGAACAAGGTATACTTGAAAAAATACCACAAGTTTCATTTTCGTTGAACTCTCTGATTTTTAGAAAATTGCAATTTTAGAAATGATGTGAGAAAGCAAGTGATATTGTTGCCGCACTACTAGTTTCCCCTGGATAGAATAAAGGACGCTCAAACTATGGCATGCGCCTGATTTTCATTGAACTCCGAATTTTCGAAAATTGCGTAAGTTAGAAATAATGAGATTCCACAAAATCTTCGTGTCAGGATTAGCTTAATATATCCTTGCGAATGGAGATGTGCCTGGCGTGTAGACTCGAAGAACGTGGGTTAGAATCTCGGTGCGGACTTTTTGCAGATTCATGTAGTAGTATAATTTTCAGTAGCCATTACAAATAATGCGAGAAAGTATGTGATGCTGTCGCACTACAGTTTAGAACAGATTTGATATAGAAAAAATTATCAATGATATTGTACTTTTAAAACGTTGATTTTTTGCAATTTTCGAAAAGACAGAGTGTTAACAAAAAATTGGACTGGCACATTTTTTATTCGTCTAATACTCTATCCGAGGAAAATTTAAAGAAAATTCTTCGAGCGTTTTTAAGAAAATAATTGTTTAGATTTTGCTAATTTTCACGCAATATTATAGGGAGACTACTTATTATTTTGAAAAATTATGCATGACCTTTCAAGAACTGTCTTTGAAGAACTGACTTCATGAAGGGAAAATTCTCTATCTTCAATATTGTAATTGTAGGAAGACACCGAAAAAATTGTGAACTTAAGCAATTTTCGAAAATTCAGATATTCAAAAGTAAATGAAAACTGAGCCATTTTAAGCGTCCCTTACGCTATTTGAGGACAAAGTTTAATGACAAATTTTGAAACAATTTTTTAGAATATTTCAAAAATGTTGTTGCTTCATGTAAAGTATCTCCAAAAATTACAATATCCGTTTCAATATCTCAAGTCCTCGGTTTTGTTCAGGTAAATCGAGGAATATAAATTTTGGATAAAATCGTCTGAACGGTTTTTAGGTGCTAGCGTTGACCACAGTCGGTTAGACACAGATGGACGTTTTGCCGACAATAGATTTTTCGGTATCAAAAACCCACAAAACGTTGATTCTAACTACCTAACGTGATAGAGGATGTATTTTTTCTATGTACAGGAATAAGATATATCCATTTATTCGGTATCAGGTCACAATGGTGAATCCTTGTGTTAGGTAAGGTAGGATGTGCCAACCCTGATGAATGCATTTCATAACATTTCGTAACAATACATTTCATACATTTCAAAACAATAAGAACTAGTGGTGCTAAAGAATGGTACAGACTTTCTCGTATTAGTTAGTGTTCTAATTTCTTTGGTTTGGGCTAGCTTTTTGGACTTGCCACATTCTCTTCTTGCAAGCCGCCATTTACCGCCGCTCAAAGGACATTTTTTTCGAAATTTTCTCAATTTTTCGGTTTCTTAATAGTAGGACCGAAATATTACTTTAAGAATATTATAGAATAGTAAAATCTCCGTTGACAATTTCCATTGAAAAATTTGGAGCCGTTTTTAAGGTAATGTTGTTTAAGCGTTACTGTAAATGTGAATATTGAAGCTCATCTTCACAGAAAGCTTTTAAGTTTTCCAGAAACTATTGGAAGTCACTTGAAGCACTTCTACTCACAAATTAAATAATGTATACAAATGAATAGAAATGTGCTTATTAAAGGCGTTAGAGATATTACATTTGTGTAATTTTTTAAAAAAAATACAGCAAAATGAATGTTATGTCATCTTAAACAGTGCAATTAGAACTATCAGTACAAAAAGTGTGAAGAAAAAATTTGGAGCTGTTTTTGGAGAAAACAGCGTTTCTGAAAATGCGGCGTGTTGAATTAATTTTCACAGAAAAATGTTGTTTTCGAAAAACTTTAGAATACATAATTTAAAGCACATATGCTCATAAATGCAATAAGGTGAACAAACCGCCTCTAATGTAAATATTAACGACGTGAGAGATATCAAAAAAATACATTTTGGTAAATGTATGTATACATATATAAATTATACACACACACACACACACACACATACACACACACACACACACACACACATATATATACATACATACATATATATATATATATATATATATATATATATATATATATATATATATATATTAGCGAGTTTTACAGTACTATATTGGCCATTTATTGCATCCAAGTCGCCATTTTGGTTTGTCACGTCCAGTATCTTGTAACATATCTCTTCTTTCTATTGCCGCTGTTAGACCATTCTTCCATTTCACTCTCGTCTGACCTCTTTTCTCCCGTTTTGCTGGTGTTCTAAACCTATTTGGGCAGTCTTTCTGAATCCATCCTTTGTAAGTGGCCGTACCATGACAATCTTTTCTTTTGATCAAGCATTCTTCTATATTTAATCACATTTTATTGCCTCTGTTTCTTGCAGGGTGACTCCACAGTATCTTCTCCAAAAGCTGTTTTCAACACTATTAATTCTCCTTTCAGAGCTTGGTTAAGTACCCAAATTTCGGAGCCATATGTTACTCGTGCTCTCTACCAAAGCCTTTAATAGCTGGATTTTTGTTTTAGTTCTAATATCCATACTCCAAAATAATGGGTTTAATTTATTGATTATAATCAATAAATTAACATTTCCAATTTTTAATTAATTAACTTAATAATTTAATTAATAAATTAACTTTTCCGATTTTTCGACCCTGTCCGATATTTGATAAAATATCGGCTTGATCCGTACTCTCTTCAGTCAAAATTACTCCTAAATATTTAAAATCTTTTACATTTTTAATCTTTGAACCATCTAGGATTATATATTCCCGTACATCACCAACTACCAAATAATAATTCTTCTCCATGTCAATTTTCAATCCCCATTTTTCATATTCTTCTACAAGTTTTCTCATGTTTTTCCGTATACTATACGTACGTACGTACGTATATATATACGTATATGTATATATATATATATATATATATATATATATATATATATATATAGGGAAAGTTATGTAATGCTGCGCGAAAAAAACGGCGGATTTTAGGCAGAAAAAACTCTTATTACAGGACCCTGGTAACAAAAAACTGGATAAATCCGGTTGCTAAATTGAGAAAAAATCTCCTAACACGTGCTATAGTCAGAATCCCTATTTCGTGGGTCTTTGATACCGAAAAGCCAATTGAAAGTAAAACGTCTGTCCGTCTGTCCGTGAACAACGCTGGCGACTAAACCGTTCAGCCGATTTTCTCCAAAAATTGATAATCCCCCATCGATCCAAATGATCTCGCGGCCCCTTGAATTTGAAACTGATATTTTAATTTTGGAGGGTACTTTACATGAAGACCCTGAGACATTTTCAAAATTTAAAAAAATGGCGCCAACAATTTTGACTAAATTTTGTTGTTGGATAGTGTGACGGTCATTTAAGAGAATGACATTCAAAATTTTTTCGGCATCTTCCTGCAACTACAATTATGAAGATACATTTTTTCTTAATGAAATGTGTTCATAAAAATGGGTCTTCAAAATAGATTATGTTCAATTTTTCAAAAACAAGTTTTTTTCGAATAATTGTGTCAAACATAGACAATTTTTATTTTCTTTAAACCAGTTTTTCTTTAAGACCGCACAATGTTTTTTTATTAAATTGGGACCTGAGGTAGCATAAAGGAAGCTTAAGAGAATGGTGCGGATTTCATGTTCGTTGAAATGCCTGATTTTGCAAAAAATTTAAAAGAAAAAAATTGGCGTCTTTCTACAACTACAATTGTGAAAATACGATTGTTTTTCTTAATGAATTAGGCTCATCAAAAACAGACCTTCAAATAAGGTCATGTTGAAATTTTTGAAAATATGAGTAGTTTTTCTATAATTTCCTGACAGACGTAACAGCCCGCTCGGAATTGACTGCGCTTCTTTTCGTCATTTTCTTACAACTACAACATTAAAAATTCATTTTTTTTTCAATTAAATGTGTTTATCAAAACTACATCTTCAAATAAGGTGATGCTTAATTTTTTCAAAATATGAGTAGTTTTTCTATGATTTAGTGACAAACATAATACTAAATAAATAATAATACATTAACTGCGCTTCGGACATTTGGATGCGTCGTAAATTAGAATTTGAAATTTTGTATATTATTTCTTTGTTCGTTTCTTACATTTGACCTTTTGTTATAAATTTACACATTAATCTTTAAAGAGATTATTTCTTTTCAAATATTGGACATAAAAATTTCTAGCTTTTTAACAGAGTATCGACAATGCAGGGAACGCAACAATTGAATTCCGTTCCGCTGTTGCGAATTTCTGTGAATTACATCTCATTATTGTGACTTGATAGAACTTTATGATATCGGAGTTCTTTTTCCAATACAAGTTTACAAAACTTTTGTATTATATTTTTATGCAGTTGTGGAATTCACATAGTTTTGACAACACTGCGATGGAAACAGTGAGTTGTTCGCACTGTATAAGATGCGATGTGTTCACTCCCAGCCTAAAACTGAAACTTATGTGAGGCTAGTTGTCACAGTTCTCGCATATAAGTGCTGCGATCTTTGGGTCTCGTTTGGGCAAAGCCGTAATTGGTCGTGTAATGTATAACAGCCACAGTTCAATATGTCATCTTAAGATTACTATTACATTCGCGGTTTCATTATTACATTCATTATTACACTATTACATTCGCGGTTTCCCCCAAGATTATTCTGGGCCTCAAGATGTATATCTTACACCACGACCCAAATCGTACGGACGAGCGAGGAACTAGCCTGAAACTGGCTTCAGAAAATTTTTCCCAAAGTAGGCTAGTTAACACACCTATGTATCTTGCACCGTGGTTGATTGCCTCTTGGTTGAATTGGACGTTTTCAAATTATAGCTAAATTGTTAGTAGGGCAGAAAATGCAATATTTCAGTTCTACGTAGCTGCGTCCAATAATACGGGAAAGAATGTGCTGTTGTAACACCACTAGTTTATTTTCCCGTATACCTACGTATATACTTAGTATCGGGAAAGTTAGGAAATGCTGCGCAAACAAAACGGCGGATATTCGGCCGAAAAAAATGATTGCTCGGTCTTGATAACGGAAAAGTGGATAAATCCATTTGCTAAATTAAGAAAAAAAAACCCTAACACGTGGTACAGCTAGAATCCCTGTTTTATGGGTCCTTGATTCTGAAAAATCAATTGAAAACAAGATGTCTGTCTGTCTGTCCAAAAATCTGTGAACAACGCCACTAAACTGTTTAGTTGATTTTCTCCAAAATTGATATTCGCCAATTGATCTGACTGATCTCGTGGCCTCTTGAATTTGAAACTAATATTTGAATTTTGGGAGGTACTTTACATAACGCCCTTGGGACATTTTCATTTTTTTTAAAAACATGGCGCCAACAAGTTTTACTATTTTTTTTGTTGGCTACTCTAAAGGTCATATAAGAGAATGGCGCAGGTCTCATGTTGGTTGAAAACTCTGAATTTTCGAAAATTGCAAAAGTTTGAATTTTTGTCGGTGTGTTCCTTCAACCACAAAACTGAATATAGAGATTTTTACTCCAAATAAAATTTGTTCGGCAAAGTGAGTTCTTTCATCAAGGCCATGTAATTTTTTTTGAAAATTTTAGTAGTTTTCGCCCAAATTGCGTGCAATATGTGCAATTTTAAAAATTTGCAAAAACATTATTTTCTCAAAAACGTCTCCAATTTTTTCTTTAACCTTTTGGTAAAGATAGTGGCTAATGTACTCTATGAGCTGACAAAAGCGCCGGGGCAACATAATACAGTTTTTCTGTTGAGAATGGCCAATTTCTGCTGCAGCATTTCAATACATTCGCTCTAAGAGAAAGTGAAAAGCGATGACAGTCAATGGCGGATATAGGAAATGGTGTGGTGTCCATGCCCCGCCTTCCCAGAGAGGCCTTGAGTTTTCATTTGCTACCTTTATTTGGCAAAATTGATTTAAATATTTATTTGTTAGACTAATGTGCCTGATTACTTAAAAATAATATTGTATAGTACAGCAATGCTAAAAAAAAGCATTACCATGTGGACAGTTGTAATCTGCAATATAATCCTGAAAATGTACCAACTGATTTGCAAAAATCGAGTGAGTTATGAAAGTAATGGAATAGGAAACACCATATAATCCACATAAAATATATGATTACCAATTCCTACTAATTGTGCTTAAAATTTGAAATATCTGTAAAATACAAAATGCCCATTTTCTTTAGGTGATGCGATTTCATTGAGTACTACTGTATCATATGCATTGCAAAAGTAATACACAATGTAATTACAAATATGTTAATTATTTAACAATAATCTATTATGCTCCCCTCCCCCAAATGATCTGCTGGATCCACCCCTGACAACAGTATTCAATAGACTTGGATTTGCCCGGTTAAAGAGTTAATTAGGTACCACTTTCAATGTTTCTTAACATGGATACATTTCTGAAGTAAAAACCTGTCTATGAAATTGACTTGCTGAAATATTTTGAATGTTTGATACTTTTAAACAAGGAATTTATTGTCATGAAATGTACGATTGTTATAAACAAGGCTTGAGTAGAAGCAATAAAAGTATTTATTTTTTTTAAGGGACTCTGTGGCACTATGAGTATGAATCAGAAGGATGATTTTCTGACTCCTGAAGAAGATATTGAACAATCTGTAATAGCTTTTGCCAACAAATGGAAAACAGATGAGAAGTGTGAAAATGAACCAGAAACTGAGCATCCTCAACCATGTGACAAAAATCCTCACAAGAAGGAAAGTGCAAATAAATATTGCAGTCGCATCCGTGAACCTCTTTTTGAACGTTAGTAGTGTATAATAATTATATTTTACTTTTAAATATTTTGATATTAAACACTCTTTTTCTAAACTGTTTTGAACATTGCTGAACAATCTACAATATGAATAGGGTAGGCACCTTTTACTGTTAATACTTTATTATTGCTGTTGTTTGTTAATACCTCTTTAATTTATTCCTAATGTATTTTTAGGAGTAATTTGTTACGAACGGTGTGATTATTTTTTTTCATTAGGTTGTCATTGGGTAGTGGATCCTGAGCCATTTATCCATAACTGCATGTATGACATGTGTTCCTGTGAACAAAAAGTGAGCCAGTGCTTCTGCCCAATCATTGCAGCTTATGCAAAAGAATGTACAAGGAAGGGAGTTCACATTGACTGGAGAGGAAGTGTACGAGAATGTGGTGAGTAGAGATATTTCAAAAATTGATTTTTTCCCCCTAGTAAATCCTATCTCAATGAATTAACAATTCAGCCTGTTTTGACAATCTTATTCTTCCTCTTTTATTAAGTACAAAATATGAAAAATAATGCTGTACAAGTTTCTATTGTTTATGGATTCTACCAGTTGTGGCTGGTGCCCCAACAAAGTGGGGTGGCAGCTGCATCGAATGACGGGAATGTAATTTCCAAAATTGAGAACACTAATATATACCGTAATAAAACCTAAGCAATTCATGTAAATTAATTACAACTAATTTAAATAAGTATATATTCACACATTACTTACATTATTTTATTCTTAATGTCCACGTTAGGTTATGTTCTCCTCCTGCATACATGATTCTTGCTTTTATTTCCAATGGGGACACGAGTGTTTGTATTAGTTCTGCGTTGAAACAGTTGTCGGAAATATAATTCTTACAGTACAAAAATAAACTAGTTTTTGAAAATATGGTGATCGCACTCCAACAACAAAAACAGCGTTTAAACAATAAAATATAATAAAAATCTAACATATTTTTATTCACAACTCAAAACGAAGCTTCCAAAATGACTGTCGACAGGGAGAGAATTGCACAGACGGTGCATCAGAGAGTATTATATGTGGTGCATAAGAGGAGGGAGAGGGGGGTTTCTTCCACAATGGCCAACTTTACACAAAACAAACTGCACTCTTAGGTTGTCACTGGATTCTTCATAAGCACAAGCTGTCACTGGATTCTGCATGTAATAAAGGATGTTACTTTTTTTTGTTAATAAGATATCCTGCATAAAGTTTTGTGCAATTTTATATGGTCTTATTGTTTTATGTCTCTTAAGAAACAAGTCCCCATAAAAACTTTAGATGGCAGAATTTTTTTTTCTCATTATTATATTTCACAACGATTTAAAATTAAACTTTAGACTATGTTTTTCCTGTCTTCAACAATGTTTCAAGAGCTTTTGCACTCCCATCTTCAGATCTAATAAAATAAGACAATTCATTTTAATTTTTAAATGTATATCATTAATCTGAGTTGAGTTCTAGATAATTAACATATACACACAAACTTGCATTTTTTTCAATGAAAATATTTTATAAGATCCAAAAGAAGATATCTCCTACAGGTATGTTGTGACTCACAAGGAAAGTTAATCCATTTTTTAAAATTACCTTAAAGTTTCCAAAATTTCTTAATGTATTTTAAAATTTAGAAAGCTATTTCTAGTGAATATTCATTTTTTAAATAATAATTTAAGAAAGTAGAGCTCACCTGGTGGTCACGAACAGTCATTTTGCTAGCTGACAATCATATGTTTGGAAACTAAATTGAAAGTGATTTTGAGCTGTGTGTGGGTTAGGAGAAGGGAAAGTCTTATTCTACAACGAAACCTGTATTTCATTCTGATTTTGTTTCTTTTGCAATTCTTTGATTATATTATCATAGTTATTTGTGAATGAGTTTAATTCTGTCATTGAATTCATAGTCTGCTGAATTTATATCTGTAACATTTCCAGTTATTATTCTATCTTTGTACCTTCTCTCTACTGCTAGAATTTGTGGGTCATTAAATTCTATTTGATGGTTTAGATCTAACTTGTGTTTGGAAATAGAGCTTTGTCTGTTGGATTCTTCTAAAATGTTTCTTCTATGCTCATTAATTCTACCTTTCAGTTTTCACTTAGTCTGTCCTCTGTATTGCAAATTAGTCTTTTCAACACAGGGAGTAGACTACATTACTCTTCCCTGTCTGTTGTGTTTGATCCTTCACGTGTTTCACAAGTGCATTCTTTTGCTTTCTTTCATTCTGTAACAAAAAATGGATAAATTCCCCAGCGAGTCACTATATATCAGTAGAAAGATGTACTTCTGTTGGATCTTATAATAATATCTTAATTGAAAAAATGTAAGTTTGTTTGTATATGTTAATCACCTAGAACTCTACTGAAATTAGTGTTATACTTTTAGGAATTAAGATGACTTGTATGATTTCATTAGATCTGAAGATGGGGGTGCAAAAGCTCTCGAAACATCGTAGAAGTCTGCAAAAACCTAGTCTTAAGTTTAATTTTTAATTGCTATGAAATAAAATAATTAGAAAAAAAAATCTGCTGTCTAAAAATTTTTAAGGGACTTATTCTGCATGTGCTTGCATCATTTGTTTAATGAAGGTGTTAAATTTTAGGTATACATTGCCCAAGTGGCCAGGAATATCAGATTTGTGGTAGCACATGCACTCGCTCCTGTGGAACAATTTCACAAAATCCTCACTGTGAAAAACAGTGTGTTGAAGGCTGTAATTGTCCTGAAGGGCAAACACTTAGGGATGAATCTGGAGAATGCATACCTATATCCAAATGCCCTTGTCAGTACAAAGGATTAGAATTTCAACCTGGTCAGAAGGAAGTCCGATCATCTTCTAAAGGTCCTCAGCTATGGTAATTATTTTTATTTTTGTTTTTCTAAGTTACATACAATTGAAATCTTTATAAATAAAATTTGGTTGTCTGTCTGTGATTTCAAAATAACTACCTTTTTTGTCATTGCCTATGGTTAAGTACCCACATGATATAAAAGTCCTATTACTTTTACAATTTTTGTCTGACTTCCATCTGTTTGTTTGAGTTAATCCCAGAAATGGCTAAATTAATTTGGAGGGATTATGCTGAAAGGTAGAATATTTATTGAGCATGTTTTAGACTACTTTTCTCTGATAATTATTTTCCATTACATAAGAAGAATCTCTCGTTTTTTTTGTTTTTATACGGTTTTATTCCAATTGTAGTGAAATTTTGTTCCCATGAATTTCAAACTACGAGGAAAGTTACTGTTGACAAAATTTTTAACCACCCCCAACTCCATTTCTAAAGTAAATTTAAGTAAAATTCTCACTTTTTCATGAATACATGAAAATTTCACTTACACGTTTTTCAAAGGACCGAAGGGAAAAATGTATGAGTGAGAAAAATGCACAACTGAAATTGAATGTTATGAGCAAAACAAAAAGTCAATATTTTTACATTGGCGTGCTCCACTCTTCAACCAACATTAGTTTTTATTTATTTAGTCACAGAACAGTAAAAAATGTATGTGACATTTGGGGAGAAGTACCATATGCATACGTTTTCTTGAGCTCCAGAATATCTTCCCAGCATCTTAATTATAAATACTAAAGAAGCAAAGTTAGCAACTTTTGAAAACTAGACCTTTTTGCTTAGTTAGTTAGTTATAGAAAACTTATTGCTTAGTTATAGAAAACGTATGTGCATCAGTACACAAAGCGCAGATTTTATTTTAGTATTGCCAACAAAATAGTAACTTCCCTCCCCCCGGCTCTACTCCTACCACTAGTAGAAAAAGGTGAAGCTACATTTATGTCCATAAGCCAAACAAGGGGCTATCTCAACATTTGCGTTGACACGCATTACCTAACACTGATGACGTCAGCAGCGTCGATGCGCGTCCATGTGTACGTATCTGCCGAGGGAATGGTGAATGTCATGTGAAAAGTGCACCTGATATTTTTTTCACTTGAAGTAAATATTATTTCAAAGCTGTCCATACATTTTTAGCTGCCAAAGTTGTATGGAAGCTTTTTTTTTTTTTAAATATGAAAACTGATGATTTTTCATTTGGCACACCAGTCAAAATTATGGGCAACCCTTTGCACGGATGCGTCAGAGGTGTGTGAAACGGCTTCCGGGCTTCCATGGTGCCTCGCGTCAGCTCACTGCCATCACTGATTTCGATTCCCAATTGGAGCAAAAATAGAACTGTAGCTTTCTATTAAAATCATCTCAGTTTCTGTACCTGTATGTTGAAAGAGAAACTCAGGCATGCTCAGAAACTCAGAAAGGTATGGTGATGGGAATGTGTCATGCTCACCACATGTCTCCCTACCCCAGATGTGCATAATAAATAAAAATAGAGCCCAAGCCTGGGAACACTGTCAGCCAGCAAAGTTGGATGACTCTGACCTTAAAATGACAAATACAAGCACTTTTAATATATATATTAAATATTTAATTCTGAATATTAGCTGGTTTCATAAATGAATCTTTAAGATTATGAAGAAAATATTCAAAACTAATATGTGCTGGTAGTACATTCTAGAAACCATTTAAATTTTGTAGATTCTCTCCCATGAGTCATGTATGACGGCATGTGCATGGCTAGTGATAAAAAAACGTCTTGCCTATGCATCCTTCCTTCATAGACAACTTGCCGCCAATCTTAATGTGTGTAACCTAATTATTAGGTGTAGTCAGCATGAACAACTAATTCCAATTTTATCATATCACAACATAAATAAAATGAAAACAAATAGTTTTCACTGTGCTATAATTTACTTTCACTTCTTACATTTACAAGTGGGGGGAATGTTGTAGCAAGCATAATTTATTGGAGGGGGGGGTGTCAATTGTGCATAATGGATGCATTACAGGAGGGATAGGGTGTATTCAAAATACTCCAAATTTGCCTTACGTAATTTATGGATGGTCCCCTTCCAGTTCCTTCAATTTGATCTCCCTAAAACAACAGAACTTTATCACCCTCCAATTGACACTATTTCCTTGTCCGGAAGTACTTTTCATAGAAAACAGATGCCTAGCAACTTCCTGAATATATCAAACATTTTCCAAATGAACAGAAGTCCACTTGTAATTTAAAAGCATTTCAATTACAACACCAAAACCATGATAATACATGGTTATATTCCTTATTTGCCAGTCTGACTTGCAATAGAATAATCAACTTTTCGTTCTTTGTAAAATTCTTCTTGTTTGACATCATGTGATGTGACGTATCTGAATCGGAAACCTAAGAATCCACTGGTGGCATCTCATTGCTCTCAGTCAGAAACACTGTGCCGCAAACCTGGTCAACAGACATTGCATTGACATATTTGAAAAAACATTTTTCAAATATTTTTATTTTTCTAAAATAATTATTTTCTAAATTCTTTTTTTTTTTAATTTATTTTTATTCTGGCTCTCAAGAAAATGTGCGCAGATAAATTTCATTCCCCACACGTCATATACAGTTTTTACTGTTTTTTGACAAATAAATAAACCCCTTCTTTGCTTTCCAATTCCTGCAATTTTTCTTCAAGTACACCGGTTTTCTACAGAAAACACCATCCATGTTGCTCGTTTTCATTGTTACCTTAATTTTCTGAACCACTTGACTAACTTGTTCAATTTTTACTGGTCACTGATGAACTTTTTGCAGCTGAAACTTGAGCTACAAAAGCACACGATTCTGTTGCTAAAACTGTCTTAATTAGCTTTTCAATTGTGCATAAGTATTCTAATAAACTATTTTTTGGGTGCTTTTTGTCATCGGGGGATTTCCATGAGATGTTGAATTCCTGGTACTAAGGTAGCTAAATTATATTTGTGCAATAATTCAACCGGAACGCCATGAGATCCTCACTTGTGAAGTTCAGTATTTTTATCTGCAAACATTTTTTTTCAATGTTTGCTACCTGCGCAGAAATTTCCATAACTGGATCACTTTGCAACTTAAAGAAATATTCCATATAGGACAAGATTTTACTCTTCTATAGCATTCTTTAAGTCATATTTCTGTTTTGTCATTACAGTGCCGAAAATTTCAAAAAATGCGAAAAAATGTAGTTTGGGTGGTGATAAATGGCAGCTGGAAATAGGGTGAAGCTAAACTGAAAACATGATTTAGTACCACTAGTTTGCTGGGATAGCTCAAAATTTGAAAATGATATAGGTCTGATTTTTATTAACCTTTGAAATTTCAAAAATTCAATTTTTTTGGATTTCTCATTCAATTACATTATTGAAAATAATGATTTTTCTCTATTCTTAATAGATCTTTAAATGTCACAAACAATTTTTCATAATAGAACCTACAATTATTTTTGAAATGATGTAATGCATTTCTGAGGGCAATTTTTTTCTTCTTATTTTTATCTCTTGCAATGAGCAATGAGCTCTTTTAAGTAAGGCTTAGTAAAAACTCTAAATTTTCAAAAATTGGAAATTCAAATCTCTCATGTTTTTTTCTAAAAACAATTTTTCAAGAGATTGCTGAAGCATTAGTTGAACTCCTTTTGCTTTAGTATTTTGTTATTACATAATCATTACGCATAATTTAGGAATGTATATGCTGATGTAGCAACTTTAATTAATTAAAAGATTAGCACAATTAGAATTTAATAATCTTTTTATCTTTCAGTACCTGTACCAATGCCAATTGGATCTGTCGATCTGCTACATCTGAAGAAATCAAATTATATCCTGATATGGGCACAATGAAATATAACTGCAGTGCTCGAAATAATGAAGAATATACATCATGCTTGCCTCCAACACCATTAACTTGCAAAACTATGCATAACAAACAGTTATCATCCTCTGCTTTATGCAAAGGAGGTTGCACTTGTAAAAAGGGATATGTATTGGACACGGATTCCAAAAAATGTATTCGTCCAACTGAATGTCCATGTCATCATGGTGGAAAGAGTTATGGTGAAGGAAATTCAATACAAGAAGACTGCAACACATGGTAAATTTTTAACACTTTGATATTTAGTGTCATCCTCAATTCCTCAAATAGTAGTGAATTTCTGAATAATATAATATACACATCATGTTCTTTATATTGGCTTCTTAGAGAAATTAAACTTTGGTTGTAATTAGCCGAAGAGCAAGTGAATCTGCTTTAACTGGTTACTTTATCTGACGATATTCTGAATAATATTCACTTAAGCCCTTTTTAGTGCATAAAAAAAATACATGTGTAAATTTTACAGATCAAATATTACAGTCAAATTTTACAGATTAAATTTTACAGTCAAATACTGAGATAGGCAAATAGTATTCTCAATTAAAGGAATGCATTTTCCAGAGTTTTATAACTTCCTTTCATCCACTTAAATTTTCTAAAATCAAACTTGATGAATCTGGTATCTGTTTGTTAATAACAATGACCTATTATTTCCTATCAAATTCTTTTTTCTCTAGATTATTAGTCCAATTTAAATGAAAATTATAGTACATTGTTATTTTAACAATATGTATAAAATGGTGTTTGACATTTGACCTTATGGACACATTTCAAAATTCTCCAATCTTGAATTGTAATACAAATGTTTTATGACACATTTGGAAATAACTATTCTGATGTCTTGAGAATTTCATTAAATTTTACTCAATTTTTCATTTAAAAATCCTGGTTTTTATTCTTTCTCACAGTATCTGCAAATCTGGCAAATGGAAGTGCACTGAACGAGTGTGTGCTGGAGTGTGCTCTGCATGGGGTGACTCGCATTACAAAACATTTGATGATCGAATTTTTGATTTTCATGGAACATGTGATTACCTTTTAGCTAAAGGAGCTATTAGTAATGATGAATCCTTTGATATTTCCATACAGGTTAGTATTTTTTTTTGTTGAGGTATTAAATAAAATAATGTTATACATTTTTAAAGATCCTTATTTGGTGCATTTCTCCAGAATGTGGAATGTGGATCTTTGGGAGTCAGTTGCTCAAAATCAGTGACTATAAAAGTGGGAACAGGAAGTCGCCAAGAATCAATTGTGTTTACTAGAGATAAACCTCTTCCCGCTATTACAGGACTGACAAGGTAACTGTCTTCTGCTTACTTAATTGTATTGTTTATTTGTGTAAGAGATCAGTTTTATGTATGTAAGAATTAAAGGTATAGTATCTTTTTTATCACATGGATTTAATTTTTAGAATTCAAGTACGAGTTGCTGGTCTCTTTGTTTTTGCTGAAGTGGCAGATCTTGGCATTGTGGTCCAATGGGATCAAGGCACACGTGTTTATGTGAAAGTGGAGCCAAGGTGGAAGAGTAAGGTAAGGATCACCTTTTTGTGTTATTAAATTTAATGAATGAATTGTCATTCCTTTTCGGCATATTTTACAGTAAGTTTTACTTTACATGCTGTAAGAGTCTTCCCTCCTCTTTCAACGTATTTCTATGTTCTGTTACTGAAAATATTAAAAATCAGAAGTGTTTTCCCAGGCATCATCAAGTCACTCTCCTAATTTGAAAGTGATAAACCCTTACTTAAGTACCATTAATAAAGCATTAGTAAAAATGTTTATTAAAAATTGTTAGTGAAAAAAGGATTAAAATTATTAACAAAATAACACTTTTCAAAAATCTATAATTATAATTTGAAGTAAATACTGTTTAGGTTTAAATGTTTGCAATTCATTCAGAATGGCAAATAGAAGCATGGGCAGGGGTGAATTACATTTTCAGAAGATGGAAGGGAAGGAATGATGATTTTGTTGATAATGACCATTTCAAAGTACAAATATGAGATGATTTCTGTTAATCTTCAGAATTCAGCTTGTTAACAAAAAACTTTGCAATCAAGTTCATGTCATTATGAGTCATCTTACATCAAATTGCACCAATTTAAGGAAAACTTGACCTTGATGTCCCAGGTTTAAAAACTCTTTTCTCTGAAGAGTAATAGAAAAATATAAAACACAACTTTTTCATTTTTTCCAAAAAAATTTTTAAAAAATTTATTTTATTTTATTATTTTTTGATTATTTTTTATTATTTTGATTATTTTTAAATTTTTTAATTATTTTTTATTATTTTTTAATTTTTTATTTTATTTTATTTTATTTTATTATAATTTTTAAATTAAATTTTAATTTAAAAATGTTTGCATTGTTTAAGTTAATCATGTGTGACTCACGTTGAAATTGAGACAGAAATAAAATATTTTGCAATGTTAAAGAATAAAAGATGCTTTTTCTTTGATGTAGGTATTGAATTCATAAAATTTGTTTAAAATGGATTTTTTAAATTATTTTATATTTATTTTTTTAATTTCTTCCTTAACCTGACAATTTAGAAAATAAACAAATACAAAACAAAGTGTTCTCTCAAGTATTTTATGCAAGTCTAAGAAGTTTCAAAGTGGCAATGAGAGAGTGTTCTGAGAAATTAAATAAATAGACATTCTTACTTGTTTTGCTGCAGCGTTTGCTGGAGAGTCAAGTATGCCCCTTCAGTCATAGACAATTATCATCATTATACTTTCATAGAGCAATAAATAGAAACATCCCTTCTCATCCTAAAATGTGCCAGATATATAGTACTTAAGACCTTCATTGCTGATTAAATTCGAATAAAAGAATATCAAATGGATTCAATGTAGTATTGAATGGATGAAATAGATTAAGTGTATGTGATACAGATAATTAAATTGATTTTTCCTTATTTCTTCTTGCAAAACACAACACTTCATTATCTTACTCTAAAATTAATCCTATGCTGTGTACATGCCATGTCCTGTTTAGTTCCTTACACCACACTAAGGTCTCAACAGCCTTTTCCATATTAATATACTGATTTGAGTTATGCTGTGTATTACACAAAAGAAAAATTATTTCCAACATTGAATATTATTCCATGTACTAATGTGACATTAATTAATCTGTTTAGATTAAGGGTCTCTGTGGAAACTACAATGATGACATGATGGATGACTTCCAAACTCCTTCAGGTGGTTTAGCAGAAGTGTCTGCAACTCTTTTTGGAGATTCTTGGCGACTTCAACCATATTGTCCTGAATCAGTTGAAATTGCAGTGAGTAAAAATTAATAAAATATTTCAAAAACTTATATCTAATACACTTTAAATAAGAAGCAAATAATATGGGATGAGAGGGTATTGTTTTTAATCTTTTCTTTTTGATACAATGTAACTTTGAGATTTACCTAATATTGGTTCTATATATCTTCATCAAATAAAACACCTGATCAAAATGAACGTAAATGATTACAACTTTGTTTGGTACTTTTATTGCAAATTAAAATACTCCTGATATAAATCTTTCATTATAGTTTATAAATAATCAGTATTAAAGTAGTAAACTGACCCCTTAATAACAAAACTAATGTACAAAAGGAAACATCAAAATTAATTGAAATTCCATTATTTGGTATTTACAATGATTGTGAATGATGCAATTTCAACTTAAGATGTATAATATCAAAAGATGATGAAACAAACTTAAGTCAATGTAGTAGAACCCCGATTTAACGCGACTTCAATTTAAAGTTGTCCTGCATTTAACAGTAATTTCTGAAAGTCCTGACAATGCCTTTATAATTAATGCAATTTTTGATTGCATTAATGCATTTTTGATTTTATGTTATTAGCTTTGGAACACAACCCGCATTTAATGTTAAAAAAGTTTGAATTTTTTATTTTATTTAATTTTTATTTTTTTATTTTTCCTCCACAAATTGAGAAAAATTGGGAAATGTGTAATCTAACACCAACTGTCATAAACTGTGAACAATTGTAGAGTACAAAAAACATTAACAGCTGAAATGACATCTGTATTAAAGTAGTGTTATACTAAGTTTGCTGCGCTGAATCAAATTGTGACGTAGTGGGAGTGCCCCTCATCCACATAAATTTCACAGATTGAACTTGTGTGCTAATATTGTGATTTAATTATGTATGAGACCATCCATAAATTTTGTAATGCAAATTTACTGCCTTTTGAACACCTCCTCTCTCCCCATAATACATTTGTAACACGCGCCTGAATCACTCCAAAATAATTAGGTAATGTGTTCAACAGAAAACACCCTCCAATTTAAAATAAAAATAAATTATAAAATAGAAACAATGAGTTATATAAATTTTCTTTGTGTTACAAATTAACATTTATGATAATTTAAGTCAGAATTAGTTGGCAATGGGGACTGCATCTTACAATTAGATTGGGGACAATTTTTGAAGGAAGTACTGGAAAATTACTCAAAATATATTGTGCACACCCTGCCATAATAGACTCAAATGGGCCTTGAGTCTATTGCGTCAATTTAATTGGATTTAAAAAAACAACATTTTCATCATAATCTCACAGATTTAATGAAAACAATAGATGAGAAAATATTTTGTTTACTGTAACAAGTTGTGCATCATAACTTCCTAATCTATTCACATTTTTTCATGTAATTTGGTAATATTTTAATGATTTAGTACAGTAATAAAAGGAATTAACCCCCCTTCCCCCCTCTTTAATGTTAAGTGATTTGAGGAATCCAATGATAACTAGTGATGCTACAGAATGGCACATACTTTCCTGTATTAGTTTTCTATTTTCTTGGGTATTCGCTAGCTATTCGGAATTACCACATACTCTTTCTTGCCAGCTACCATCTATCATCGCCAAAAGTACATATTTTTTGTCATTTTCTTAATTTTTCGGTTTTCTATAGGTAGAACGAAAATATTAATTTTAGAATATTAAAGAACACAAAAACATAGCTGTAAATGGCAATTTTCTTTTAAAAATTATGTGCCGTTTAAGAGAAAATGGCGTTTTAGCACTACTAAAAATGCGACATTTGAACCTCATTTTCACAGAAAAGTTTTGAGTTTTCAAAATACTTTATTTGAAGTTATTTGAAGCACTTACACTCACAAATATAATAATGTTCACAAATTGCTGGTAATGTGAATATTAAAGATGTGAGAGATCTTTCAAAAAAATTGCAATTATGTAATTTTTGAAAAAACAAAAAAATAACTCAAAATAAACTTTATGTCATATTAAAGAGTGTAATTATCACTATCTCTTACAAAAGTTTCAAGAAAAAATTTCCAGCCGTATATAAGAAAATGGCATTTGAGCATTTCTGAAAATGCCGAAATTTGAGCTACTTTTCACAGAAAAGGTTATGTTTTTGATAAACTTTACTTGACATTATTTAAACCATATACACTCGTAAATATAATAATGTGAAAAAATCGCCGATAGTGTAAATATTAACGACGTGAGAGACAAGTAAAAAAATTTACATTTTTGTAATTTTTGAAAAAACTAACCGATAGACCAATATGGCTTCTATGTCTTTTTTCCGCCGAAAATTGGCCATTTTTTTGCACAGCATTACATAACTTTCCCTATACTACGTATATCACTCTGTATAAACGTACGTATATGGGAGAGTAAAAATAAAGCTTTTTTCAAAAAATAAAATTTATAATTCTCGGTTAATTTAAATTGTTTCTTCAAAGAACACCCCAAACCTCCATTTAGTGCAAACTCTCATATAACGTAAGATTTTTTGGCCCCCTGAGGTGATTCTACAGGGAGTTCTACATTATTCATTGACATCCTATTAAGATAATCTTCCATACATTATCCTATAACTAATTGATAACCTAATATTCTTTATGAACTCCTTTTTACTTAATATCAAGGGACTGATAAGAAATATCCTTTATAATAACCAAATTATACAATGTTAATAAGAATTCACTAATGATCTTGTCTGATGCTTCCAAAAATTTATTTTGCTCGTTTTGAAGAGTTTCATCTGCTTACAAACATAATAATATCTAAATGAATGATTTGCATTTTAATGTTCAAATAAAATGAACTTAACTTTTAAAATCAGTATTCTTTATGTTCTTCTTCCTTTTCACATTCTATTTCTGATGTCTATTAACTTGTCTATCACATCAGTGTAAATGTTTTCAGAAATGTTTTTGAGGTTATTTTTTGAAAGATGATTTTTTTTTTTTTTTTTTATAAGGATACATGTATTGAGCATCCAAATCGTAAATTATGGGCAATGCAAAAGTGTGGTGTGTTGAAATCAGCAGTGTTTCAACCTTGCCATTCTGAAGTGCCTGTAGAACCTTACCTTGAAAGGTAAGTAAAGATTATATTTGAGGAAATGCAAGAATGTGGAATAAAGTTTTACCCTTCTTGTTTTTTGTAAATACTTTTTGAATCCTGGGATAATAAGGTATATCTATTTTCAATGAGAAATAATAATGTTCAGCACAGCCTTTCTCATAGAATGCATAATAATCATGTAAAATTGATTTAGTTGTCATAATAGTGAAATATTTCTATGGAATATAATGTTACTTCCCCCTAACCTTATGATTCTAGATTGCTTGAGGGTCAAGAAATAATGCCAAAAGTAATTCCTAAACTGTTTGAACACTTGTAATGCACGATTAAAGTAATTTTAGATCACAAAATATTCCAACCTATCTAACCTGAATCCTTTTTTATAAACAGGTGTATTTTTGACTCATGTGCTTGTGACATGGGTGGTGATTGTGAATGTCTATGCACCGCATTAGCAGCATATTCTCATGAGTGCAATGCTCATGGGGTACACATCCGGTGGCGCTCTCAGAACCTTTGTCGTATGTTTTCCCCTTGAAAATACTTTAAATAGATCTAATAGTACCCTATTGAAATCACTAAAAATATTCATTGATGTTTCAGCAATGCAGTGTGATGAAAAGTGCAGCAGCTATAGCCCTTGCATCGATACTTGTCCAAAAACAACATGTGAGAATCAGTTTATTGTAAAAGGTGTTTCACAATTATGCAAAGAAGATACTTGTGTGGAAGGTTAGTAATATAATTAATCAAAAATTTTAGTTTCCATTTCAATTAATTATGTAAACTTTTATGCAACAATTTTAAGTCACGTGATATACAAGAGTAACAAATTTATATGCGTTTCTTTCAGTTGACCTCCTTTAAATATTTAAATCACATATTTGTGTTTAAATAAAACAAAATCTTATCTTCTGGTCTTGTACTTAAATCGTACTTTCAATAAAAAAAATTAAAATATTTCACTTATGTGTTAACTAGGTTGTGAACTGAAACCTTGCCCACCAGGACAAGTTTATTACAATAAGACAGCACTTGAATGTGTACCTATAGCATCATGTAAAACAGTATGTATGGAAGAAAATGGCATAATTTATTATGAAGGTGATCTCATGGAGCAAGACGAATGCCATGCATGGTAAGAATTAACTTTTGAGACAAACTCAATAAAAATATTTTAAAAATTAATCATATAATTTGAGAAAAGGTAATATTTATAAAAATCAAAGAATTCTGTCAATTGTGGATTCCATAATAAATATATCCCAAAATTTAAACTATTAATTACCATTATTATAGGGGGAGAGCACTATGAATTCCATTCTTTGTAAAGAATATTGCTTTTGTTAAATAGTTTGTACTATTCTGTTCATTAACACTGTAATGAATTGGCTGATGTTTTGCTTCTTCAAATTCCTGAGAATTTTTACTTATTTGTGCATATTTGTAGTGTGTGAGTGTAGCATATTTGTGCAAAAATATCCCTCATAAAAATCGCCTTCAATGAAAAATATTTTATTGTAAAAATAAATCTTCAACAGCCTTTGTAAGAGCTATCAGTTTCTGTTTTATGATTTGTGGCTGGAAGGATTTTAGAACTGAAATCAGGGAACATACTGTGAGCAGAGCAAATGACTGTAAGTCACTGCGCATTTATTACTAAGTAAGACACTGCATTTACTTTCTTCATGCACGGTCCAGTTCATTTTGCTCCCTTAAACTTTATTTGAAGGGCTCTTATACAAGTTAGTTTTCTAATTTTGTTGGTCTGGGCTAGCTTTTTGGACTGTAGTCTGAAGTCTGTGCCATTTTGTAGCACCACTAGTTTACTTTCTGGGAAAATACTTATAAAGAATGTAAAAATTTTTTTAATACTGCAGCTGTGGTGATTTTTCAAAAACAAAATTCTTGTTGTGGGTCCCTGATACCAAAAGTGGATAATAGTAACTGACTTCCCCTAATATAATGCGCAGACTGAATCTAAGTTTTGTCGGTCCTTGCTACCAAAAAATTGGTTTATGGGAAAACATCTGACTGGCTGTTCATTTACCAACTAAACCAATCGCAGGATTTTTACGAAATCTGCTATTCCTAAATGGATCTGACTGATGATGCAGTCCATTGAACATCAAATGGATATTTGTATTTTTTGTGGCACTTAACACAAGACTCAATGTCATTTTCAGAATTTTCTTAAAAACATCTCCAATTTTTTTCAAAATCTTCTGAACACCTTCTGAACTACAATATTGAAAACAGAGATTTTTAGGAAATCTAATCTTCAAAATTGGATATTTAGATACAATTTTCATTACAGCTTCTGAATTTTCAAAAACTGCAAACTATTTTGTTCAACTTTCTTTTTCAAGCATCAGAAATATTTTATGACAACTCAGGTGTTTAGTGTGGTAGATAAGTGAAAGACTAGCAATACTGAAGTAGCTCCAACCTCTAAATTGGCACACTTTTGCGGGTCCAAGTAGTTTTATAATATTAAATAACCATTACTAAAAAAGTGAGAAAGTACCCACTGTTGTAGTGCTACTAGTTTCTCTAGTATATTTCAGAAATTTAGCTCATAATATTTATAAACTGAAAATTTAATCAAGTATTTTTTCTTTCAAAATTCCAATATTCTTATACATTTCAACAATTTTCAAATCACCTTCCTATTTTTTTCTACTTGGAAAATGTTCCACAAAACGAACTGAGTCTTAATACAGTCACTATATTTTACTAATTGGTGTTATTTTATTCAATGTTTTAGTTATTGTTCACGTCACAAGAAATCCTGTAAAGGAACTCCTTGCACAACACCTCTTCCACCAATAACAACCAAGACACCCTTAAACCCTCCCATAGAATGTGAAAATGGATGGACACATTGGATTAATAATGTCAAAAGAGATTCGAAGAAAAAGCTACCAGTTGAGACGGAACCTCTTCCAACTCAAAGTGATCTGGTGAGTTTCTAAGACAATATGAACACATTTACACTGCAGGCACTGTACGAGACAACTAACAGGTTAAACTTCTGAAAATTTCCATCAAATATAACTATTACATAAAACTCTCTGATTAGTGACCAGATGAATTTAAAACATGTAACATTTAATTGCCTTGTAAATGAAATGGCAAATCACTAAAAATATACTCGTAAAATTATTATACACGCATTGTAATGCACTTTAACTTACTTACTATTATTTACTTTTATCCATCAGGAGTGGTACCAAGCGCTGTAAACTTTTGTAGTGTTTCCCATAAATTTGGACATTTATTTGAATGTACATGGTGAAAGGACACAAGTCAGAGATATTTAATTGTCACATCAACAAATACGATAACATCATTCATTCGTTCATTAGAGGAATTTTTATTAATTTTATTTTACAAAAGTAACGCATGACGTTGGAACAATTTCTGAAGGCAAGTTGGCAGCAAAAACAAAAGATTTTAGTGAGCCTTTTAGTTACCAACATTTCCTGCAACAATTAGATATTTTGAAACGTGGACATTGTGACATTGAGATTTCTAATGCATGTGATTTTGGCTTGGATTTGTTCTGTAATTTCTTGTTTATCTGCTTTTAGTTAGTTATTTAAATAGTTGATGTTATTATTGTTTTTTACACAGTTATTTAGACAACTTTTATTAATTATTTCTTGTAGAAGGTTCAGTCATAAGTGGGATTATTTTGCAATATTTGCGTTAACCTTCATTTAATTATTAAAGAGTTCAAAGTTTTTATTTTCTATTTTCAGTTACCATTTAATTAATATTTATTAGTTAATTGTTTTAATTGTTGTATAATTAGTCATTAGTGAGCAGGGCCGTCTTTGGGTTTGAAAGTACCCAAGGCACTCAGTGATTTCGGGGCCCCTAATTCTTAGTTCAACAACATGTCTCATGTTCGTTAAAATGCCTGTTTTTTGCAAAAATTAAAACAAAAATGTCGGCCACTTCTTACAATACTCCGTATATACGTGCATATACGGAAAAGTAAAATATACAATGTATATACGCATGTATAAGGAAAATAAAAATAATTGATTTAAATATAATTTGTTATTGGAAGTGCCAATATTGAAATGTACCAACAACGTCTCGTCAAAGACTCTTACGAGATCGTTGGCATCATTCATCTAAGATGGTTATAATCGTGACCCGTTCCGAATTTATATTAAAATTTTGGGCGCCAGTAACAGGTTACGTTAATTTAAAAAAAATCAATGCTTCCATAGCTAATTTCAACAAATGTATAAATGTCCGGCTAGCTGGGTCAATGGGTCCCGTTATGGATAATCGCTATCACCTAGATAGCCGATTACTTGATCTGCCAACTGTACAGTATGGCGAGGAATCTGAAAAGGAATAATTATCTATTTCTAACTATTTAACAATTTTGATTGACTAAATGAAAATCTTTTCATTTCCAAAAGAAAAAAATTCAACAATTTATTTAACACTATTAACAATTGTTTTTGTCCTTAGGTCATGACCTCGTTTTAAAATATATCTTTTGTACTGCAGTACTTATCTAATATCTTGGTCGCCAACGCCCCGCAGTCTCTTCTCACTTGAATGCAGGTGATCCCAAGTCCCGCTTCTCTCTTCTAATCTTGCGACGCTGCCGACGCATCCAGCCCTCACTGCCTAGAATATCTACCGGTTCTTACTTGATATTCAGAGTTCCTAGTCTTCCCCAACTAGTGGCAAAATACTAAAGTCCAAAACCGCAATATGAAAAAAAAACCTTTCAAAGTCCTAATCGAACTTCCCGTTGCACATCAACTTCCAGAGTCCAAAACCATTGAGTCTCACGTCAAACTTACAAGACCTACTTCACTAATGTTAATCTCTCGCGAGCGATCTTTACTACTCGACGACCTCTATCAGAATGTCCAGTTCTCCCTGTTCTTCCGCCCTCAACGCTTCGGTATCCGTCCTTCGTTTCTCTTTTCTAAAACAAAACGACAAAATTCGATTGTCTATTCTCCCTTAGCCAATCCATTCATCTCTTATCTAACCAAGTAGCCACGCCCTCGACAGTCATTCCTTTTCAGACCAATCCCACATTATTTTATTTGTCTATCTAGCTAGCACCTCCACCTATTCAACACCTGAGTGCAGTTTATTTACCTTGCCAACCACTATGCCGGCGTTGCTAAGGCTGTATATCGCCATTTGCAGACCCTTTTATCCAACCCATTTACAGCAAATGTTATTGAAAAAATATATAATATTTTGGTATATCACAATATTAATTCAATTTTTGCTTCCTCACACTTTAACTTATCGACAATGCGGAGGCTACAATGGAATTCCGCTTAGCGCTCGCGAATTCCTGGGAATTAAGTACATGTCATTGTTACGAGTTGCGTTAACAGCTAGAGGTGCGCAACTTGGCGACAACGCGCGATTAGCTACCACGAGTTAGTACATTGTAGGTTCCACGAGTTCGTACATTACTTTGTGTCTTCTGAGAGCAAATAAAAAAACCTCACTCCTGGAAAACATTGCCTTTGATATTAACCAGCCATTCAGCAATACTGAAATTTGATGGATATAATTATTTGTGCAATATGAATGAAAAACTCAATAGCTAAGATGTTAGTAGCACAGAAAATGCAATATCTTAATATTGCGTAGCTGTTTCTTATAATTCAGGAAAGTACGTGCTGTTCTAGCACCACTAGTTCAGTTTTGTTATATATTTTTTATTATCTGTGGGGGCCCTTTGATCATGGGGGGCCTGAGGCACGAGGCTCATCTGCCTGTGCCTAAAAATGGCCCTGTTAGTGAGATAATTATAATTGTTATTATTTAAGCTATTACTCTGATTATTATAGTGTTATAGCATCAGTCCTTAATGTTTAATTTAATTTAATTCTTTGAAGATTTTGAGAAATATAGTTATTTGAATTTATTTACTTAAGTCATTATTGTATGTAATTGGTAGTTCAGTTCTTCCTAGTTGAATTTAATAGACCATATCTTATGCAACTTAATTTTTCTTATTACTATTGTGTCTGTAATACTTATAAATTATTATCTGCATAAATTAAACAAAAGTTGCAAATTGCCTTTCTTATTTGTTTCTTAATGTCTAAATTTGTAAAAAATTATTTTATTTTTTGAAGGACTTTGAATAATTTCTTATGAATAATAAGTTTTATTTGCAATAAATTTAATTATTTTTGCCATATTAATGTGTTACATAAATATTTTTTATAATAGAGATAATTCTTTTGAATACTTGGAAGATATTGGGGTAATTCACATTACAGTGAAACCAGGTTTGATATGGTTGACCTTTACAGGTAAGTTACAGTTGACTGTTATTCAGTACTATAACAGTTTCCAATCAGTATCCTCCTGTATTTAAATTAATCTTAAAATACTTTTAAATTGAAATTCTGAATTTGATAAATTTTGAAATTTTTGTTGTATGTATTTCTTATTTTGATACTTTACATAATGGTTTCATTAAATACTAATATTAAATTGTTCATGCATATGTAGTTCTTTATCACTGTTAATCAAAATTCTTTAACCATCGACAGTACTTGAAGAAAACTCAAGATTTACAAAACATTGTGCATTGTGTAAATGTAAAATCAAAAGAAACATCCAACCCGGTTTTAACTGTAATCTGAATTACCCCAGTAAGTCTTCCAACTAAACATAACATATCAGTAATATTCAGGATTTTATTTTTTATTACACAATAGTTATTAGACTTAAATATCAAATAACTAATTTCTTACAAATTGATAACTTATGAAGAATAATGTATTATACCTATGCTTCATAACAAACAAAATGAAGAAAGAGTGGGAAAAAAACACTTGTGTATTAAATCTGCTGTGCAATTAATTCCGAATATCCATTTCTTTGAATGTTGCGAGTTGGGATGAAAACCTTGGGTTCATAAGTTGGCGATACTGGCAGACAGCCGGCAATGCCTGCAAAATGGGCATCTAGTGTGGCCGGTTAGGCTACCCCAAGTATAGGTCATAACCTTTGCTTAACTTTTTTCCTCATAAGGTTGTAAGGTTTTGGAGTATATTTGATATATCTTCTAAACCAATAAACATAGAAGTAATATTATTTTTTTATTTTAAAGTAATAATCTTGTACTTTTACTTGAAGTACCAATTTTCATGTTTCCATTCACAATTTAAAAGATTCTTTAATTTAAATAACAAAAAATTGAGTCCAAATAAAAGGTTCAACATGTTTATTTTAATCAAATTGTTACAAATTCTGTTAATATCAGAAGATTATTCATAACATTACATTAGTGTCTATTGTAATAATGAAGATAACCAGTTTAAATAAATAAAAATTAATGTTTTGGTGTGATTATTTTGAAGAGCACTCATTAGGTATCACTGCAGGGGGCATGCACATCTGTGTGTACCAAAGTTACTTATTAGCAATTAAATGGCACCGTACAAAATCTAGCAGTGTATTTTGGTACTTTAATAATGTAGAAACCTCCATGAATACTCAGCAAACAGACAAATGGTATGCTGTAGAGAATAGGAAATTAGTGTTTGTTGCATAAACAGTAGGTATAGCACTCTCATAAATTTGCCAGGCACTGTAAATTAAGGCAGAAACAGAAAAATGGTATGCTGTAAGTAAATACAGTAGGTATAGTACTTGCATAAATTTGCCAGGCACTGTAAATTAAGGCAACTTGTCAACACCTGTAGATTCTATGGGCAGCAAGCTGAATTTGTTAATATTTCCAAATATTAGAAATCCAAAACTGCAAAATTTGAAATAAATTTTTAAAATACCAATCAGTGTATCAGATGGTTTCTTCAGTTCTTCAATTTGTGTTACAATAGTATTATGCATAGCTTCTATTAATTGCAATATGAAGAAATGGAAAAGAGTTTTGAGAGAAACAGAGAAGAGAGAAATGGAAATTAGTGTTTGTTGGAGTGATTGGTTTAAAGCCGCATCTTGAGAAAAATTATTAATATTGGAAAATTTTGTCATGTCCCAATTTTGGAAAAAAATAAGGAAACATTAATAAGGCTAACTTTATTATTTTTAAAATATAACGTATAATAAGTTGTTTACAATTACTGACAAACATACTGTAATATTTTTTTGTGTACCAGCATTATAGAAACTTTTCTGTTACAAGATATCATTCATAAATAGGCATTTTATGGCTAACACAGGTCATTTTATGGCATAGCTGATTCTCCCTGTCCACCTTCTCTGCCTGGTCTCATTGCCCAACATCATTGTCTGTCCTCAGTGCCTGTCCTCAACACCCATCTTCATCAGCAGTCTTCACTGCCCTTCCTTTCCATCTGACCTTTCTGCATGCCTCACTCTTCATTTGTCCTCCCAAAGTGACTTCATTATATCAACTATGTAACCAACTACAAAACTGATTTTAAAATTTGTTTACAAAATTAATTTTTGTTCTTTTATAAATTTATTATGTTGTTATACAAAAAGAAATCATATTTCACCTGAATTGTAATAAATAAACTGTTTTTTGTTTTCAGAGTAGTATGACAAATGGATCTGCTCACTGCAGACTAAACCAAGTTGAATTAATTGAATGCAGAGTCGTCAGTAGTCTTAAAAGTCATAAAGAAACTGGCCTGAATGTTTCATGTAATGTAGATGAAGGTTTGATTTGTTATGGAAATGAATGTCCAGATTTTGAGATACGTTTGTTCTGTAATTGTGGTAAGTTTCATAATTTTATAATACAGTAAAGTACATTATCTGCAACTTGCCAAATCTACTCTTTATTTCATTTTCAGGTCCAATTACAACACCTACATATCCAGCAGAAGTGACTACATCAAGGATAGTGTGTGATCCAAAGAGGCCCAACAAACCACATGAAGAGAATTGTCACTTATTTTATCAGTGTATTAATACACTAGAAGGTTCTAAATATGAACAAAGAAGTTGTGGACCAGACATGATGTATAACAAAGACAGACAAGTGTGTGATCATCCCTCTTCTGTGATAGCAAATTGGCCTGAGTGTGCAAGTAAGTAATCATATTTTGAAATAAAAGTATTAACTGATCAAAATACTTTATGTCAAAAGAATCTGTACCAGATTGTAATAACACTTTCAGGAATACTTATAGTAAAATGTGGGCAGGGTTATGTAAGGGCCACAGACTTTTTGTTGGATTTTTATTTGGCAGAAAATATTCTGTTAGAGTGAATTGTCCATTACGTGGTCAGTGCCCAATTAACAAACTATCAGCCAGAAGAGATCCAAAGAAGGGGAGTGGGCATGCCCCTCTCTTACAAAGTCAACTTTTAAAAATTTTACTCTATTTATTCAATTTCCACACATTAATTTGTCATAATTCAAAGAAGAGTTCCTATTATGAATATTCATTTTTTTATTGTCAAGCTAATTATTTTTGTATTATTTCAAAAATATTGAGGGGGAGTCCAACAAACTGCAATTGGCCTTATCTCCCAAAATACTTTCTATATAAGCTCCTATAAAAAATGTCTTTAGATTACAAACTGCAGCATGCAGGTTTTCTTATTGCACAGTAAAATGGAATTAAAATCACATTTTTGGAGATTACTAGCTGAAGCACTCAGCATTGTCTGAGGATATATTTACCACAGCCATCTATTAGACAGGAAATTAATTCTATCTCAGCCTTGCCCTGCCCTGCCCTGCCCTGCCCTGCTGCTCCCCACTCTGCTGTGCTTGAACAAGCCACGCTCCAGCTCATCCTTTTGCTTGTCTCCCATGTCCCACCCCAACCAAGCCCTGCCATCCTCCTGATAGACCCTGCCCTGGTATCAGTTCTGTCCATCCTCTGCTGCCATGTTCACTACAAACATCACTGCCACCACCATCATTGCTATAGGCAGCTGTAAATATAACATGCATTGTTGCAAACCCTGGCAAACTTCCAGTAACAAACTTCAATTTCCTCCTTTCATGAATGAAACTCATTGATGAATTTTGAAAAATCCTATGCTACTGGTTAAATGCATACATTGGAGCCCATATTTTAATTTCACGTTTCTGGCTATAATATTTGTGTTTTGCATTTATTTTCAATCTACACGAGTTATCTCATATAGATTTCCAATTTGATTGGCATTTTCTCACTGAAATTGAATTTTACTTAAATTTGGAGTTAAGGGGATCTATGACTGAAATGAAATTTTCCTGAAAAATTTTGGTTTCTGAAAAATGTGTCCTGATTTCCTGTGTCCTGAAGACCTGTCCAGATTTCAGATATTATGTATGTATTCTGAAATCTTTAAATGCAGTTTTCCGAGATGACAATTTTTAAGCACTGTCTTATTCTTAAAAAAATTAATTGCAGAACCACTCTTACCACTTTTCTATGAAATGTTCACTAATACTTGTGGTAAAATCATGGAGTAAAAAAAAGCACAACAGGTTTGTTTGACAATTATGTAAAAATAAACTTCTTGTGAACTGAAACTGAAGGTGAATGTCTAATCTGGAAGAACTGACTTTATACATATTTTTAAAACTTCTTACATCAAGGGAACAATAAAGATCTATAGTGAAAATTATTAAACATATGTTGAGATAGAGTCATTAATGTTAAATAAGGGAAAAATAACTAGCTTTAATATAGCTAACTAAGGGAGCTTTTCTTTTTAGATGTACAAAGTACAACAAATATATTAATAACAAAAAGAGGATTAACAAAAAGAGGTTCAAAATTTGCACAATGCGTCATTTTATATTCATGAATTTGCAGTAAAAATTTGGTCCATGTACATACACAAATGTAAACATTGGGGGAAAAAAAATCAATCACAGGTCCTCAGCAAAAAATCCTTCCTGTCTTTCTTTAACTATTTGTCATATATTCAATCTGAATTTTCTCTATATATTTCTTCTATTTTGTAGTATGAATTAGGTGTTCTCAGAAATAATTGTTTTACCTTGAAGTCAAGAGTAGTAATGTGAATGATAATGCCCACTTACCAAACATGGATGAAAGACGAAGCACTAAACAAGATTGTGCCCCCCCTCCCCCCCACAATGAGGGAGAGAATATTCAATTGCATTAAGTAAAATGAAGAATCATGGAAAATAACGCATTTTTTAAAAGAAAAATTTAAAGTCTATGGTGTATGAACAGTAAAAATGCAAAGTAATCCTACATGTTGTCAGATCTCTTTTATTATAATAGTTTTTAATTCAAGTTATTTAATGAAATTGTAACCTTTATAATTTCAACAAATATGAAAAAGCAATACATGAGCTATGATGTTTTAGTTCACGCAGAAAAAGCAATGATGTAATGCTTTATGCCATAAAATGTCATTTTACAAACAGCATCATAAAATTTGATCATTATCTATTTATTTAATACAAATTGTCCAGCACATATGAGCCCTCTATTTCTCATAACAAGTGCATGTAATAGGATATTACAATGATGATATACTATAACAAAATAGTTAACCTTTTTTCAATTGAAGAGCTTTAGGCAGTGACAGGTTAAGCCACAGTAGTCTCAGCAAGCCACACTATTGTACATGAAAATATATAGATAATGGCGTAAAAAAGTGTGTCATCTTGGTTTTACCCCCCAGCCGTCCACAAGAATGAATAAGACACATAAAGTAAAAAGATAATTCACACTTTAACAACAAATCAAGATAATAACATTTATGAATAGTGGACGAGGGGCGGCTGCGAACTGCCTTGCAGAGGAGCCTGGCGGGTTGCATATTCTCGAGGCGTTAACTCTTAAGTTCTACCTGTATACCAAACTTATTTTTCGAAATCTATTCTTTTTTATAGATATTAATTTATACGTTTAATAAATGAGTTGATCGAGTGTTTTATCCCTGAATTTTTACCGCTTTAGTTTGATTGCAAGGTAGGCTTTACTAGACATGTTGGTGCTAAAATATTTTCAGTGTTTACTTTCCCGTATACTTACGTATATACGGAGTAATATACGTAGTATAGCGAAAGTTATATAATGCTCCGCGAAAAAAAATGCGAATTTTCGGCTGAAAAAAATCCTTGCCGAGTCGTGATAACGAACTAGTTTTGCTACAGAATGGCACAGACTTTCCCGTGTTAGTTTTCTATTTCCTTTGGTCTCGACTAGCTATTCAGACTTGTCTCATTCTCTTGCCAGTTGCTATATATCGCCGCTCAAAGTACACTTTTTTGACATTTTATTATTTTTTCAATTTCCTTATAGTTTAACAGAAATATAATTTAAAGAATATTAAAGAACAGTAAATCTCGTCTTAAATGGCAATTTTCTTTGAAAAATTTGGAGTCGATTTTAGGAAAATTGCGTTTAAGCGCTACTAAAAATACGAAATTTGAAGTTTTTACCGAAAATCTTTGTTTTTGAAAAATATTATTTAAAGACATTTTAAGTAGATTAACTCACAAATAAAATATTGAGATGTTTATAAATTGCAGAAAATGTGCATATGCACGGCGAGAGAGATATTTCAAAAAATTACATTTTTACTAGTTCATAATTCCTTCACTTTTTCAGAAACGCTCAAACGCCATTTTCTCATAAATGGCTCCAAATTTCTTCAAACTTTTCGAACGGATAGTGCTAATTGCGCACTTTAATATGACGTAAAGTTCATTTTCAGGTATTTTATTGTTTTTTTTTCAAAAATTACACATATGTAATTTTTCGAAATTTCTCTCTCACCGTTCATAAGCACATTTCCAGCAAATTGTAAACACTATTTTACTTGTGAGTTAATGTGCTTAAAAGCTTTAAATTATGTTTTTCGAAAACACCAACATTTTCTGTAAAAAGAGCTTCAAATTTCGGATTTATTTAATAGGTAATTATAACACATTGATACGTAATTTCAATTCTTTTAACTATGTGGCTAGGCTTAACGCCTTTAAGCCATTACAATACCTACAACCTACCGCATTCTAACATTTCAAATTCTGGCATTCACCCCTAATGGTCTCTTCATCGCATCAAAGCCGCGGAAAGGAGACCATAAGGTACGGCTGAGGAAAAAAACATGTGAAGGGGGAAAAAACCTGCCGTCAGAAGACGAGTACATGCTTAACTAATAGATTTTTTTAAACTATATATTTATTTCCTGGCCTGGGTATCTTCTCCATCCAGTCTTTGGCCTCCTCAGCCCCTGAAATCAAACACCGCCACAGAAGATCGCCAGCATCACCGCCTCTCCGAACAATTTACTACTGATTAACTTAATTATCGCTTACTGATTCATTTAATTATTACTGACTAACTTACTAATTAATATTAGTGATTAGCAATACTGATTACCTTACATTTCGGATTTACAGAAGCGCTTAAACACCATTTTCCTAAAAACGCCTCCAAATTTTTCAAAGAAAATTGCCATTTAGGATGAGATTTTACTGTTCTTTAATATTCTTAATGTTATGTCCACAAATGAAAGTCTGCACGTTCACTTAACAACAATTTATTGATTCCTCATATACAAAGCTGCCAACCATTACAGAGGTAGGGAGTAGCCTCTCCCTGAGCTGTGTCGTCTTCATACGCATCCGACAGACCACTAGCCGCCACATTGCCAGTCATTGGCAATCTCCAGTCCCCAACATCCACACGTCCGGCTCCAGGACGTTTCCCGCTGACTGCTGACCGCTGACTGTGGACCGTCGCCTCCCGACGCTAGACTCCCGACTGCTGATTCTGGACTCAACTCAAGACTGCCTTCAGGGTGCCGGCTGGCTCCATTTTAAGGGCCGATGCTAGGCGGTGAGATTCGCTCTCACGGCTCGAGCCTATTAGGCCGTGTCCACGGCCTGCAGCTGCCGCCGCCGACTTCCAACAGAGCGCGCTGTCTTGCCGCTCGCGCGCCAATTACAAGAGTCATGTGTGACCTGACATGCGCGACATGACACTTAAAATAATATTTCTATTCTACTATAAAAAACGAAAAATTAATGTAATGTCAAAAAAGTGTACTTTGGGCGGCGATAGATGGCAACGGGCAAGAGAATAAGGCAAGTTCGAATAGCTATCCGAGACCAAAGGAAATAGAAAACTAATACGGGAAAGTCTGTGCCATTCTGTAGCACCACTAGTTCGTTATTACGGCTCGACAAGGATATTTTTCTGCCGAAAATTCGCCATTTTTCGCGCAGCATTACATAAGTTTTCCTATACTACGTATATTACTCCGTATATACGTACGTGTACGGGAAAGTAAAAGTAGCAGGCAATTGGTGAGGTAATACGTTACCTTCCCAAGGCCCCTAGCCCCCAATTTTCCCCCACCAGTCGCAACACTGCAGTCTTCCGGGTTGGCAGGTAAAATCATTCAACTTACTTTTCGGACACACCTTGTAAAATAGTACAGTCAATGACCCTTATCTTTCTTTACATTTTCTCCAGATAATTTGTACGTCCCGGAAAGTCTTCTAAAAATTATTTTTTCTTCCCTTCAAGGTATTCAATAACTTTTGTTTCACCCTTATATTTAAATACGAATGCTTTCTGCATCTTAAAATTTATTAAATGCTATTTACAATAGCATTTATCCTTGTATTATTTTTTGGATAGCTTCCTTTCCTTTCTTCTCTTCAACCTGGTTATTACACTTGTGCTTAATTCCATCATTTTGAAATTCCTGAAAATGTTATAACTTTTTTGTGGGACACGTGTATTTTACTTAGAGGTATTTATACTAGTCTGAAATGATAGACGAGCTTCCTGTGAAAATTATCTATTACAAACATGATTTCAAGAATGATTTTTTTAATAGTTAGAACACATTTGGAATAAACTCATATATTTTAATTATTAATACATAAAGTAACAAGCATTTATTTAGGGACGTTAGGAGACATCCAATTTAAGCATTTCATGTTAAAATGCAGTGGCATATTATCGAATTACTGAACAAAAAATTATTTGATCTCCAACATTATTATTCTATTATTTTAATAACCACAGTAATTTTTGTTTGCTATTGCGTATGTAATGTGTGTATATCAGTTTAGTCTTACATTGTGTATAATCGTATGTTACCATTTGTCACCTTTTATTTGCATTAATGATGACGAACATGTCCTTCTATTAATTTATTTAATGTCCAGAAATAGTTAATAACCGTGAGTGACGTACAAAGGAAGGAAAAGTGCACCTTTTCTAGTGCTCTTGAATCCCAATCCGAGCTCTTATAGCAACGAGCGTTTTTGTCAAGATATTATAAAAAGACAATGTTTGCTCCCGTGGAATAAAAACTATTTGCAAGTGCTTTTCCGGTGTTACCTAGTTGCTGTAACAACAGTGTTTTGTAAGTCACTTCTCATTCATGAATATTATTGAGCAGAACACGTTTCTGTCGTTTGTAGATGTTCATTAAATATGCGACGTTGGTGATGATACGATTAACACGAATGGGGTCACACGTTCAAAAGCACTGATATTCTCGGAAGCTTGGTGATAAGAGAAACAACGTGAAACCAGAAGGCCCCATTGAAGTGACTAATACTTGAACTAATTACATATTAAGTCTGCTATTGGATGAATTAATATTAATATTCCGAATATATTTTTGAAGGTTCCACGGAGGGGCCGCCGATATCAACAACTTTTCTGCCAGAGACTCCAGAGACAACTCCGGCCACTGCTCTCCCACGAGGTAAAAAGTTCTTGGTTTTGAAAAGTAGGGGGGATTGTGGTACCTTTGAACATTTTATGCATTTTCAGTATAAATCATAAACAAAAATTGAAAATTTGTTCTGAGTTTCTGTTATACGATGAACTTATGCCATTGAACACAACCTCGGGTATTAGTCAATATCTATTTTCAGTAAATTTTAAAAATTCGAGAAATTTGTTGACTTTATCATAACGCACTGAAGTTTCATGAAATCAAGTTTCTGTCTTCCCTTTACAATTATTAACATTCAATTTAAATGTTTTAAATAATACCAAAATATAATTTTTAGTTTTTAAACATCAAACATTTACATTGTGTTACATGCTGTTGCAAAAATTAACTCCAAGAAACCTGTTCATTACGTTGTTGTTGAGGTTGCAAAATATTGGCAGAGCTTTTGAAGAAATTGGGCCAAGGAAACTGCTATTCGTTTTTCTGCGATCTGGTCATAAGGAAACATTCTGAAAACGGCAAGTTTTAAGACTGTTAGCATATCTCGACGTTAGGATCAATAAGTATTGAAGAAAATATCGGTGTTACCTGTACCTGGAAGAAAGGAAAACGTTTTCCTTCTGGTTTTCTCTCGGAATGCATGCGTGTGAATGAATTCATGCGCCTAACATGCTGGTTCACGGATCATACATCGATCCGGAATCGCAACACCAACCTCACGCAAGTAATTTGACTTTCAGTGCAGTCGATCCGCGTATTACCAGCTTTTTACACGAGCGAGGAGAGTCACCACGAGATTGCTCGGCTTTTCTGATTTAGAAACAATGTGATTCAGTCGCGTCCTATCTGGAAATAAGTTGGCTTCTCCGAAATAGTGACAATGTGCAGTGTTGTCTACGTTCTTTGGCCTATGGCCCTGGAATGTGGCGCTTTCTTATGTCCATCTTTGAAAGCAGTTCTAAGTCCGTTCATAGAGTTTTATACGAGAATTAATTTCTTTATCATTGTAAGGTAGTCGGCTGTTTTTGAGGGAATATTTTTTTATCTCCAGCGCGCCACGTTCGAAATGTATGCCCTTTGCTGTTAATTCACCCCAAAGAATGGTTATAAATGATTGTTTTCGAAATAATTTGGCCGCTTATGAGGCAAAAGTTGCTGTACGGTATTTTTCTTCACTGGCTTGTGTAGTTTCGTGATTACGAAGTTTCAGATTCAGAAACTTAGATATTTTCCCCCTGACATAAAATTTATTTCGAATTGATACTTCACTTGATATTCAAAGCTGACATTAACAACATTTATTTTTCTCGTATACTACGTGTGTAGTAAATAGAAAGTATTGTAAAAAAGTATTGCACTAGTAAAACGTGCTGATTGTTTGGAAGGGAAGTGTCTCTAATATCTGAATAGTTGATTTTCTTTCTTTGTATAAAAATACATCCACTTACGCTGCTTTGTGAGAATTCGCGTTTTATGGATCCTCAATATCGAGAAATTAGTTTCGGCAAAAACTTTTAACCGTTCGTCATGGTTATCGTCAAATTTGATCTTGCTGATGTCTCAACCACCTAAGTTTGATAGGGATAATTTAATTCGAAAATACTTACATAAAGTTCTCATATTTTAGAAAATTTCCCGGAAATGTCTCCATCTTTACTTTCCCGTATACGTACGTATATACGGAGTAATATACGTTGTATAGGGAAAGTTACGTAATGCTTCGCGAAAAAATGGCGAATTTTCGCAGAAAAAAGTCGTTGCCAGGCCCTGATAACGAAAAAGTGGATAAATCCAGTTGCCTCTGATAATGAAAAAGTGGATAAATCCAGTTGCTAAACCGAAAAATCAATTGAAAGCAAAACGTCCGTCCGTCTGTCCATCCGTCCGTCCGTCTGTGAACACTACAAGCGCAACTAAAGTAAAAGTGGGTAAATGCAGTTGCTAAATTAAGAAAAAATCAGCTAACACGTGGTGTACCCAAAATCCCTGATTTGTGCGTCCTTCATACCGAAAAAACAATTATAAGCAAAACGTCCGTCCGTCTGTCTGTCCATCTGCACGGGGCATGTGAACAATACTAGCGCCTTAACTATACGTACGACGTTTTTCAAATAGAAGAAACCCCTCTTGATCTGGCTCACGTCAAAGCTTTAAAATTTTGGAAAGGAACCTATAAAATTTGGGGGTACTTTACATGAAGCCCCCCGGACATTTTCAAACTTTTCTTAAAAACGGCTCCATATTTTTTCTTTGTGTATCAAATGATTTCAAATGAAGTTTTTTGAAAACTACAATGTGCTGGCAAGTCCGAATAGCCCGAATAGATAGCCGAGGCCAAAGGAAATAGAGAACTAATACGGGAAAGTCAGTGCCATTCTGTAGCATCACTAGTTCTTACTTTTATTACGTACATAGAAAGTTTCTGAAGTAAACATAATATAGGTCCCTTCGTGGAAAGTTGCTTTCATCATGGTTCTAACAAATCCTCTTAGAAATTCTTTCTGTTGTTTGTCAATTCGCACAAAAAAGACTGAATCGCAGAAGCTACCTTTCTGCTTTTCATTAAGTGCACGCTGATTAATGCTGCACACAAATCGTTTTTCTCGCGTTTATTTTAAACATAATTGAAAATATTGTATGATTTGTTGTAATCTCCATGCATAACACAAAGGTAACTAGCAGTATAACAACAGCACATACTTTCTCGCACTGTATCTAAAAATATTTCAAAATTTATAATTTTCAAAAATTCCGAGAGTTCAACAAAAATGTGACCTGTGCCATTCTTTCAAGCGTCTGTGGAAAAAACTTGTAGTGGTTTTTGAAAATTTTTAAAAATAGTTTTCATTCATTTCAAGCAGAAAATCCGCAACCATTCTGTTTTTAATTGTCATGACCTTTTTTAAAGATCGGGTTTTTAGAACATATTTCGTTTAAGACAAAAATGTCTATATTCAATTTCGTACTTTTGTAATTCAATTGCAACTGTTATTTGCAATTTTGGAAAATTCATAGTTTGCGAAAAATGAGACAAGAATCAATTTCATACCATTCCTTCATAAATACGACAAGAAAATTTTAAGAAAAAATTTGAAACAATTTTTGAGAGAAAAATTGTTTAAAATTTCTTAGTGAAAAATAACTCGACTTCCGCCAGTGATTCTGCAATAATTTTATAATACAAAATACCCGTTTCCAGCATGGGTGGCAGTAAAGGGAAAATTAAGTTCGATTTTTCAGTACTCTACAGGATAAAAACGAAAAAACCTACAATTTTTAAATTTTTGTTAAGGATAATTAAATGTTGATCAATAAAGGCGAGCCATATTTAGGCATTTAAATTAAAATAGGTATTTATCCAAGAATAGGCATTTACAGGAATCATCATATTAGCACATAATAATCCGAATGCCTCAAAATGAATACGTAACCTAAAAGATTGCGTTTCCCATAGAAGGAAAAAATAGGCAAAAATCCTCAGCTTAGTAGTTAGTTATGTTAAAAATAAAAAAAGTGAAATTCTCAAAAAACTTTAGGCAAACAACATACACTGGTTCTAATCAGCACACAGATTTATCCACTTTTACTTTAGTTGCCCTAGTAGTGTTCACAGACAGACGGACGGACGGACAGACGGACGGACGGACGAACGTTTTGCTTTCAAGTGGTTTTTCGGTATCAAGGACTTAGCAATTGGATTTATCCACTTTTTCGTTATCAGGGCCCGGCAACAATTTTTTTCTGCCGACAACTCGCCATTTTTTCGCGCAGCATTACGTAATTTTCTCTACACAACGTGTTTTATCCACTTTTTTGTTATCAGGACCCGGCAATGACTTTTTTCGGCCGAAAAATCCTCCGTTTTTTCGCGCGGCATTACATAACTTTCCCTATACTACGTATATAGTCCCGTATATACGTACGTATACAGGAAAGTAAAAATGACTTCAATGTCAAAAACAAAAACTTAGCTCTAAGGATCGAATGGCTTTGTATCAAGCTTATATCTAAATACACTTTTCGTTTAGCATGTAATTGATAAACTACCGTGAAAACCAACCACACGTCTGCATTGATGAGGCCTAAAAGATAAAGTTCTCAAATATAAACTGTTTCAACAGTACAACAGTATACCCTACAGTAAACGTAATATTTTGGTTATCATTGTGTCTTGTAAAGTAATGTTAATTGAAATAATTTTAACATTTTTTGGTTTCAAATTCTAATGTTTTATTTATTTTAATTTCAGTAACTACAATTTCGTCCTCTACAACTCTGACCTCAAATAATAAGACTCCTCAAGGTAGGTCTTTTTTTTGCAGATAATAATGTATAAAACAATTTAAACCCCAAAACGTCTGTTTGCAAATTGAGAACGTAGCCGGAGTGGATGCAGAACTGCGCCGAGTTGACGTGGCGACCTATGAACATGTTCAGACGTCGTGATCTGCCGTAGCAACTGCGAGAACGATTTCTTTCCTTCTAATTTGATGCTGCGTAATGGTAGTGTTGCTTTTCATAAATTATATTAATAATTTATCACACAAAAGGAGATACGCTGAGCAACACGAAATTCTGTCTTACAATAAAATACACGATGTCATCATATTTCTGTTTCGATAAGTGAATTACCGCCTACGATCCTGTTCTAAGCTTTTTTTTTTTGCTCGCGTATAGGCCAACTCGGACCACGCTTACATGCATATTGCCTTTTTCCGGGGCTCAGAAACATTATCTCGGAGGCACGACATGAACCGTTCTTAGGGGGATCAGCATTTTAGCTGAATCCCATTTGTTATCTCCCAGTGTTGTTAGCCCTGGGGGTATGGAGGATGAAATGATGATAGTGAGGGGTGAAAAGACGGCACATACTTCTAGACATATACAAATACAGGAGTTCAAATACAGTTCGAGTCCGAGGAGGGACTCGAACCCGCGACCCTGCGGTCCGAAATCGCCACGACACTGCTGTCTTAACGATCTCGGCCACGACCGTGTTCCACGCTTATTATTTTTATTATTATTATGATTATTATCATTACTATTATCATTATTATTATTATTATTATTATTATTATTATTATTGCATTTCTGCAAGAACATGGGACGCCTCCTACGCCGCAGATCATTCATAAATAATCAGCCACTTAATAATTCATTGTGAGATCTACATTTACCAATAGGAAAAACAGATCAGCGATTGGTGTGTGTGTGAAGATTTAGGGGGAAATATAACAAATTAATTTAATATGTGACATATCTACATGTCCAGTGAATGAGAATACAACAAAATCGCATGTCGGACGACGTAATGCAAACACATCAGCGCGTTTTGACAATGAACGATATTTGTTCTAATGAACAATACCCCTGCAGCGCGGCCGGTGCCCCCATTGAGCGGTGCCCTCGGGGAGCAGGCGCTGAGGATGAAGTCAATTTCCCTCCACTTGAGTTGTCCAGCGTAGCCCATTCGCCGCCTCGATTGATGGCTCCGGGCATGGCAACAGCTTTTGTCAATAGTCCCTCGTTAGAGTTTTATCTCGGGAGGTGGCGGTGTTCCTCCGTGCTGGATGCGTTTCATACTCCAGGTATCTCCCCCGACGGGGTACCGTCTCAGCCGGGTCGAGCTCAGCTCCTGATGGGCCTCCCCATTTGTGTGGAAGTGTAGTGCATTTGAGTGTATGTGTAAGCAAGTATGGGGTAGAAGATAGGAAAGGAAGAGGAAGGAAAGTTCGCGCGCAGTACGTGGTCTGTTTGTTAGTGTAATGTTCCGACATTCACCGATATTGATAGGATAAACAATGAAACCTCCTGATAGGATAAACAATGATGGACCTCTGCAACTGAAACGAGCATTTTGCAAAACGAATGTTCTTACGTCTGTGTAATACACTGCATAGATTTCGCTCCTTTCATCATTCACACATTCACTTTTCTAGCATTCGTAATGGACTGGTTAGATTCTATCTTTACTGGTGTTACTTGGTAATTGTTTGAAGGACATTGAATTATGACTACACAACGTGTTAGTGGAAGTTATTTACTACATATTGGATCAAAACGTATCCACTTTTGGTGTAAGGACCTCGCAATAATACCAGTTTACTGTAAAAAATCTCCGTTTTCCGCTGGAATTTTACAATTCTTCTCTTTATTTCCTAAGTAGGTAGTAAGCGAGAAAGTAAAAACTTAAGTTGAGAAAGCTTTCTTCTACTCTTGAATAGCGATTTGCCAATTAATACGGTATCCGTAGTCGACAGGTTGCAAACCGCTTTTTAGGGGATTTTATGGGAATATGCGGGGAAACTTTTCGGGTAGGATGAGGACGTGTGGCGGCACATGCAAAGGTTCTGCACGAAACATGTATGCTTCGATTTTTACTTTCCCGTATACGTACGTATATACGTAGTAACGTATATACGTAATGCTACGTGAAAAAACGGCGGATTTTTGGCCGAAAAAAGTCATTGCCGGCTCCTGAAACCGAAAAAGTGGATAAATCCAGCTGCTAAATTAAGTAGAAAAAATCCCCTAAAACGTCGTGCAGTCAGAAACCCTGTTTTGTGGGTTCTTGACACCGATAAACCAATTGAAAACAAAAGGTCTGTCAGTCTGTCTGTCCATCTGTGAACAACGCTAGCGGCTTCAGCCGTTTTTCTCCAAAACTGATATTTCCTGCCCGATCTGACAACTCGGGGCCACTTGAATTTGAAACCGATATTTTAATTTTGGGAAAACTTTACATTAAGCCCCTGGGACATTTTTAAAACTAAAAAAAAATGGCGCCAATAATTTTGACTAAATTTTTATTTTCCCCGATACTATACGTACGTACAATATAGGGAAAGTTATGAAATGCTGCGCGAAATAAACGGCAGATTTTCGGCACAAAAACTCTTATTACAGGGCCCTGGTAACGAAAAAGTAGATAAATCCAGTTGATAATTTAAGAAAAAATCTAACACGTGGTGCAGCAAGAATCCCTATTTTGTGGGTCCTTGATACCGAAAACCCAATTGAAAGCAAAACGTCTTTCTGTCCGTCCGTCAATCTGTCTGTGAACAAACCGCTAGCGACTAAATCGCTCAGCCGATTTTCTCCAAAATTGATACTCTCTGATCAATCAGGCTGATGTAGTGGCCCCTTGAATTAGAAACCGATATTTTAATTTTGGGAGGTACTTTCCACGAAGTCCCTCGGAAATTTTCGAAATCTTCTCAAAAAACGGCTCAATTTTTTTGTTTAAACGTCTTGTAAGAATAGAAAAAAACGCTTATTAAGCTGGCATAGGTTCTATTTTCATGGATAACTCTGAATTTTCGAAAATTGCGAGTTTGAATTCTTTTCAGAGTTTTCCTCCTACTACAAAATTGCTGATAGATTTTTACTTCAAATAAAATTTGTTCTTCATAGTGAGTTCTTTCTTTAAGGTCATGTACATTGTTTTGAAAATTGTAGTAGTTTTTGCGCAATATTGCGCAATTTAAAAAAACAAAAAAAACAAGATTTTCTCAAACACGGCACTTTTTTTAACTTTTTGTAGGGATAGTGACAAATGTACCCTATTACATGACAAACGTCATATTGCTATATTCTTTTATTTTTTCAAAAATTTCAAAACTATTTTTTTTGGCTTGCCTCTTGTTTTTGACTTACCACGTGTAAGGAGATTTTTTTCTTAATTTAGCTACTGGATTTATCCACTTTTTCGTTACTAGGGCCCTGTAATATGAATTTGTCTGCCGAAAATCCGCCGTTTTTTCGCAAAGCATTACGTAACTTTCCCTATAATATACGTACGTATAGTATACGGGAAAATGAATAATGAATGGGTTATAGAACGCAAAAGAAAAATTGAACCATTCTTCCACAGAAAAAAGGATGATGTTTATGTATCATAATAGGCATAATGTTTTCACCGGGAGTGGTGGCTCAGTGCATCAACTGATGTCACTGCAATTCAGGTCCTAGGCTCGACTCCCGACGGCGACAGGATTTTCAACACTAGCTTGTCAGCTAGGTCGAATTCAGTCGCTGTGTGGAGGAGAATTCTAGCGACCGGCTGCTCTGATCGCTAGTTTTCCGTGGTTTCTCCGATCTACACCAGGCGAATGCCGGAGCAGTACTCTAACAAACGGGCCACGGACCGCACGCAATCTTTCCTTCCTCTTCCTTGTCCTATCCTCACCCCTTACACATATACACGTACACTAACATGCACTACTACACATGCCGGGAGACCGGTCGGAGCCTTGTCCCGGCTGGGGCGGCGCGGTGCCCAGCTGGTGGGAGATACCTGGTTAGGAAAGCCCCGTTTGTCGACGGTAGATCGGCGCAGGATCTTATCATTCAGCGGGGGACGATCACCGTCACCTACACGATGAAAAATGCACTACACTTACGGGAAGAATGCCCTCAGTAGTTGACGCGCCGGGTATAACTAACAATCAATCAATCAATCAATCAATGGTCTTCTTTCCAATTACAATCATAGTAAAAAATGGTGTAAAAAATCGATTTAATTCCCTTGTTGCAATAATCTTAATGTCATTAAGTGTAATTATTTGTTATTAATGTATTTTGTTTTTGTGTTGGATTTCTTTACTTGGATGGTAAATGGTATCAATATTCTGTCCAGTTCCTTAAGATATTTTGTGAACCTTTGATTAGTAAATAGCACTTTTAATAGATCATATTTGCTAACCTCTATTTCTAGTTTATTCATTTATTTTGTATTTGTTATCATAAAAAATAATAAAAACAATATTGATATTCGGTGAGGTGGAAAATTGCAAAACTACGTGCATTCAATTTTAACTCTTAAGGGTATCTCAGAAGATCTCAAGAAACATATCAAAATTCAGAACCTAGTTATGTAAATAAACTCTCATAAGGAATAAACAGTTTTAATTTTATAAATCTGTGATCTCTAAGAAAGTAACATTTAGTGCTATATTCAGATGAAAATGTTATTCTGAATATTACTCGTTTTTGAAATTAAATAGTTTAAAATATATTCGAAAATAATTTTAAATACTTACTAATAAGATAATTTTGTTTTTCTTGCAGAATGTAAGCCTGGTGATGTTTGGACATCATGTGGTATTCCTTGCAATCAAGTGTGTTTATACTATGAATACGTACTTACACGCAGAGGATTTTGCTCCAGTTCTGATGACTGTATTCAAGGTATCATTATTTTCATTATTCTCCATCGTAATCAAATAGAACACAAGTTGTCATTTCTGTCTCCGCGATTATGATTTATTTAGTCAAAGTTTTTGCCCTTGAAAGAAATAATGTTCTACGTAAATGAAATTAAAAATTGAGCATACCAAATCATTTGCGTCTATTCATAAAAAATAACTTCAAGTTTAAGCTGAAATATCAATTAGGCCCTGCATAAAATCTTCATTGATATTCACTGTTTGTCAGTATGTTATTTTATCTTCCTTTCAGTATAACGTAACGTTCATGTGCTGCACATTTTATAACGAATTCTTGGTCAAAAAGATCCCAGTAAAACGCTAACTCTCAAATAATTTCCGTAATCACTACTCTCTTCGTTTTTCGTATTATCGCATTTGCAATACTACAGCATCACTCCATTATTAAATACTCAAAATTTTGGCCTTGAAAATTCGCCATTCATTTTTATATAAAAGTATAAAAAATTTGCTTACATGCGCTGGCAATAAACAAAATTCGTTTCGAAAAAGAAATGTTATGAGGTTAAGTCTGCCCCTGACAAACCAGCCTACATGGACATGTACGTGTATGTAAATTTTGTAGGCAAGAAAATAGAGTAGACAAGATAGTATTTTTCAAACTCAAGACACACAACAGTTTACTAAAGCTCCGAAAAATTTCAACGAAAGCATCATAAAATCTAGGTAAGATTTTAACTGATCTTATTAATTTCACAAAGCGCACTAAAATGGAAAGGGTATTGTAAATCAGAAAAATTAATATGAATGTTACACGTCTACGTAATCATTGAAATGAAGTATAAAATACAAGTATACCTGAGAAAAATTGTCCTCTCAGCCTTAGAAAAATTCACGAGCGCATTCACACATACACCAGCAGACGCGCCACCCGCGAGCGCTGCTAAGTGGCTCTGCGTGGAGGGCTCTGGTGGAGGGGCTCTATGACAATAGTATTTGCGAGACGGAAAATCCAATGTCGTAGTTCGTAATCATTGTCGTCAATCAAAAATAACGTATCTTCAAAGAAATAAGTTTTTGCAAGTCGTACAATCGAAAACATACTTAAACTAGGAACTACTTGGAATTGAAAAACCTCTAATATTACCTAAAAGCTTTTACTGAACATCTGTGAATCTCCTGGCTCTGTGAATGTTTTTATGAGGATTACCAGGTAGAAATGTGTATAATACATGAAATCTGATTGTATCATACGAATACGTAAAATACATGTCTTTGTCACCAAAGTAGGTCTAAATTATAGCTTTCTAAACCCGATTTTGACTGCATATTTATAATATTATTATTATTCCTCTAAATCACGACTTACGATGTTATGTGTCGGCCGAATATAAAATCTACTCCAGGTTGCAACCAGCTACCTAAGGAGCAGATCTAGGGACTGTCGGTGCCTCTACAATACTTTACGCAAAATGTGGGCTGTTCCAAATAAAGCTATTTCTTGCACTTCCCAGTCTTTTGGATTACCCGGGAGTTTAGACAAGTTCTTACTCAAATTTTGCGGAACAAATCCCAGAGCTCCGATAACTATCGGGACGATCTGTGCTTTTACGCCCCACATTCGGCTGATCTCGATTTCCAAACTCTTGTATTTAAGACGTTTCTCTGCCTCCTTGGTAACGACGTTTTGATCGCAAGGTACAGCAACATCCACAAGTAAACACGATTTGTTCTCTAAATCCCGGATGACTATATCCGGTTTGTTTGCTGCTATCGTGCGATCAGTTTGAATTTGTTGGTCGTACAATATCGTACACAATCCAACAGACGTCACCGGTTTTGGTGAGTGTTCGTACCACTTGGGGCATGTGTTCGGAACTTCGAGGGCGGTACAGATCTGCCGGTGGAGGTAGCTACATACCCTATCGTGTCTTTTCAAGTATTCGGTCTTTGCTAGGATTGGACAAGCTGAGACAATATGATCAATGATTTCTACGTGTTCCTGACAAATGCGGCATTTATCATTTTGGGAAATTTTGAGAACCGCTTTATCATAATGTCGTGTTCTCAAGGCCTGATCTTGGGCAGCTATTACAAGTGCTTCCGATTCTAGCTTCGTTCTTCCCCTTTTAGGCCACATAAATGATTGATCTTTATTGATCTGCACCTTGTCCATTCGTTTCAAATATTGTCCGTGGAGTGGTTTGTCCCTCCACGACTTCTTTAACATTTTTTGTGCCTCACATTTCATGTTTAGTTGTACCAGAAGTTCAGTGTGTGTGTTATTTGACGTGTCTTGCATAGTTTTCTTTGCAATGCTTTTTGCTACACTAACAATGCCTCTGTTTCCCATTTATCGGTCAGATTTCATGACCTGCCTCATTAGAGGGTCATCTTGATGACTGACTACATATTTTCCCATTCCAACTATTGCATTGTGCCAGGAGGCTTCAATTTGTCTGAGGCCTCTTCCTCCTTCCTTACGTGACACATAAAGTCTATGTACATCAGCTCGAGGGTGGGCGACATGATGCATTGTTAGCAGTTTTCTGCTTTTTCGATCCATGATGCGGATTCCTTGCTCAGTCCAGTCCACTAGTCCGGAACTGTTCTCAACTACAGGCACCGCCAGACTACCAATTGCAGATATTTTATTCCTGGAGTTCAGAGCAGACTGCAGGACAAGTCTCACTCTTCTGTAATACTCCTTGCGAATTCTCTCTTTCATTGTGTTGTTCGAGATGGTCTCACATTCTTCAATGCCCAGATATTTGTAAGTTTTACCTGGCTCAAGATCTTGTATCACAGTGTGCATATCAACTTCAATGCTCTCTGACGTTGTCAGTTTGCCTCTTTTTAAATTGATTTTTGCACATTTGTCAAGACCAAACTTCATGCAGATGCCATTGCTAAAGTCATTCACGACAGACAGCATTTGGGAGAGAATCGCTTCATTCTTAGCAAACACTTTCAGATCATCCATGTAAAACAAATGTGATACTGGCCTTTCATCACCATGGAGCTTGTAACCAAAGTCAGCTTGCGACAACTGTCTCGATAGTGGGATCAAACTAATGCAAAACAGCAGAGGGGATAGTGAATCTCCTTGAAAAATACCCCTGTTGATCTGAATACTTCTGGTTTCTACTGCTTCCTTTCTGCTCTGTATTAGTAACCTGGTATTCCACGACTTCATGCTAGCCTTGCAAAATTCAATAAGTCTAGGATGAAATCGATAGATCTCCAGGGTCTTCAAAATCCAATCGTGTGGTACACTGTCAAAGGCCTTCTGGTAGTCAATCCAAGCCATGCTCAAATTACGTTTTCGTTTCTTTACATCATTCAAGATGACTTTATTCAGTAGCAAGATTTCCTTACAGCCATAAGAACCTTTGCGACATCCTTTTTGTTCAGCTGGCATTAGATGATTCTTCTCTAGATGTCTGTACATTTTGTCAGCTATGGCTGAAGTTATAACTTTGTACAGGACTGACAGACAAGTGATTGGCCTGTAGTTCTTCGCCAAAGAGCTGTCTCCCTCTTTGGGTAGCAGATACGTGATGCCGCGTGTGAGCCATTCCGGGAGTTCCTTTGGATTTTCTAAAATATTATTAATAGCCTTTGCCAGATGCGGATGTAATGCTGTTAGTCTCTTAATCCAATAAATCTGGATCTTATCAATCCCGGGGGATTTCCAGTTTCCCATGTTCTAAATTGCTTGGAAGAGGTCCTCTTCCAAGAATTCGTGAACATCTTCCACTGTTTCCACAAGTTCATTTGCAGCATCAACTTCAGATTGAAGCCAAGATGCATCTTTGTTGTAGGATCTGCTCTCTTCCCAGATTGCTGCCCAAAATGCCTCGACATCATCTTTTGAAGGAGTGACAGCATTGCTATTCGGTTTCTGAGTCAGATTGCGATAGAATTTCTTCGCGTCTGTTTCAAACAACCGATTCTGCACACGGAAATCTATTCTGCGTTTGTAACGTCTAATTCGTTGATCCCATGCTTCAATTTTCTCTTTTAGCTTTTCAACTACCATTAGCCTGCTGGTGTCATTTTCAATTTGGTATTTTTGTTCAACATTAAATATTTTTCGTTGAACTTTAGAGGTGTGCGTTGATTTAGAAGATGCCTCAGCTAAGAGTGATATTTCGCGCCGAGTGTCGGCTATCCGTTTCATAATTCTGTTCATCCATGGGGGTACAGAGCTGTTTATTCTGTTTTGCTGTCGGCCGTCGGTGTTCTTGGCTGGCCCCAAAATTATCTGAGATACTAGATATCCAGTTGCGTATATGATGTGATTGATTTCAGTAATATCTAGATCTCTGACTGGGGTCTCTACCACCTCATTTAAGACAGAATTCACTGTTTCTATCACTCTTTTAGCTTTGGCATTTTCGTATATTCTCCTCAACGGTTCGCGAGATTCAAACGGAAGTTGACTAACTCTTTCTATCTCGCGCCGAAGGAGATTTCGCATCATGTCCTTCCCGTGTAATTCATTGCCAGATGGATTTTCATCACTGACGTGTGTTTCACTGGAAAGAGATGAACCTTCAACGGGATCATCATTTTCAAGTTCTACATGTTCGTCATGTGGATAGTTCGAGCGAAGTACATACTCCGCATTTCTCTCAATGTCAGCAAGTTGTTCTGCTGTGAATTTTCCACTGCTGAGAATGTATCGACGTTGACTGGCAAGCTTCTTTGAGTCTAGGGTAGGTATCATATCTGGGTTCTGCTCTCTCCATACCTTGAAGACTTCTATTTCTGAGCCCCCATTTTTCGCTTTGGCATAGTAAAAGCACCACATCGCCTCCTTTAATTCATCCCGGGTCCATCTCTAACGATGGCTTCGAGCTACTGCCGGCTCTGGGTCCCTGGGACTAACATCCTTGGGATGGCCAGAGGTCGACAAGGTGACATTAGCTCGGTTTCTGAGCAGGTATGGGACATTGGTAGAACAAGGCACGTTAAGATTCATTACATTTCTTGTTCTATCCATTTTGCTCATTGGTTTGAATTGAAGATTCGCGGGACGCAAGTTCGAGTTCACAGATCACACTTAACCCTCGGGTTGTTTCCTGCCATCCGTTACTGCGACCCACAGTGGCCTCGGGGCATCCCCCCGCAGGGCTCAGCAAGGGGTCCCTCCGATCGCCAGTCGGCATTACTGAACCCTACGGGATTTTCACTGACTGCTGAAGGCAACCTCCTTCGCTGGCTAATGCAAGGTTCGGGCCTCCACTCTAATCAGTGGCCTGGTGTGCCAACCCAGTTTCTCTCCTGTACCCTCTATGGGCCGACAACAGGAAGTCCAAAGGTTCATGACCCTTCCCTCTCTACTTACTTCCCACTCTCCTCAAAATGGAGTACTTCTTCGTCTGACCCCTCACCTTCAACCTATTCAGCAAGGGAGGCCCTACCGGTAGCTAGGCTACCACTGACATAGCTTTAAGGCTCATGGGGGTACTCAAGCTCCACCACCAACTGTACTCCCTAGGTGGGATATTATTATTATTATTATTATTATTGTTGTTATTATTATTATTATTATTCCTCTAAATCACGACTAAAGATGTAATGTGTCGGCTGAATATAAAATCTACTCCAGGTTGCAACCGCGAAAATAGCTTAGTTCATGGACATTGCGCACTCGACCCACTTAACAATTTTTCTGCTTCTTGCTTCACCAGATTGTTCCTAGTTTCAACACGTTCTTGCGCACCGCCTATTTAACAACGCACTCTTCTCCTGACTAAAATGCGTACTCTTTTCAACTTCCCTATTGTTAACCACAAAATCCACTGAATAATTAATGCCGCTACTTCGGCCTCTCACAACTCGCACTAATTATTTCTATTACACTAACGTCGTTACTTCGACCAACAAAATAACTCTCTGTACTCGACGGCTATTCTAATTAACTGCGATCTCTACTATAGTCCAGGCAAGAAGCGTTCTCTACAAGGATTTATGTAAGAAGCGTACTCCACAAAATTTCGAGCAAGAAGAACGAGGGGTCAGCGCACCGGCGTATTTATTTCGCAGCTCTCCCTCCGACAGGGGTGAGACGGACCTCGCCTCCCCTCTCCGACTGACCGCGCAACACATTGCTACGGACTTCGCACCGAGCGCTGCACCATCTTGCCGGCATCTGGCCGCATTCCTACGCCGCCGCCGCATTTCGCGCGTCATTCAAACTGTTCTGATGTCTTCAACAATACTCCAGCGTTAATAATGGACGGGAAAACTCACGCTCTTTATATATATATATATATATATATATATATATATATATATATATATATATGTGTATGTGTGTGTGTGTGTGTGTGTGTGTGCGCGCGCGTGCATGCGTGCGTGTGTGTGTGTGTGTGTTGTGTGTGTGTGTGTGTGTCCGGGGAGGAAACGTCGAAACTTCGAAAATAAGTGTAATGATTCAGGATCATTTACAGTTAATTGACAGTGAATTGTAGCAATTTTAAGTTTATTTCATAAAGAAACATCAACTTAAACGGAACAGACTATAGCAAAACAAGGACAATCTGTTGTGAACAGGGTATAGAAAAACAAAAGATAGCCGTATTGCGTAGGGACAACGCTTTTTGTTTACAAAAAAGCATAAATAAAAACGTAATTGAATATGATAATTAGATGGCCACTGAATTAAGAAGAATTCCAGTGTTTATTTCGTTGAAATCGAACCACGGGTTACGTTGTTAGAACTATTTCAATAAAATGCATGAGTAATCTTCGACGCCACGTACGGGGAAAATAAACATTTTCAAGAATTGTATGTGAAATTAGTAAATTGTGCCGTAATGGTAATTATTAGACGGTGTGTCTGAAAATTTATGAAAGTAGCAAAAGACCTGTGGGATACCGGAAACGTTTATTTTTCATAATTTTCATGTTACGAAGCGACAATGGAAAACAAATGACATTGGAAAGTACAGTTACGTTATATAGAAATGGCGTTTTTCAGCGTAATGGGGCCGAAAACGCGCATTTTGGAAACTGAGACATTGGACTCGGATAGCAATTTTTGAACACTGTGGCATAGCTAAAAAGTGAAAATTTCGGAAAATAATAATTTTTCTTATTAAGGTGAAAATAACAGCAGTTGCGGTAGCAGTAGGGGCAGTTGTTTGTTTTGACTGAAATTATATAACCTACGGGCCGCAACAATGCAGGGGAAGCTGAGTTGTGAGCATGTAGCTGCAGGCAGAAACTGTGCCGAAACGAATCGCGTTAGATTTTTTCAAATTTGGAAGTTTAAGACTATGTTTGACAAGTTTTTAGTTGCAAGTTAGCATAAATTCGGAACAGTTTTTGATATTTTGAAAGTGTGGCAGTACGCAAGTTTTGAAGTTTAGATTTTTGTGATAAAGAGAAAAGTCGCGTGAGTCCAAGTATAAAAACTGAGTCGATTCGCCGCCAACGGAACGCGACGTATATTAGAGGATTGTCTGTGATGGAAACCAGCGACGACGGGTGACGTGGTGACGTGTATGGCGATGCAGTGTTTGCGTATGCTAGAAGTATTGGTTCGAGGCCCAGGAACTGTGATGTGGCGCCTGAACATCAAGTAAACGACAGCAAAACAGGGAAGTAAACGCGGTTTTCGTCATAGAGAATTTTTTTGGCGAAACGTAATAAATTATTCAAGACCAAGATTGTCTTTTAGTAATAATCGGTAAATGAATGGCCATGCAAAAACATTCAAAACAGTCAAAATTGCAGAAATTTCAATAATATTAAAAGTATCATTCAGAGTTTTTAAAATAATATGCAGATTAGCATTTGGGGTAATAAAACCCGTTGAATTAACGAAATAATTCAGATTTTTTATACAATTTGCTCAATTATTCAATGAGAAACAGTTTAATTTGGAAGAACGGGTAATCAATTGAGATTATTGAAGTATTAATTCAATTTTAAAAAGAAAGCACGTGCGAAACAAAGAGAAAGAAATTCCAAAGAGAAATGGTTATTGTTGTATATATTTGATGGTTGGTGTATGTTTTCTACTTTGTCAGTGTTATGTGTATGTATTTCAGGATCTATTTATGTGTACTGTGTATTAAGTGATGGGCTGGTTTGGACACAGATCCAAATAAGTGGATTCGAAAGAATTTTTTTTTCAGTTAATAAATTAAATGTCGGAAGACGAGACTGCCGACCGAGTTTTTGCTCTCTCACACGAACGTGTTATTATTTCAGTAGTTAGGATCCTGGTTTCACTGCAAATTTGAGTCACAGTTTATGGTCTAATCCGTACGGAACCGGTCACGACTCACCTTGGAAACAAATTTCTGTAATTGCAAGTATTTGTTGAGAAAATCGGGCATAAATTTACGAGAGTAAAGTAAATACGTTTGTGTGTGTGTGTGTGTGTGTGTGTGTGTGTGTGTGTGTGCCGGAATAGAAGTTGGGCAACCGTGCGTTCATTTGTTGTGTTGATGAGTTCATTGGTGAATAAATAAGTAAGCTAGCCGGTGCAAAGGGGGAACGTACGTACTACAACTTGCGCACGTACGCACACGCATGACATTACGTTAAGGAGGGAAGGATTACATAAGCTCTTAAGAAAATTCTAAGCACATTTTTTGTAACAAACTACGTGGATATTCCGAATGGTTGATCCGCAATAAGCACTCAAAAGTTGGTTTGAACTAGTGGTGCTACAGAATGGCACAGACTTTCCCGTATTAGTTTTCTATTTTCTTGGGTCTTCGCTAGCTATTCGGAATTGCCACATACTCTTTCTTGCCAGCTACCATCTATCACCGCCAAAAGTATATTCTTTTTTGTCATTTTCTTAATTTTTCGGTTTCCTGTTGGTAGAACGAAAATATTAATTTTAGAATATTAAAGAACAATAAACCCTAGTCATAAATGGCAATTTTCTTTTAAAAATCATGTGCCGTTCAAGAGGAAATGGCGTTTTAGCGCTACTCAAAATTCGAAATTTGAAGCTCATTTTCACAGAAAATGATTGAGTTTTCTAAATACTTTATTTGAAGTTATTTGAAGCACTTACACTCACAAATATAATAATGTTTACAAATTGCCGGTAATGTGCATATTAAAGATGTGAGAGATCTTTCAAAACAATTACAATTATGTAATTTTTGAAAAAACAAAACAATAACTTAAAATAACTGTACGCTATACTAAAGAGTGTAATTAGCACTATCCGTTACAAAAGTTTCAAGAAAAAAATTGCAGCCATTACGAGAAAATGGCGTTTGAGCATTTCTGAAAATGCCGACATTTGAGCTACTTTTCACAGAAAACGGTAGTGTTTTCGAGAAACTTTACTTGACATTATTTAAAGCATATATACTCGTAAATACAATAATGTGAAAAATGCCGATAATGAAAATATTAACGACGTGAGAGACAAGTAAAAAAATGTACATTTTTGTAATTTTTGAAAAAAAACAATCGATAGACCAATATGCCTTTATGTCATCTGATAGAGTACATTTACCACTATCCCTACCAAAAGTTTAAAGAAAAAATCTGGAGCCATTTTTGAGAAAATTTTGTTTTTGTAATTTTTTAAAATTGCACATATTGCACGTAAACTACTAAAATTTTGAAAAACATTTACTTAACCTTTATGAAAGAACTCAATATGCAGAACAAATTTTATTTGAAGAAAAAATCTCTATCTTCAATTTTGTAGTTGGAGAAAGACGCCGAAAAGAAGTCAAACTTTCACAATTTTCGAAAATTCAGAGCTGTACGTAAAAATCGGACCTATGCCATGTTAAAAAGTGTATTTTCCTCTATTCATACAAGAAATTTAAAGAAAAAATTTGGAGCCGTTTTTGAGAAAATGTTGAAAATCCCCGGGGGGCCTCATATAAAGTACCCCAAATTTTGAAGAATATTTTTCAAAATCTCAAAGATTTGACTAGAATTAGATCGACCGGGGAATATCCATTTTGGAAGAAATCGTACGTATGGTTTAGGCGCTAGCAGTGTTCACAGACGGACAGACGGACGTTTTCCTTTCAATTGGGTTTTCGGTATCAAGGACCTAGAAAACAGGGTTTCTGACTACACCACGTGTTAGGAGATTTTTTTTTAATTTAGCAACTGGTTTTATCCACTTATTCGTTTTCACGTCCCGGCAATTAATTTTTTTTCGCCGAAAATTGGCCATTTTTTCGCGCAGCATTACATAACTTTCCCTATACTACGTATATCACTCCGTGTATATTACTCGTTCACTTTACATTTGCAAACGGCAGAATTAGGAACTAATTTTGTTTTGAAAGTGAAGGCCCGAACACAACCGAGAATACACGAATGGTCCCGACGTCAATCAGACCATCTGACCAATCAGCCGAAGGCAGCACAAGCGCTATGGACACAGCTGACGATCTATGCCTTTCTGACAGTGAGCTGGAGTCGTGCTCTTAAATGATTAAGATAATATACAATAAAATAAAACACACCATACGCTATTCACAACATTCACGTACAATATTTTTGCACTTATCTACTGCTTAATGATTATGTTCTTGCCCCGCCGGGGTTGTGTGTGCTGCTCACCGCCATCTATCTGCTCACCGCCCGCCTTTTCATATTTGAAAAAACATTTTTCAAATATCTTTATTTTTCTAAATAATTATTTTCTAAATTAATGTTTCGTTTTCTTTTCTTTTTTTAATAAAATTCTGGCTCTCAAGAAAATGTGCGCAGATAAATTTCTTTCCCCACACGTCATATACAGTTTTTACTGTTTTTTGACTAAATAAATAAATAAATCTATATCATATAAAAACGGTCAGTATCTACTGCAGACGCGCGTTTCTCATTCAGTCGGCGGTGACCTCATGTAAACAGATCGCAGCGCTCCGTCCGTACGTACGTATACGGGAAAGTAAAATTGATTTATAGGCAAATCTTTGCATTATAGAAGCATAGAAACACTTCAGAAATATATAACTTGTTTATTATTTACAAAATAAATGAATATATTTGTTCAGAAAGAAAAATTAAGCGAGAAATAAAAAAGCATCCAATTTACACAATTCGACTGCTTTTTTATTTCTCGCTTAATTTTTCCCTCGGAGCAATTATACTAATTTCTTTTGTAAATAATAAACAATTTTCATGTTTTTGCAGTGTTTCTATGCTTCCATAATGCAAATTTTTGTCTAGAAATCATTTGTTCAAACCAACTTTTGAGTACTCATTGCGGTTCAACCATTCGGAATATTCACGTAGTGACGTAGTCACGTAGTTATTAGACAAAATGTGCTTAGAATTGTCTTAAGAGCTTATTTTCGAAGTTTCGTCGTTTCCTCCCCGGACACCACACACACACACGCACGCACACACACACACACACACACACACACACACACACAAATTTGTTCTTTCTACATTTTCGTTTGTTCCTTCTTTCCACTTTACCCTGGCTCTAGCTATGCGATCCCATAAATTACTTATTTCGCTAACAAATTCGTCTTGTCACCTCTTTCTTTGTCTTCTACACGTCTCCATCCTACTCTTGGGTCCCACTGGGTGTCTGCTTACATCCATATTTCCGGTTCGAGTCGGATGATATGTCCTCCCCATTTCCATTTAATCTTTTTGCCTCTTGTGCTGCATCTTTTCATTTTGTCTTCTAATGTCAACATTCTTGATCCTATCTCTTAGATTGATATTTAGCATTTTCCTCTCCATTTTCCTTTGGCAAATCTCTATCATATTTCGCTCTTTTACATTAAGAAAACATGTTTGTGCTCCATAAATGAGGGTAGGTAACACACAGCTGTCAAATATGTGTCTTTTAATTGCTGTCTTCTTCTTTGTTGTTCAATAGAAATGATAAACTGTAGAATTTCCGTCATGCGTTAGTGATCCGAATATTAATTTCTTTTTCTTGTCTATTTTGGAAAGATGCGAAAGATAAGAAAGTTTATATTAGTAATGGGAAATTATTGCAATTATATCACTCTGTAGATAAACAACTATGTTTTCGTGGCAATCAATGTAGCCTCAATGTACACATAACCTCCCAATTCTAAACGAATACGGTAGTTTATTCCAGACGTATATGAATTAACTTGAGTAAAAATTAACCGTGAAGTATTATAACCTTCCGTATTATATTGGTACTACTAAGGATATTGTAATTTTCATTATTTCCATTCTTATTGGGTATTAGTGTCGAATTCGTGTTTAGTGGTGGCGGCGAAAACTACGTTAAGAGTATGCCTGTAGTGCCATTTTTCTAACTTTGCCCCCTATGGCCACAATGGAATATCACACATTTCTCGTCTTCCTCGCTCGTGCCGGTAGGTGTCGCATGATCACAAACACTGCTTGATACGGTCGTGATCATCCGATATCTAGCGGCAAGACTGAGAAAGACGAGAAATACCGTGACATACTCCATCATGAAGACGGGTCTGAAGGGGTAAAGTTACAAAAATCGCCCTATAAGCTATGAACACATTTGTCGTAGACGACAAAACATGGAGAATGACGGGACTCGGTAATTGAAAGCCCGTCATTGGATGCAGGCGGCGTATGCGCAGAACAATTCTCTTCAGAACTGCCGTGTTACGTCTTTAAAAATCACAACTTGCAAAAACTCTCTACTTCGAAAAAATGCAAGCTCTAAGAGCCCCTTCACAAAGAGCCACTCAGCAGCGCTTCGAAGCGCCACATCTGCTGGAAATGCATTGGTGGAGATGATCACACGTGTCTGCTGTAAATGCATTGGTTTAAATGGAAGTAATCACACGAGCAGCGCAGTAGCGCGGTGATTCATTCCCATTACCAACAGTTCAGTCGCGGTTCCGCATCACCGCCATCGGAACACAGTTCTAAATGGCAGCCTTCACACCAAGCCAGCCAAAAGCACCACTGAGCTTAGGCGTTTCCATCTTTATTACTTTGCATCCGCCAACACCCACATCTTCGGAATGACTCACGAATCCTTCGTTTCCCACGCCCAATCGGTGGCTCCGTAAGAAAGTAAACTAACACCAATGTGCCTCCCTGCAAAATGAAAATAGTTGGCTGACTAACCTTAACAAATTTGAATGTATTGTTTCATTTGTGCTGATATTTAAACAGCATAAACTAGTGGTGCTAAAACAGCGCGGACCTTCTCGCCTTTAGTGAGAAGTATGTAATAAGTCCTATTTATACCACAATTCCAATACAACAACACCTCTCCGAATTAACTCATCTCGGTCATCATTTTTTGTAAAAGTCATTTGAAATCGTAGAACACTTGGAACGAAAATTAATGTTACCCATTTTTTTTTTCAATTTTTATTCCGTGTAAAGTTTTAGATATAATGTTAATATAATCCAAACCCAACCAATTCAAAGGAAGCGCCTCTGGTGGTTACCTGCGTTTATTTCGAATGCCAGGAACAGTAGTCATTTCTAACTTTCAGAAATGAAACATATCAGCGATCAAAATTTCTTGAAGTAAAAGAAGTAATTTGTTAGTTCTAAGTTAAATGTATTATCTTCCTTCAATTTACTTTCTTTTATAAGAATATCAATAGCTTCCAAACACCTTTCAACTTATGTTCACAAAGCGCAGTAAATTCCGGAGCGGGTGACTACGTTTATAGGCAAATTACACAAAAAATACTCATATTTGCAACAACAACAACAAAAAAAAGACCATGACCTTACACGGGCATGTTTTTACGAACACATTAAGAAACTAGTGGTGCTACAGAATGGCACAGACTTTCCCGTATTAGTTTTCCAGTTCCTTTGGTCCCGGCTAGCTATTCGGACTTGCCACATAATCTTGCCAGCAGCCATCTATTGCCGCCCAATGTATATTTTTTTTTACAGTTTCTTAATTTTTCGATTTTCTAATAGTAGAACGTAAATATTATTTAAGAATATTAAATAACAATAAAACATCGCCCTAAATGGCAATTTTCTTTGAAAAATGCTGACCCGTTTTTAAGAATACGGCATTTAAGCGCTACTAAAAATGCGAAATTTGAAGATATATTTCACAGAAAATGTTGGAGTTTTTTAAAACCTTCATTTGAAATTATTTAAGCACATACACTCACAAATACAATAGTGTTTACAAATTGCTGAAATGTGCATATTGACAATGTGAGATACTTTTCAAAAAATTGCATTTGTGTATTTTTGCAAAAACAAAATGAATATCCCCAAATGAACATTACAGCATATTAAAGAGTGCAATTTGCATTATCTGTTCGAAAAGTTTGAAGAAAAAATTTGGAGCAATTTATGAGAAAATCTTGTTTTTGTAATTTTTTATAATTGCACATATTGCACGAAAACTACTAAAATTTTGAAAAACATTTTTATGATTTTTATGACCTTTATGAAAGAACTCAATATGCAGAACAAATTTTATTTGAAGAAAAAATCGCAATCTTCAGTTTTGTAGTTGGAGAAAGACGCCGAAAAAAGCGTCTTTGAGCGTTTCGGAAAATGCGGATTTTTGATCTCATTTTATCAGAAAACTATTAAGTTTTCGAAAAACTTTATGTGACGTTATTTAAAGAACATGTGCTCATCAATACAATAATGTGAACAAATAGTCGGTAATGCAAATATTAACGACGTGAGAGACAAGTCAACAATATTAAATTTTTGTAATTTTTGAAAAAACAAAAGAATAGACCAATATGAAGTTTATATCATCTCATAGAGTACATTAGGCACTACCCTACTAACAGTTTAAAGAAAAAATTAGAGCCGTTTTTTGAGAAAACCTTGTTTTGTTATATTTTAAAATTGCACATTTTGCACGCGTTGGTGCGCATAACCTATTAAAATTATCAAAAAAGTGCATGAACATAATGAAAGAAATCACTATGGAGAAAAAGTTTATGTAAAGAAAAACTCTCTATCTTCAATTTTGTAGTTGGAGGAAAACGGCGAAAAAAATTCAAACTTTTGGAATTTTCGAAAATTCACACCTAACCGCGAAAATCGGACCTAAGCCACCTTTAGAAGTGTATTTTACTTTATTCTTACAAGAAATTTAAAGAAAAAATTTGGATCCGTTTGTGAGAAAATTTTGAAAATGTCCGGGGGTCTTCATGTAAATCACCCCTAAAAATTAATGAATGTTTTTCAAAATCTCAGAACATGGACTCAGGCCAAATGGACAGGGCTTTATTCAATTTGGAAAAAATCGTACGTATAGTTTAGGCGTTAGTGTTGTCCCCTGACGCTGGAAACTAGTGGTGCAACAGAATGGCACAGACTTCTCCGTATTAGTTTTCTATTTCCTTGGGTCTTCGCTAGCTATTCGGAATTGCCACAAACTCTTTCACCAGCTGTCATCTATCACCGCCAAAAGTATATTTTTTTGTCATTTTCTTAATTTTTCGGTTTCCTATTGGTAGAACGGAAACATTAATTTTAGAATAATAAAGAACACAAAAACGTAGGAGTAAATGGCAATTTTCTTTTAAAAATTATGTGCCGTTTAAGAGAAAATGGCGTTTTAGCGCTACTAAAAATGCGAAATTTGAAGCTCATTTTCACAGAAACTTTTTGAGTTTTCAAAATACTTTATCTGAAGTTATTTGAAGCACTTACACTCACAAATATAATAATGTTTACAAATTGCAGGTAATGTGCATATTAAAGATGTGAGAGATCTTTCAAAAACTTACAATTATGTAATTTTTGAAAAAACAAAAAATAACTCAAAATAAACTTTACGCTATACTAAAGAGCGTAATTAGCACTATCCGTTACAAAGGTTTGAAGAAAAAAATTGTGACCATATATGAGAAAATGGCGTTTGAGCGTTTCTGAAAATGCGAAATTTTGAGCTACTTATCATAGAAAACGGTTGTGTTTTCGAGAAACTTTGCTTGACATTATTTAAAGCACATGTACACGTAAACATAATAATGTGAAAAAATCGCCGCTAATGTAAATATTATCGACGTGAGAAACGTGAAAAAATTTACATTTTTGTAATTTTTGAAAGAACCAACCTATAGAGCAATATGGCTTTTATGTCATCTGATAGAGTACATTTATCACTGTCCCTACCTAAAGTTTAAAGAAAAAATTTGGAGCCGTTTTTGAGAAAATCTTGTTTTTGTAATTTTTGAAAATTGCACATATTGCACGCAATATTGCGTGAAAACTACTAAAATGTTGAAAAACATTTACATAACCTTTATGAAAGAACTCAATATGCACAACAAATTTTATTTGAAGAGAAAATCTCTATCTTCAATTTTGTAGTTGGAGAAAGACGCCGAAAAAAATTCAAACTTTCACAATTTTCGAAAATTCAGTTATTCGTGAAAATTGGACCTATGCCATATTTAGAAGTGTATTTTACTCTATTCATACAATAAATTTAAAGAAAAAATTTGGAGCCGTTTTCGAGAAAATTTTGAAAATCCCCGGGGGGCTTCAAATAAAGTACCTCCAAATTTTGAAGAATCTTTTTCAAAATCTCAAAGATTTGACTCGAACCAGATCGGTCGGGGAATATCCATTTTGGAAGAAATCGTACGTATGGTTTAGGCTCTAGCAGTGTTCACAATGTCCGTATAGTTAGCACACCCACTTATTCAAAAATTAAAAAAGACTATACCATAATTTTGTTCCAATTTTGAACTAATTTATACTCACCTTAAAAAATTTTCTACCAATGCAGAACATCAAAATTTACAACGTGTCCCGTGGGTGCGCTAACTTAACGTTAAGTTAGCATACCCACACAAGAAAAATGCGTTAAACCAAAAAAACAAATATACCATAATTTTGTACTAATTTTGAACTAATTTATACCCACCTTAAAAAATTTTGAACCGATGCACAACATCAAAATATACAACGTTGAAGAGTGGGTGCGCCAGGTTAACGTTAAGTTGGCAAACCCACACAAGAAAAATGCATTAAACCAAAAAAAACAAATATACCACAATTTTGTACTAATTTTGAACTAATTTATACCCACCTTAAAAAATTTTGAACCGATGCACAACATCAAAATATACAACGTTGAAGAGTGGGTGCGCCAGGTTAACGTTAAGTTGGCAAACCCACACAAGAAAAATGCATTAAACCAAAAAAACAAATATACCACAATTTTGTACTAATTTTGAACTAATTTATACCCACCTTAAAAAATTTTGAACCGATGCACAACATCAAAATATACAACGTTGAAGAGTGGGTGCGCCAGGTTAACGTTAAGTTGGCAAACCCACACAGGAAAAATGCGTTAAACCAAAAAAAACAAATATAACACAATTTTGTACTAATTTTGAACTAATTTATACCCACCTTAAAAAATTTTGAACCGATGCATAACATCAAAATATACAACGTTTAAGAGATGGTGCGCCAAGTTATGATTGAGTGTACATTTTCATGACCTAAAATATTGCCAAAAATGATCAATAAAATGCTTGGAATATGTTTTAAAAATACCGTAAAAGCAAAGAAAATGATGCAAAAAATGTTATCAAAAACAGTTCGTATGAGCAACTCATTCTGTTCAATACATTACTGCTGTAATCGAGACTACTTCTATTTGTTCAAGTGAGCCCAACTTTAAATGTTTCGCTTTCGACTGTACTTTACCAGAAAATCTCTGTCGTTAGTTATCCCGACTAATCGGCTGAACCGACATTGGCGCTGAATTGCGACACATACAACAGCTGACATTACAATAAGTGAGCGAAGAAATGGAGTTGGCTACTCAGGAATTCTGTGGAGCATCTCGTTAATGTTATTTGAATCAAGTACCATAAAAATGAGATTAAAATTGATGAAATAAGCGAAACATGCATTAAAATGAAGGAAGAAGTTAAAAAATAAAAGTTGTTATTCGAAATCGACGAAAAATGGCAAAAAGTCTTATAAAAATGGGTCATTTCCTTTTGTTATAATATATCATGATAGATGATAATACTAAACGGCATTGTTCTGAAGTGAAAAAAAATCACATTTCATTAAAATCTGCTCCCTGGTTACGAGGTACAAAGTGTTTATGGCTTTTTATTATATTCCGATTGTCTTGTTTTGGTTCGCTCGTTATGGATGTGAATCACTGAGAAAAAGTGTAGGTGGTTTTATGCCTAATTCAGTATTTAAAATGTGAATATGCCTGCAAAAATACTTATTTATTGTATTAATATGTTTTGAAATTATTACTTACATTTCCGTATAGTTTGGAAATATTAAGGAACACCATGTTAGTATTCTCTGATTTTAGTATGTCATCAAATCGTTCACCATCTTTTGTTCATCAACGTAATGTAGCCTGTTTACTGGAAACAGCATGTAAACTACAAGTTGTTATAATCTTTCGATATCAGGCACTATTAATCAAAGAACAAATTGCGTCAGTCATGTTAATAATATGAGTAACATGCAATGTTATTTAAGGAACATTACGTATTAATACACACGTGCTTCTCCACTTTCAAAGTGGAATGACGTAAGCCCTTTCACTTCCATATACCTATTTAAGAGACCATTGGTGGAGAATTGTAAGTAATCAAACAATACTTGAAATATCCTGAGATGCTCGAAAGACACAGCAATCAACAGATATTGTCGCGTCAAGATTCTAAAAATTTCGTGTGGAAAATCCAGTAAACGATGGGGGGGGTGGAGAAACGCCACCTTTTGTTCGCCGGCCTGCTCTCCTAAATGATCAACGTTATTCTGTGAAGTTTTTCCTGCGCACAGTACCTGAACCAGTACCCTCTCCACACAGGCCTTGGCGCTACGTCATTTCCGAACCGACTACGTCACAACGAGTAGGTATATTGAAAAATTTCTGTAGGGGACCGGGTATTCTCGCAAGATTCCTCGTTGTTAGTTTCGCTGCATTTTGCTACTTCGTGGGTTTGCGAAACTGCGTGCTTTGACTTTCGAATATGTTTTTTCCGTGTTGTGTTCCTTACTGTAAGGGAAATTATCCAACGGGACCGAAAGTGCAAATATTTTCCCTGTCGTGTGAAAATAAAAATGCAGAATTACGAAGGAAATGGCTCAAGGCTGTGCCACGTGATTTCACACTTTCGAAATATACAAAGGTCAAGTTAGATCATTTAGAATTATTAAACATATTATAGCATTATTATGTACATCCAAATATTTTGTTTAACGTTATATTTATGATACAGATACGCGTTTTATTATACACATTTGTTTTCAACTACTCAAAGTGAGGTTAAGTGTATAGTTGGTTACAGAAACTAATGTTGCGAAATGTGAAACCAATTTGTTGAGGACTAAAAAATAAGGTGAACTTTAATATTGTTGCCTTATTTTGTTCAATATAACAATCTTGGAATTACGAAGAAGTAGATAAATAACAAGGGGAGTAAGATGAAGGGAAACATTTGATTTAATAGAAAAAAATCTCATAAATATTGTAAACTGTTTACGTTAATGAGTTCAGATTAATTTTATTTAATTTTAATATTTCTGTTACTTTGTGGAAATATTTTTGAGTATGAAATAAATTTTGTGATTGTAATTAACTATTTCTTCAATTAATTCTTCCTGTTTGGATGGTTAATTTTTTTTTTGCACGATCGTAAACTTGGAATTGAAATTTTTCAGTTAGTCCTAAATAGGTCAAAGGACAATTATGACTTTAAAGGCAACTAGTTCTATTTTTCCAATTTTATCTCTTGTGTTGTTAATTAAAAGCGTTTTATTGGAAGCTATATTCTATATTTAATTTCATATTGTACAGTGCAGTATTTACTCAATTTATTTGTAATGCCAGGAATATATGATAATGTTACAGTAGGAAAATTATTTTTATTATTTTATTTATAGTAATTCTTAGTTCAATAAATTTTCTGTATATCAAATCAAAAACTCAATCTCATCAAAAAGTTGCTAAGTGAACCTTTTGTTGGTGTACTTGATATATTTTATCATTAAGTTTAAATGGTATATAATTTAAATCATGTCTAGAAGTTATCAGCATTTCTTATTTGGGAATTTATTTAATTTTTGGATTTTATTTAAATAGATATCTATGGCTTGTAAATGGGAAATGGATGGAAACATGGACAATATGCCAAGAGATGTAAGAATGTAGACGTTTGAGACGTTAATTTCTTCAGTATCATTAACAAATTCAAAACTTTTTATGAAATTTTTAGTATTTCTATTTAAGAACATGTTTCATAATAAAATCTAAATATTTACAAGAAGCATTCAAAGGTATATCTATATTTGTTTATATTCCAATTCCCCATGTATTCCGGCAAATTACGTAGCAATTAATGAAGTTAAAATGTGTATACTCAATACCTACTAAAAGTATTAGTAGGTTTTGTTATTCGTCGGTTTTTCTTTCTTGGCGCGCGGGGGGGTGTCAATAAAATGGAATATCTCACGGCATTTCGCGTCGTTCTCAGTTGTGCCACTATCGTGCAGTGCTGGCGATCATGTGACTTCTGGCGGCACAACCGAGAACGACACGAAATACCATGAGATATTCCATTTTATTGACACCCCCGTGCGTAAAGAAAGAAAGAAGTATAATTAGATAACCCAGTAAATTAGTATTCTCTTTTGTTAGAAAATACTCTGAGCTATTGCCGAAAAATTAGCTGAAAAAGCTTGCAGGTATGTAACTGTGGCATGCAAAGACGTAGAGTCGCAGAGAACCCACTATGCGTTGAGTGTAAAAGGCGCTTGCCTTCTAGAGGTGACGTCACGACACAGCGCCGAGGCCTGTGTGGAGAGGGTGCTGCCTGAACCCCCTGAGTTCATTCGCCCAGCGGAAGGTAGGGGGGAGGCGCATTGTACGCGACAGGTAGCATTGAGGGATGGAAACGGTAGGGGGATGCTCAGGTAGAAAGCTCAATGGAAACTCCTTTCTCTCTTCCTTCTGAGAAGGGCAGCTTTTGTGTTCGTGCCAAAATTCCCCATCTACATTCACTATTTCTTAACAATTTTGTAAGTACATTTCATAAAATAATATGTTGTTTGGTATTCAACTGTTGGTACTGTTAAATGTTAATTGTCATGATGAAAGAATGCAATGAAGCACAAGAAATTGAATTATCACTCACAATTCTAACAGAAATTTTCATTGAATAAATGTTTTGATATCGAACATCAAATGTATAATTAAAAGTATTATAATTATTTATGAATAAATGTCTATTGCAATAGCAAAAAAAGGTGGGAATGTCATTACAACATGTACAAGAAATATGGTATAAATAATAAATATAAAATATAGTACAGAAAATTAATGCAATGCAAAAATAAAATACTCTTAAAACCGAAACCAAATAGCACAACAACAGTCAACAAATTCAACAAGAGTACAATGTCAAAAAGCCGAACTTTAAGTCTGGAACTTTCGATAGAATAAGGAAACCATTCATTCTATTATACTTGAACGACAAAATTCCCCCCCCCCCAAAATGAAATGAGGAAACATATGCAAAAACTTTGAAAAAACAACACCATATAATTTTTTCAATCCCCGGAAAATGTTTTTTTAGTCAACTATTAAATGTGGGTACTTCTAAGATACTCACAGTGCGCTAAAAACTGTAATTTGTTGTTCAGATAAATAATTAATCAGCTTCTAAATATGAAACTCGTTCAGATAAAATTATAAGTGCAACAAAGAAAACAACATAATTTCGTCTGAACACATCAGATACTACAGATACTTTCGTTTAGTGTATCCACTTATTATATTAGTTTAGTGAAGTATACTCTAATTCAGTAAAGAATCATTGATTATCATTATATTAATTCCTTGCGTGTAATTAAAAATTCATAACTAACAATCAGAATTCAGAAGAAGGATCAAAATCGTTTATTTACGCCATTATAACACAGAAGTGGCCAACATATTTCCAGTCGGCCATGAAACATCGACAAAAATATACATAACAGACTACTTAATAACTACATCAAATAAAATTAAATTGGTGAAGTGATAAAATAAAATAAAATTGGTGAAGTAAACGTTGATTTGAAACAAGCTGACTAACGGATCAACACTAACGGATCATCACAATAAAGCATTTGGTCTTCACATGTTATAAATGTAAAATTTATAAACGTCAGATGTATTTACCCGAACTAAAATGTACGTCAGAAAAACTTCTGTATCAGTTGCGACTCTTTTTCACTTTCCGATATTTATACATGTATTTTCTCTCATTCCTTTCTTAACATTTCGTGGGAACTAATGTTTACATGGTTTTATCAGCTTCTTCAAATATGTCTTCTGAAATATGTCCAATATCTTTCATTTGAAAGCATTTTTTCCCCACCAAGTTACTGAGGACTCCATATGTATAGAATAGAAGGCCCACTAAAATGTAGGTCTATTTCAGAACCAATACATTCATAAATGTATGCCTCGAATGGTAAAGGTGGGCTTGAATTTCTCCAAATGTAACACGTGGATAAAGAAATGTAATTGCTCTCGTACAAAATTGTGGTATATTTGTTTTTTTTGGTTTAATGCATTTTTCTTGTGTGGGTTTGCCAACTTAACGTTAACCTGGCGCACCCACTCTTCAACGTTGTATATTTTGATGTTGTGCATCGGTTCAAAATTTTTTAAGGTGGGTATAAATTAGTTCAAAATTAGTACAAAATTGTGGTATATTTGTTTTTTTTGGTTTAATGCATTTTTCTTGTGTGGGTTTGCCAACTTAACGTTAACCTGGCGCACCCACTCTTCAACGTTGTATATTTTGATGTGCATCGGTTCAAAATTTTTTAAGGTGGGTATAAATTAGTTCAAAATTAGTACAAAATTATGGTATATTTGTTTTTTTGGTTTAACGCATTTTTCTTGTGTGGGTATGCTAACTTAACGTTAAGTTAGCGCACCCACGGGACACGTTGTAAATTTTGATGTTCTGCATTGGTAGAAAATTTTTTAAGGTGGGTATAAATTAGTTCAAAATTGGAACAAAATTATGGTATAGTCTTTTTTAATTTTTGAATAAGTGGGTGTGCTAACTATACGGACATGTGTTCACAGACGGACGGACAGACAGACGGACGTTTTCCTTTCAATTGGTTTTTCGGGGTCAAGAACCTACAAAAGAGGAGTTCTGGCTACACCACGTATTAGGGGATTTTTTTTCTTAATTTAGCAACTGGTTTTATCCACTTCTTCGTTTTCACGGCCCGGCAATTAATTTTTTTCCGCCGAAAATTGGCCATTTTTTCGCGCAGCATTACATAAGACTGTGTATACGTACACATTACACTGTGTATACGTACACATTACGTATACAACACATTACACTGTGTATACGTACGTATACGGGAAAGTAAAAGTGGATAAATCCAATTGCTAAATTAAGAAAAAAAATCCCCTAACACGTGGTGTAGCCAGAACCCCTCTTTTGTGGGTCCTTGATACCGAAAAACCAATTGAAAGGAAAACGTCCGTCTGTCCATCCGTCCGTCTGTCTGTCCGTCCGTCCGTCCGTCCGTCTTTGAACACTGCTAGCGCGTACGTACGATTTCTTCCAAAATGGATATTGTCTGGTCGATCTGGTTCGAGTCGAAGCTTTGAGATTTTGAAACAGATTCTTTAAAATTTGGGGGTACTTTACATGAAGCCCCCTGGACATTTTCAAAATTTTCTCAAAAACGGCTCCAAATGTTTTATTAAGTTGGCTGTCCGGGTGACGCCGCGTCCATGGCAAAGGTGCCGACGTTTCGGTCGCCATTCTGCGACCTTCCTCAGGGCGTAATGAGGAAGGTCGCAGAATGGCGACCGAAACGTCGGCACCTTTGCCATGGACGCGGCGTCACCCGGACAGCCAACTTAATATTGACTCCGGCCGCGGAAGCCTACGCTCTCCAAATGTTTTCTTTAATCTTTTGGTAGGTATAGTTCCTAATGTATTTTATGAAATGACAAAAACGCCATATTGCTCTATTCTTTTGTTTTTCCAAAAATTGGAAAATTGTAATTTTTTAACTTGTCTCTCGCGTCGTTAATATTTACACTAGCGGCGAATTGTTCGCATTATTATATTTATGAGTACAAGTTCTTTAAATAGTGTCAAGTAAAGTTTATCGAAAACAACCGTTTTCTGTGAAAACTAGCTCAAAATTCCGCATTTTCAGAAACGCTCAAACTCCATTTTCTCATAAATTGCTCTCTTTTCTTCTTCAAAGGCTTGGAACGCATAGTGCTAATTGCACTCTTTAATATGATGTAAAGTTAATTTTTTTTGTTTTGTTTTTTCAAAAATTACACAAATGTAATTTTTTGAAAGATGTCTCATATCTTTAATGTGCACATTACCAGCAATTTGTAAAAACCTATTGTATTTGTAAGTTAATGTGCTTCAAATGACTTCAAATAAAATTTTTTGAAAACTCCAAAATTTTCAGTGGAAAACAGCTTCAAATTTCACATTTTTAATAGCGCTTAAACGCCATTTTCTTAAAAACGGCTACAAATTTGTAACGGAAAATTGCCACCTTTGACGAGGTTTTTGCGTTCTTTAATATTCTAAAATTAATATTTCTGTTCCAACCTTAAGGAAACCAAAAACGTAGGAAAATGTCGAAAAAATGTACTTTGGACGGCAAAAGATGGCAACTGGCACGAGTATGTGACAATTCCGAATAGCTAGGCCAGAGCCAAGGAAATAGAAAACTAATACGGAAAAGTCTGTGCCATTCTGTAGCACCACTAGTTAATTATGAAAATGTCCCATGAGCTTCATGTGTAACCGCCCAAAATTAAAATATCGGTTTCAAATTCAAGGAGCCGCGACATCAACCAGGTCGTCAGGGGAGTATTAATTTTGGAGTAAATCAGCTGAACGGTTTAGCCGCTGGCGGTTGTTCACTGACGGACGGACAGACGTTTTGCCGTCAATCGACTTTTCGGTATCAAAGGCCCACAAAACATGGATTCTGGCCTCTACGTGCTAGAGGATTAATTTTCTAAAACTAACAACTGGATTTCTCCACTCTTTCTTTACCAGAGCCCTGTAATAAGAGTTTTTCTGCCGAAAATGTACCGTTTTTCGTGTAGCTTTACAAAACTCTCTCGTTACTGGGCAAGCGATAGCGAGAAAGAAACAATGAAGTTAATATCTTAGGGCGGGCCGTACATTCTTTGAATCTTCGCCACCAAGTCCGCCTACCTTCGCCGTCCAACCTTCATTTGTTGTGGCCCGCCGTCCAACCAACCTTCATGCGAAATGCCAACCTTCCCTGTCAAGTCCATATCTAAGCTGCGAATTGGTAGTTTTGTCCACAGACCGATATTCAAAATTCGGGGGGGGAGGGGTGAATCGAAAGATTGAAGAGTGAAACCACGGTGTAAGAGATATAGGTGGGTTCACTCCCAGTCTAAAACTGAAGCTAATGTGACGCTAGTTCTCACAGTTCTCGCTATGTAAGCGCTGCGAACGGCTTGGACATTTTTGGGACAAGATGGCGATCCATTTAATAGCTTTGTAACCTCTGGTGGAAGCCAGTAAATAGCGAGACGCCATCATGAATGCCCAACTCGATCGTGCGCACCGTACGGATAAGCGAAGAACTAGCCTCAAACTGGCTTCAAAAATTTTGTCCAAAAGGCGGCTAGTTGACACACCTATATATCTTACACCGTGATGAAACTAATACTTCTTTTGTGCAGTCGGAACGAATCTTCAGAATGCGCGTGCGTGGATTCCTTTAATTCAGGATAGGACTGACCAACTGGTGGCCCGCGATGCCATTTGTTGTGGCCCGCAAAAAGTTTTTAGTCAAAAGTGAAAATCTCTTGTATCCATATTGGGCAAAAACATTGTTCGACTACCGCACGCGCCCTGCCGGGGTCAACAGCCCCTTTAATGTAAAAATAGGTTAAAATTACATATAAGGATTTTTAACGGTAAATTCAGATATTCAAAGTCATCTCGATTTCTTTCACTGCTTTACGCATGGGGTTGTCCTGATATCACGCATGGTTCCATCCCCATCTTCCGTCCTGTTTCACAGCAACCAGCAAGTGCAAAGATCCGCAATCCGAGGAAGTCAGATGTGGATCGCCCGAGTAATGAAAATATGGCCCGCAACCATATTAAGGGTTTAGTTGTGGTCCTTGAGGCCTTGTAATTTGGACACCCCTGCTTTAGTTGATCATTTCAAAGTCATAAATCGTAAATTATAGTTGATGCTTCTACAGATTACTAGCAAGGAGAAATCACTACTTCCCAGCAGGGGATCCATCAAACTATCTGGAAAATGCATTACTGCAGGGGAACAAAGACCACTCCTTCCTCTCCAGATTAATAGTTCTGAGCTACAGTGATCCTTGCACCTGCCTTGCCAGTTTGCCACCCCCACCCCCTTTCAGTGCCCAATCCATGTGACGAATAATCAACATCATTAAGCTACACTATGTTTATTGAGTCACTAAAATTTGCATAATATATTCAAAGAACTGTATATAATGTAAAAAAAATTCATTAAAATATATTGCTGAATTTTTATCTCTGAAAACTTGTTGAAAAATATGAAAATTTCTAAATCACACAGTTTGGAAAAAGTTGGTTGAAAACAACACAATATCTCAAGAAGGCATTTAGGCAATTTTAAATAATTATGTAAGTTATAATTTTTTTCTTCCACACTCATGGTCCAAGATATAAATAAGGAAGAAGGAATTACTATATTTATAATACAAGTCAATGAGCAATAACAATGAATTAATGAGAATATAGAAAAGTCATGGATTCTCAGAGAATTTTTACTTTTGCATTGTATTTCTGTTCTTTCATGACTTTCTTCTTTCTGTCATTCTTCTCAGACTAGACTGATTTATTTTTTTATAAGTTATTGCACAACAGATTAATATTCAAAAGTAGTGAATAATAAATTAATAAGCATGGAAAAAAATTATAAAATTCTCAATCAAATCTCATAATTGAAAGAAATAATGTCATGAAAACATCTTACATTTTGTAAGGAGTTGTCATGTGCTAAGGAAATTCCAATTTCAATAGATGAATTTGTTGATTACTCTATGATTTCCACCAATTCTTTGCATAACTACTTCCAAAGGGTAATGAAAGAACAAAAAAGAGAACAATATCAAATACTATTTTACCAGTAAAATGCTTGTTCTGATTTACCTTTTGTTAAATAGTTCAATCAATGCTCCTAAGAAACATAAAAATAGCCTTTCATGAAATTTTAATTTGATTGACTGTAATGAAATGTTAGCTTGCTTGTATGTTATCACTTCTTTACAGGGTGCTTTCATGAAGAACTTAGTGGAGGTTGTCCCAAAGGATATTATTGGAAAGATGAAAATGAATGTGTAGCGATAGCTGATTGCATGTGTTACTCACATTCTGGAGAGCCTGTTAGAGTAAGCAAGTTCTTCAATAATAGCAATCTTGTCTCTGTGGAATCATGTATGGAAATAATTAGTGTTTTCTCTCTTCAGCCAGGTGCAGTTATTCAAGAATCAGACTGTAAATCATGTCAGTGTGTAAATAATGAATATATATGTGATTCATCACGATGTAAAGAAACAACAATTACATCAGTGATCATTGAAGGAACACCAAGCACTCACCTTCCACCTGTAAATGACAGTAGTGTTTTTCTGTCAACTGCAACACCCCCTCTACCATGCAAAGATAATAAGTAAGTGTATAAGTAGTGTCTTTGTGTGTTTTGTGGAAATAATGAATTATTAGTAGAAATTATGTAGGGCCTTTGAGAACATGTAAACTACTAGTATAAGGAATGCAGTTGTGAAAGAGAAGCTTCAAATAAAATCCAGATCTAATCAACTGCAACTTTTTGGAAAGACCTAATACAGACTTATCTAACTATCTGTCTATCTGTCTGTCTGTATATCTGTCTATCTAACAGATTTCTTCAAATGAGTAAATGAAGAGAAAACAATTAGACATACCCCTTCTTGGTATTAGGTGCTTTTATTTATTTAGTGCTAAAAACAATAAAAGTCTCTATGTGGCAGAGGGAGAACAAATATATTACGGTAACTCCTGATATTTGGTTGTGACAATGAGAATAATTTGTGATTTGACAATATCAGTAAAGGTTATTTCATCCACTCAATCATGACTGACCACACCTATTTCATATTTTTAAATTATTTATCTAGATTAATCCCTCTGGTTGAAGGAAAGGAAAAACTTCCAGATGCTGCATTTTCAGCAAGCAGCTATGGTTCAGGTAATGGGCAACAACCATACTTTGCGAGAATTCTCAGAAAATCAAAAAATGGTAAGATATTTACAATTAATATTTTGCAATAATTTACAATAATAATATTATTTACAACTATTTTTTATAAGCCATTTAGTTTGTTGTCATAACTCTTATTGTGTTATGTAATTTTTTAAGTTATGTAATCATTATAGAGTACGCATGGTCACCAGCAAAACAAGACACAAATCAATTTCTTCAGATCAATCTTGGAAGTATAGAACCTATATACGGTGTGACAGTACAAGGAGGACCAGCTGGTTTTGTGACTAGTTATACTGTACACTATAGCAAAAATGGAGATTTGTATCATTTTGTAACAAGAGATGGTAAAAATGCACATGTAAGTTTTTTTTGTTTTTTTTTAATCCTGAAAGCTTTTAGAAAACAGAAATTTTCATATTATTGCCAGAGAACTATCTATACATGCATTAATAAATAAATAAGACATGTATTGTTTACATGAATTTATGAATTGATTTAAGATTAAAAGTTGTAGATAAAAGATATAAAAGGTATTACTCCATCAGTTGGCAAGTAGTATGCAGTGATATTCATTTGTTGTTTGTTCTTGGTGGTTTTCTTTTGTGAATATGTTAATGAAAAATTGCATTAACATATCATAGGTATTTCGAGGACCAACAAATAATACTGAATCATTGAAACAAATGTTTAATCAACCAGTGGAAGCCCAGTACATACGTTTCATGCCTAAGACATGGAAAAAAAACATTTCCATGCGGGTTGAGATTCATGGTTGTGAAGAAGAGTTATCAACCACTGAACCCACAATATATACAGTGCCTACTACACTAGAAACTATTGTTTACTCAATATACAGTACTCCTTCAGTTGGTAAGTAGTATGCAGTGATATTAAGTCATTGTTTGTTCTTGGTGGTTTTCTTTTCACTCACACAACAGGATATAATAAAATTCAATACATTTAACTAATTCAATTATCAGAAATGTTTGTGTAATACAGTCTGGTAATACTTTCTGGTAGTACTTCTAAAACAAACAAATAGAATAGGAACACCAGGAGGAAGAGTGAGTAATCTCTAATATATTAAGTCTAATGTGTAGAACATGTTGAATTGTTTGTAAGAATCATAATTACATTCTCCAGTACACATGCTGTAAACTTAGTCACCAAGTTAGCTTTTTCACTTTGCAAAAGACTATAAAGTGAACTTGTAGATGGTGGTATTGAATACCTTCCATTTCAACCTTGAGGTTTCTGAAGATGACAATTAAAGAAGAATCATATTTTATTTCGAAAATATCATGTTTTGAAATGTGAACTGTAACTCTACTTTCTTATACTAATGTTCCTTATCTTGTTTTTTTGAGTGAATTGATTGTAGAATATTGCTTCTATTTTCTTATTATATCTTAGAATAATTATTTATACTTTCAGTATTTAGCAACAAGTTAATACTCCATATATGAGTTTTTGTCGAAACTGCATTCTGGTATCTATTCTTCAGATTATCCATTATTTTTTTCTCTTTCTTCAGTGGTTTTATAAAAAGTCAAAATTACGGCTTATTATGGTTTTCTTATCTCTGGAAGCCTGCTCCAGCTGCCTCATTTTTTACTTGTTGATTGTAGTAAGAAAACATTGCTTTTGAATTCCTAATACACTAGAACTGTACTAGCCTCAAAACCAAACATGATACTACATTGCAGATGGTTCTGAGGTGAAACAAACTACTTTATAGGCTTTACTCTCCTTTAGGATCCAATGTCACACTAAATTTTACTAATTTCATATATATTATAATATTGCATGATGATTGCCACTGATTATGTGAACAATTTGTTCTGGAAGTAGCAAAGCCAATAGACCTTAACTGTCTATGCCTCGTTAACTTCATGTGCTTTGCACTGATCTCTCTCCAACTTCATCACCTGGATATAACAGTTAAGCATGGTTTTAGAAGATTTAAACCATCACAAGTCATGAATATACCTTGCTCAGGAGCTAGCCAGGGCTGACCAGGAGCCAATAGTTTAGAGATCTCAGCTAAATCAACATCTAGCATTCAGGAATACCAAAACTTGCAGATATGTTTTGTTTTTTGACGTCTATGTCTATTGAGGAAATAAAATTTGCAAATTAATGCAAAAGAAGAATATTTAAGTTGACCAGAAATATGCCTCCTTGAATGACACTGGCTGTTAAGGGTTAAGTAGACTATTTCATGAACACATACAAGATATTTCAAAAGTGATAATAAATTTAATGATCCAGGGTTCCTCTGAAAATAGCAAAAAATTCTCACAAAGGAAAAATGCTTTTTAATAAGTCAACACATAAATTAAATAACTTTCCTAAACCAACTTTCTAATATGCATCTCTATTTGTAATTAATTGAATATTATAATGACATTTATTTGAAAGATTATTTATAATGAAAGACTTATGATTTCATTTTTCAATTCCGTCTATATCTGCTGGATTAAGACACAAATCTTTTTAAAATTCTTTTCAAATCATAAAATATTAATAATTATTCATTTGTTTCACTTCATAACATGTTTTCTATAAAAACTGTTAATATTTTTAATGTAATGAAGTATAAACATTTACCTCCAGATGACTCAGTGCTAGCTAGCATGCTTGCTTTTCCATGTTGCATGGACCAAAGTTCAATTCCAGGTGGGGGCAAGAATAATTTGTATCTTTGACAAAATGTGACAGACACTCTGACTAGGGCAACAGGGAAGTTGCAGAGAGTACAGGTGGTAATAAATAATGGAAATGGTTTAGGCTAATGATATTTAATTGATGTAAGGAGTTATTCTTAGTCCTAGATGGTGCTTTATCACCAATGTGCTTCATCAATGCTTCTCTGTGGTAGTGCATTGAGAATCTAGATAGTCTTTGAGCTGATAACTACAGATATGGAAAATTGATTGATACATTTACATCTCAATGTGATCCACACAACTTTATACAAAATGAAAAGATTCTTATGAAATATTCAAAGCTGTGTTAAATAGATCAAAAGCAGACCTCAAAGTTCAGAAAATGAAAATTAGTGCACTTGCTTATATTAGGATTGTTTTACTCATGATAATGTACATGGTCAATGACCCTTTTTGAAAACTCTTGTTTTGTATCAGAATGTGTATTTTCCTCAAAATCTCAGGATAAAACTTTTGCATTATTATATTTTTTCTCTTCCTGCAAAAAAATGGAGAAGTAACAATTGAAAGGAAAAATATATTTAAATATATAAATGTAAGAACGAATTTTAAGATTCAATTATAAGCTCTCAGATTTTGGACCTTCATTACAAGATAATTTTGTTATCAATTTTTCACAAAAACTGACTACCACTATGTATAATATACTAAAACATATAGATAAAAATAAAAAATTAAAGTAATTTGAAGTTCAATAGTATTTTTATTAATAGCATCTAAGGGCAAAAACAGGCAAGCTTATAAAACCCACTACATTTGCCTGAGGTCATTAAAAACAACATTAAAATTATCAAAGATTATAGGATTGCCATTCATGTTCCTAAATTATCTATTATAAGATAGAATAAGAAACCAGTGCTCTTATTCGTTGGTTGTTGCCTCCTTTGATAAATAGAGGATACAGTATTTGCAAAAATACTATGTGATGCATCACAGTTCACATTAGCAAAATCTTGAAAATGCAATTTTTTCATTTGTAAAGAAACCTTTTTGCTTTTACTAGTGGGACAATTCACTCTTCTATTTATTACAATTTACTTTTAATCTAAATTTGATGAAAAATATTCACATTTTTTCAACAATAAATTTTATCAACACTAACATTATGGACTACCTCTTTTAAGTTTTGTATAAGAAAATTGAGGGAATTCAAATTAAATTTTCAATTATAATATCTTTTCAAAATATACTTGTATTACATTTGTTTGTCAGTAGGATAATATATACTTTCAGAAAATAGTTATAAAAATTATATACTGTTGAACTAAACTAAAGAACATTTTTTTTTTTGTTTTCACAAAATTGATTGTATTTTGCAAAGAAGATTTTGCCTTCCAAGCAAGATTCTAAGTCAGTCTCCCAATAAATATTATTAATTGTACAAAAAATCCCATAAACAACCAAGAACCAGTGTTTGAAAACATGGAATATTTATTTGAGAAATTGATATACCTACTCATTTTAATGAAGTTACCTATATAATATTTCCGGGTTCAAATATTTTAAAGATATACAGAAGAGAGCAGCTGAGTAACTATTGAAAAAGAGAACACAAAAATGGATCCCTTTCAAAATAGAATGTGTGATAATTCTAATTAATATAGTAAATTGTAAAATCACATGTACCATGTACATTTGTCATAAAACAGTTTTGTTTTATGAATATTTCTATTTGCTGAACATTTCTCCTTTATTTTCTTAAACATAAAAAAAGTTGAGATGTTTCTGATGTAGTCTAGGAAGCTTCAGGCTTTCACTGATCTTAGATATCTCATTTCTGAAGCTTGTATACTATTGATTTTCTTTCTCATCAATACCCATGACTTGCTACCATATAGCAAAACTGGTAATGCCATCAAATTATTAGTTGCTTCTCTCTTCTTGTCTTGAAGAATACAAGAAAAGAGAAGCAACTAATAGAGAGAAGCACAATAGTGAGCTTCTCTCATATTGTGCCTCATATTTGTTGGAAGTGATGGAGTTTGATATCAATATCGTTCACATAATCATAGCGCAGATCACAACCAAGGTAGTTAAAATGTCTTCCTTCTTCCAATGGTGAATTGTAAATATATATTTTTGATCTGATGGACAATTTCCCTCGAAAGTCATTACTTTACTTCTTTTGATAGAGATTTTGAAGTTGTAATATTAAGATTTTACTCAATATATGAGCATTTTTCTGGAGTTCATTTTCATTTGTAGCAATTAACACCTGGTCATCTGCAAATAATTATTGCAGATTAATCTGAGTTTTAGATAATTTCAATTTCCCCAACAAATTCCATCAGAACATTCTCTCTTCCAACTCTAAGAGTATCATCTAAATATACATTAAAAAATGTTGGGACAAACTGTACCCTTGTGAACTCCTTGATTTACTAGAAATGTTTTTCTCTGTAGGTAATTCATACTTATATTTACCTCTGTTCCAATATATAATGATTTTATACTTGCTATTATTTGCTTAGGATATCCTCTGGTCCCTAATTTCCGCCATAGCTTTCTTTTTACAACTCTACCAAAACCTTCTCAATGTCTGTGAAGATATGGATTTCCAAATTATATTCTTTTCGCTTACCTGTCTCAGAATAAAGATATTATCATAGCACAAGCGGCCTTCTTGGAATTCACATTGTTCATTTAATAGGTGTACTTCATTAATGTTTTTTTTAATTTATTGTTTAGAATTCTCGTATATGCCTTATGACAGAGAACACTGATTCCTCAATAGTTTCCAGGATCATTTTTATCTCTTTTCTTAAAAATGGGGATAACATCTGCAGTCTTCCAGAATTGGGGAATTCTTCCATTTTTCCAGCACATGTTCATAAAATGTAATAGTCTAAGTTTAAAGAAAAAGTTACTATTCATATGTAGTTCTGCATTCAATGCCTACATTCCTCGTACTTTTCTATTCTTCGTTTTTGTCAGAGCTGTTTCCATTTCATTCATTCTGACATTATCTGATTTGCATATTATATAGGCTATAAATATTTATGTATGTGTCTCCACATGCTTTATATTTGTATTTGTAATATTTACTTATTTGTTCTAAATGCTTGTGTGTGTCACATGTGCGTGCTAAATAACTTTTCCCACATCATATAATGATAAGATGAATGAAATAAATAATAGAACATAATAAAATAATCGTAATGAAATGTTTTAATGATTCTGTACAGAATGTATGGATGAGATGGGATTAGATAATGGAATGATGAGAGATCAACAAATCAGTTTATCATCAATAAAAGATAATGATATAAACAAGTATGGACCCTCTCAGGTGCATTTAAGTGCAGAAGTAGATGTTCTCCGTAGAAGAAGTGGCTCTTGGAAACCTCTCTTAAATGACAAAGACCAGTGGATACAGGTTAATAATATTCCATTATTGCATTGTTTACCTTTTGAAAATACTGTTTTAAGCATTTTAAAAAAATGTAATTCTTTATCTGCAGTTTGATTTTCTGGAGCCACGAAACTTAACTGGTTTTGTGACAAAAGGCTCCGAAAATTCGAATGACTGGGTAGAAGCTTTTAAAATATTATACAGTCATGATGGTACAGCCTGGAATCCTTTTCTTGGAGAAGATGGCTCTGAAAAAGTAAGTGTGTTATTTTCTATTTTTAGGTTAAAATTAAAGAAAACATTTCATTTCCAGCAATAACATTTAACAATTTACAAATTATTGAAGAATATCATGAAGAAACAATTTTGAGAATTATTTACAACAAAAATTAATAATTGTTTTAAAAAATCTATGCATAAATCTTGTTTAAAAAAATTAAATTTATACTAATATTTTGAATAAAATCATTATGAACAAAGAATGTTAGTTTTACCTTTCAGTGGGATTCATTAAATTATGAATTAGATAAATTTATGAATATATTATCATTATGAACTATTTAGGTATAAACAAAATGTCTGTTTCTATTCGTCCATTAGTCCCCTAGTCACTGCCAAGGTGTTCCTGGTCTTCCCATCTCTTCTTTGGTCAGTCTCTTTCTCTTTCACCTCTCAGTCTATACTTTAGCATCTGTTCTGGTATCCTGGTTGGTTTCATTATTTTTATGTGATTTTGCTTTTTCTTTTGATATTTTACCAAGTATTTTGGTTTTGAGATTCTTCCTTATTTCTTATTTTCTCTTTCCTTGACTCTTTTAATATTGTCTCAGGTATCTTATTTGGGTTGCTTTAACTCTTTATCTATCGTTGTTTATGATTTTTGAATACCCATGTTTCACTGCTGTGGAGTATTTTTGAATACCCATGTTTCACTGCTGTTGGTTTTTTGTTAGTATGATATTATGGAGTCTAATTCTTGTTTCTGTGTTCATGTGTTGGAAACGTCTTTTTATACAGCTATTCATTTTGCTGTAACCTCTTGTATTTTAATTATTCCATTTTTCATGTAGGTTTCTAACTGCTCATATTGTGAGATCTTCAAAGTTTTCTTCCATAAGGAAATCCCATAGCATTTTCCTATTTATTCTGTCACATGCCTTTTCATAATCTATGAACAATACGAATGTTTCCAGGATCTACTCATTTCTTCTTTTAATTATGTATATTCTATCAACTGTCCCTCTGCCCTCCCTAAATCTGCATTGCTCCTCTCTCATTATTTCCTCCTTGTGTTCAATTAATTAATTAATATTAATTAATTTATATTTTAGTACACTTGCATATACAGTAGCTTGTTTGCTGCAGTCTGCATAGCTATTTCTCTGAAACTTTCACTTTTATTTTTTTGTCCTTTTTTGAGAAAATGTATCACTAGTCCAATTTACCACTCTGTTGGGACATTTAGTATAATTTATTAAAATAATTTTCCTAATCATTTCCATTAAACAGAGTTTTCCTCTAAAGTATCTGGAAGTATTTTTGGTAGTGAAGTTCTTCAACAAAATAGCAACCAATTTTCTCTACATATGAATGTAAATAAAAGAGCATAATTGCATTTCTTCCAATTTAGAAATATTTGATGGCGTGTTTGTTAAGTGACTGAAAACTAAAACATTTTCTTCAAGGTTTGTAATAAAAACATATTCAACTCATTTTGCTTTGTTGTTTTTGAAATTTTATTAACAAAGGTTTGTCCTTTTGTCAGTTTTTTATTCACAACTTGAGTTGCAATACTACATGTAAATTTTACAATCAATGCAATACTTCAAGCAAATTGTACATTTAATCACTAAAACCTACTCTCACACATGCATCACCAAACATACTCTCAAACCTACACTGGTAACTCTCTGATAGTTGGAATGTGTAGAGTGCTAAATGATTGCCACTGTAATATACTAAATATAAGTTCATGTATCACACTAAAGATAAGAGTAAATTATTGTTGTGGAAGTATTAGTGAGGCAAGTCTGCAATAGCTGTTGTGATTTTGATATATTCTTTCATTTTATTGAATAATGGACTATCATCCCTTTATGTTAAACCATTTATGATATCATTCATTTATGTTAAATTGACAATAGAAGCAACATATATGCTTGAATTATTCTTTTTAATATTTAACATGTATGTTACAGGTCTTTCCTGGGAACTATGATGCTGTCTCAACTCATCAGAATACTTTTGGACGTGTGTTGCGAACACGATATCTACGTTTATTGCCATTTAAGTGGCACAAAAACATTGCCGTCAGAGCAGAAGTTATTGGATGTTTTGAACCATATCGTGAGTATTCCTTCTCTTCTCTTCCAATCTAAATTAATAAATGCTCACAGGCAATTTCATTAGCCATAATTTTCTTCATAAAAGAAATTTCATTAGCCAAATTTTGTTATTTTGATGAAACATGTATTTACAGATTAATTATCAGTTTAATAGATTTTTAAATTGAAAAGGTTTTTAAAATATTATGTTTTTAGCTACAAACATACCATTGCCTACTGATGGACCAACATCTAGAATAGATTGCCACATTTGTAAGGGAGTACCTTCAGAGAAGAAGCAACGAGCTGCTTGTTTTCGCTGCCTGCCAGATCTGTGGTGGGATGGTGAATCTTGTGTCAATCAAACACACTGTCCTTGTTTTGTGAATCATGTTCGGTCAGTAAAAAGAATTTTGTATCAAATTTGCTAGAAAAAACGCATTGTAAATTATCACATCTGAGGATACATGTAACTTTAATGTTAAAAGAGGCATACGTAATAAATGTAAAGAAGTTTAATATATTCTCATTCTAAATGTGATGGTAAACTACATTGTATAGTATTACACAACTGATTATCAAGCATTCGTGACAAGTTCATGGCTTTTTTTTAAATACAAAGCATTAAATACACATTTGAAAAATTTTTTCCAAACATCTCTGATATTTCTGGTAATACCTTTCATGTGTTGTAGTTGACATCAATGCAGTTGTTTTTTCAGATACAATGTTGGAAAGTCTTATGTAACAGATGACTGCAAAGAATGTGTTTGTAAATTGAATGGGCTTCCAGAATGCAAAAAAATTCCCATGGAATGCGAGTGCGAACCAGTGAGTTGAATCTCTGTCAAACTGTTTTTAAAAAAATGTTTGTCTTCAATTAATTTCATTATAAATCTTACCACAGGAGCAACAACGAGTTCTTACAGCAGTTTGTGGATGTGCTTGTAAAACATGCCCCACAGGAACACGTCTCTGCCCTACATCGAATATTTGTATCAATGAAAGTTTTTGGTGCAATGGAGTTGAAGATTGCCCAGATGATGAAAGGAACTGCCCAACTACTTCAATTCCTACTTCTACACCTACTGCTCCTGTAGTGACAACTCCATGCCCCCCTGTTACATGTCCACCCGGAACAAAACCTGTCAAAATGTCAGCTCTTTCTGAACGAAGAACAAAAGGTCTAAAAGGTGCTGCAAATTCAGTGATTAAAAAAGGAATAAAAGGTTTGTTTCTGATACTTTGATCTGTTTCTTATTGTAACTCTTTATCTTTCATAATTTGGAGTAAATATTTTAATTATTTCTCAAATGTATTTTCAGTAAGATATATAAAATATATTATCTCTAAAATAAGATAATCATTCAATTTTTGAAACCAAAAAATTTACAATGAATTGATATAGACATCATATTTCACAATATATATATTTAGTGCAATCTAGTCTGAAGTCTTCAGGATTTACTACCTTCCTTGTGCAGTGTCATTCAGAAAGTTGCTGCAACTTCTTCTAAGTGATAATAATGAGGTGAATGATAATAATAAAGATGATATTTTATTTTAAATAAATCTCAAATCTCTTTCATCAGGAAAGCAACCATCTGATACAAAATCTCATACATCTCTGGGAATAGAATGTGAACCTGTGGTCTGTGTTCCAATCCCTCAACCAACAACAGAAAGGCCAGAGACTTGTCCAAATATTAAGCCCAATTGCCCTCCATCATTCGATCTTGTAAGGATACAATCTTTAGAACCTTGCCCAAAATATAAATGTGTCCCACGACATGGAATATGTAATATAACACATAATACAATAGACACATTTGATGGGATTGAGTTCACACATGACCTGTGTAACCATATTCTCGCAAAGGATAGTAAAGAAAAGAAATGGAATATATCATGTAAGTAAAAATTTATATTATTCATTTTGAAGGAAATTACTTGAATTTTTATCTACATAGTTTTCTAATGTGTAAGTGTAAATTGACAGACATTCGTAAGGCTATAGGTACAGAATTACATCTTATAGTAAATCTTCCATTGCATCATACCATAGCTTCTTATACCTTATTTTAATTTCAGTAATGAAGAATTGTTCAGCAAAAGAATGCCCTCGCTTCTTGAATATAATTCAAGATTCATATAACTTCAAATTATATTCAGATTTGAGTGTAGAACTGAACGGTGTTATTTATACATCTCATGAGGTAAGTAATGATTCTTGCTTGTGTGATAGTAAAAGATTCTGATAAAGATGTAATAAAATTGTTGGAGGAGAAATATGTATCCACAGAAGTATTGAACATTTACATTTTTTATTTAATTATTTTTAAAACATTTGAGGCTCATTATTACTTCTAAATAATGTTTACACCATTTTTGTAAATGCTATTCTTTTGTGTTACAGACAAAACATTTAGGAGGCAAAAATAAACCATTTGCTGTGTATCATGTTGGTCATTCACTCATTTTCCAATCTCATCACTATGGTTTTTGGGTGATTTGGGATACCAATCAAAATCTAAAAATTGGTGTAAGTAATTCAAGCTTCATACTGAAATTAACTAATGCATGATACATATCCAAAACCTATTTTCTATACACTGTAAACATTAAAAATAATTCAATCCTAGCTAACTAGCTGGATACAAGGTATAAAGCAGAAATTATAAAATTAAATTTTTACGTTCGAAGAGTAAGCATTTATCAGAGAATTTGTATATGATCTAACTACATATTGGATCTAACATATATCATGATATTGGGATATCATGACCTAGAGGAAAACCAGTTTGTCATCTATCTTCTTCTTCTTCTTCTTCTTTTTTTCTCACCAAAATTTTTACTATACAGGGAAGAAATGATGAAATTTTAAGTTTACTTTTGAAGTTATTCTGAGGAAAAATTCATATGTAAATATACAGTGAATTATTCTTCCAAAACCCTTACTCATATGATTAATTTTGTACAATGTAGAAGGAAAATAGTTGGTACTCCATAGAGGATGTGATTGAGAAAAGAATCAAATATACTGTCAGGTTCAAAAGGCATTTATCAGTGTTGCTTATTTTGAAAAATATTCAAACAGGATGTGTGCTTACCATACCCATATACTTTTGAATACTGTGATATGCTTTTCACATGAAAACGCAGTGAACTCACAGCACTGAGAAATACACCAACATGGTTTATGTTTATGGAATTTGTGATGGCAGTGTGGAAAGAGAGGTACAAAAACATCATAATATTTTATTCAAAAATTTTTGCATTACACATTTTTTTTAACAAAATAAACAAAAAACTAGGCAAAATAATCGATTAATTTACAAGATTCCAACCTGCCAGAATGTCTATTTTGCATGTTGTGCTTATTGATGTACAAAACTATTTTATTTAAAGGCTTTATTAATTGTACGCTATGCCCGCTGGCGGAAGATGCATGGTTGAGGAAAACCCTGATTGCCAACGGTAGGTTGGCACAGGGTTTCACCATCCAACGGGAAGATCACCACCATATCCTCAGCAAAATCTTATACACTTATGGGAATAAGGCCCTCAGCCATTGACATTACCGGAATCACCAATCAATCAAACTATCATCCAAAAAATCAATCAATTCCTCTAAAATATCTATGAAAGTGACGAGTGAAGAGACTTCACCTTTCATGTTATTAGCCACTTTTGTTTTTACGGTGGGAAGAATTTTCTTCAAAATATTTGTTTGGGTGTTCTAGAAACATTTACTTTTCAAGGGGGTCATTTCCAACTTTTTAATTTCTTGTGTTTGTTTCTTGACACACAATCTATTGTGTTTGAAAATGATTTTAGAAAAATATTCTTTACTGTTTTCAGTAAAGTTTTCGTTGCTGTAGCTATAATTATCACTATTGTATCATGATGTGCATATGCTTTCAGATTTACTCTCGCGATCAGACATTTCTATATTTTCTGATTCACTATCTGATGAGTGGTCATCGATCTGTTCTTCCTCAGATCTTGAACTCAAACTATACCTGCTTCATTCAGTTTTGCATGAGACCTAGGTGAAATTACAAAATGTTGCACGATGTTTGGACAAATTCCAAATGTCATTCCATCCCAAACTTTGTATCTAGAAGATCACAACTAGTGATACACTTAATATATGGTAAAAATGAAAAAGTTTAAATTACTAACGTAACTAGGTGCACGGCGTACTGGGTATGCCAAGATGCACGTGTAAAGCAAAAGAGTTGGTACACAACTGACGTGACACAAAGAAAAATACGTACTGACTCACAATTGTTAGAGCAAGAACTGCCAATAGGGTATTAGGTATCAGCATTTCCTGCTTATTGAAACTCTAGGAAAAAAGAGCTCAGAAATGTAGCATGCCATACTCAGTACACCGCGCACCCACTTAAGGGTTAATAACACCATCGAAATGTTCTGGTTCAGAATGAAATTGGTTCATTATCTCTAAATCCAAATACAGTCTTTCTCTGGATTTTGCGGACGCAAGTGACTATTGTGAAAGAAACTGAATAGAATCCGTTAACTAGTGTAAGAAGTTTCTGCTGTTGTAGTACAGAATGGAAATTTTTTCCCCACAATGATTTGTATCCTTGCAAATTTTGTAATGTAAAACACTAACAAAGGAGAGAATCACATATGCAGTTTTGTACTTGGCTTCTTCAAAGATCTTGTTTTTGCAGTAAAATGCTATTCACAGGTGAAGCACAGATGATGAAAAGTGAAATAATTAATTCTAGAAATAGTCATTTTCAGGCTCCTTCTAATCTATGTTCAACTTATAAATCATACAAAAAATAAGTCCTGCCAGAATTTTCCAGAAATGTGTGATGTTAATTGTGTCAGATATTAAATTATAGAACCCTTGTTTGTTGGAATGTTAACTGGAGAAACTTATGTCACTTTCTTAGAATATGATTTACTTTCTCTTCTACAAGATACGCCGAGAAGAGAAGGTAACTCTCAAGGACATTTTGAACAGCTTTTGTGAGTACACACCAGAGACAACTTAAATTCATGCCTAAGGAGACATAATGAGTTCAGTGCTACCAAAGGACCTACCCACCTACATTTTGGAATTACCCAATTCGCACAATTCAAATGCTTTTTTTTTTCTGAGTAAATTTTACTTTTTATATGAATGTATTATTTGCTTTTGCAACCAATTTACAGGCTCCTGGATTATTTATTTGTTTATAAAGTGTAAATTTTTGCAAGAAAAGTACTAGTTTTTCAAATCAACTTTTGAGCATTTATTGCAGCTCAACTATTGAAAATTTGGTAGGGGTTTATAAGATGAAATTTGCTTCACAATTGATTAAAGAGCTTATTTGCAAAGTTTCATTGTTTCCTCATAAGACATCCTGCATTCAGCTTTTGGAATCTCTGCTTAAAAACAATATGCTAGCACTATTTTGAAACAAAATTCAATGATGATAAGGTTGTAGGGGTGGAGTAGTGTGTGTGCTTTCAAGAGCATTGTGTGTACTCATACTCTCACTATTGCTTACAAGGGAAGTAACAGATCCTTCATGTCGAAACACACCTCGAAATTTTAATGGCATATGCTAATTGATACCAGAAACTCGTATGCGAAAAAATAGCGGCCAGTTTCCATTGCAAGTCCTCCAAATAAAGCTTTGAAAAACACATATAAGTACTAGGAAAAGATAAGACGCCTCTACTGGTCCGTTTGGGCAGCCCTTACTCCGGGCGAGCTGGCGCGAGAGACCCCAAGGTCACGGATGAGTCGGCCGGCCCGTCAGCGGCCCTGCAATAAACAAGGGCTGCGTAGTTTCGCACCCAGTGCATCTCTCGCTGTTACAAAAGAAATAACACCTGCAATGGCTACAGAGCAAGTTGTGTTAAATCCCGTTAACATAGTTGAGTTCGCCTTGTGTTACTTTCGTAACAAAGGTGTATCTTCGAAGGGAAGAGTAAATGAAAAATAACGAGAAATGGGTCAATGTATTATCGAATTGATCGAAAATAATAGCACTGGAGTGGAGCATTACGAGAAATCGACCCTCGTTGTATGCAAAGGAAGTAATTGTGAATCAAGTGATAGTGACAGTGATACAGACTGCCAAAAGTATACTTCTACCACGGGTGATGATATGGGAAAGTGTTTACTAGAATCAGACAGTGAATCCCCGGAAACTAGTGATTCTAAAAATCAGTCATCTTGCAAATCCTCCGGTTCGGTTTATTATCCAAGCCCTGTGAAAAATACAAATGAGGATGTTAGCATTAGCTGCGACTACAAGAAGAAAACTGGAATTCTGTTTGATTGAGGGCGGTAAGAAACGTTTTTCAATATCACATGTCCGTAGAAATTTTCGCCGCGTGATGTCAGAGAGACAACTATGTTTGTGGAAAAAGCAAGTGGAAAGCATGACAGCAAATCCTAGTGAACACAAAATAATTCTGTATGAGAAACTTTGGTCTCGATTTGAACTTGTAAGAAGAACGAATCAAAATGTGAATGATGAAGATCTGCGACAGTGGACCCTGGAAATTTCACAAGAAACTGGCAGCAAAAATAAGGATTTTCCGCCTGTCACTCCTCGATCAATCTTGTAAAAAAGCGCACAAAATTAAGAGCAGGAAAATAACAAAATTTGTATCACGCACTTACGTTCACGACGAAACACAAAAGGGTGTGGTTGTAGAAGAATTTCTCAAAAACGCCAAAGAGAGATTTTCACATTACTCGCAGTCGTCTAATACAGACCAAAGTGGATTTGAACGCGAAATGTGATCAAAACGGGCTTTGTCGTCTGTTGGTGAAAGTCATACACAGATAGTTGCTCCATCAGTTAGTGCATTATCACACTCGTACACTATAATGACAACAATAAGTATGGATGGATCTTTGTTGCCTATATTATGTATAGTACTGCAGGAACCAAAAAGATTTTTCGGCCCTGTTGTCTCCAAAAGAATGTTTCAAGCCGAAAACATAATTGTTACGACTACAAAATCAAGAAAAATGGGAAAGGTAGAGTTGAAACAGTGATTTAAAGAAGCGTTCTTTACATTTGTAAGTGAAAATTTTGCTCTGCTTTTAGATTCGTGGACCACGTACAATGTCAGAACTTTTATTGAATATAGTCCTCCAGGCAAGACAATTGAATTGCTCCAGATACCTCCAGGAACTACAGGAAAAATCCAACGATTTGATAAGTTCTTCTTCCGACAGTGGAAAGCTACGTATGTATCGCCGTTTATCAGAAAATATTGTGTCTCACAAGAGTATTAGTGCCCAAGTTCCCGATAGAGACATAATTCTTCAATTGCAATACTTCATTCATTTTCAATTTTCATCTCCTCGTTTCCAAAATATGATAAAGTATTCGTGGTTTGCTACAAGGTACATAACAGATAGGCCTCCAGAATTTGTAGTGCCCGTCAAATATTGCCTTGAAACTGTGAAAAACCAATGTGAAGAAGAATGTGACAATGAAGTTTTTATTCGTTGTGCGTGGAGCCGAAAACATTTGTATTAATCATTCAGTGGAAACCAGTCATTTCTGCTTTTTATTCGTGCCGCATTAGTGCGGCACGAATAAATTCGCGGGCACTACAAATTCGCAAGTTAGCTTGCGACGAGACACTGCTCCTGGCTTTCGCCTGCACGCCGGCTCGCCGCTGTGGCCCGCCTGTTCGGCCGGTCGGTCGGCCGGCCGGCCGGCCGGCCGGCCGCCCGCTCGACGCTGGTAGGGATGTCCAGCGGCGCCGCAACACTCCATTGCTAGCTAATATTTTAGCTTCAATTTTGGAGCCTTGCAGTGGAAACTGGCAGCTAATATTTTGGATATGGGATTCAGATAGTGCATTGCGTGTGTCATAAAAATTTCGAGGGGTGTTTCGACATGAAGGATCTGTTACTTCCCTTGTTAGAATGATCTGTCATCTTGCACAACTATATTATCCTTTCATGTACTTTACAAAATGCATCTTCCTTGTCATTTTTCATGATAACAGTGCCCTTTAGACTACTTTTTCTAATGCAAATAACATGTAATATTATCACTAATTCATTGTTTGTAAACCCATTAAACTCAATATTAACGTTTCTATATATTGAGAGAAAGTTTGCAGGCTGGTAGGCCACAGTCCAGTTGGCATTGAAAGGCCAAATGTTTTGTCCATGACTATGGTGGACTTCTTCAGTGGTAGCAGGATCACCACTGCACCCATGACCCTGCTGCCACTGACTTGACTTGACCAGCCTGACTTGACTTGGCCAGTCGCCAGCCGCTGCCACGGATACTGCACCCACAACCCTGCTGCCATTGGAGATGTCCACCACAGTCATGGACGAAATGGTTGGCCCTTCAATGCCAATTGGATCATGACCTACCAACCCAGAAAATTTCTCTCATCTTGATTTCAGCCAAGAAAGCCCATGATTTCTATATATTGTCATATTTCTTATGTTAATTCCCAAAGTATGTTTTCTAAATATTTGATATGACCACTTCATCAACTTAGAAGCATCTTCATGGATTATAATAGAAAACAACATAAACAAAATACTTACATAAATAATATATTTATTTTGCCTTGTTTATTATGACTGCTCTGTGAAATTAAAAATGTCACAAAACAGAGAATATAAACAAATAATATTCACATATATGGAGAAGGATTCTCTCTAATTATATTTACTTCAAAATATATATTAAAGTAACATTGTAACCACTCTTTTTAACTTAAAACATATCTCATGTTTAAATTTGAAAAAAATAAATTGAGACAGCCTCAGCGAGATGTGAAATTTATGTACTGTATATACTTAATTTTCAAGTTATATTTTAATGTTACTCAGGAGAGAGGAAGGGGGTTAAAATGGAATGTTCATCTTGGCGGATGTGTTTGTAAGAATTAAGATTTGTTGAGGAGAGTTAAAAAAGCAAATTTTTTCAAATGTATTTTTTAATGGCCTCATACTTTTTTCCTTCCCTTTTGTTGAAATTTGTTTAATAAGAAACTCGTGAACTAAGAATCAACATTTTTCATATCGTTCTTAATAAAATGCTGTGGATATACTTAGTAGAAAAATTATCAGTATTATTGAATTGTAAAGTATATAATTCCATTCATGATTTCCAGGTGATAGGGAAATTGTTTGGGGCAGTTGAAGGTTTATGCGGGACTTTAAATGGCAATCCTAATGATGATCGTACAACACCTCTTGGAAAAATTGTGAAGGGTAATGATGAATTTGCCAAAAGTTGGATTATACCTGAAGCTCCAGAATGTGAACCAACAGAATGTCCTATTCATTTACAAACTCAAGCCCAAGAAATATGTAATTCAATAAGGTAAGTTCTATTCAGATCTTGCTAAAGGTGTTTAAAATTTTATAAGATATAATTTACCTTTTATTTCAGTTGTTTCTCTGAAGACAATGATAAGAATTCATGCCAGTGAGAAAACTGAGATGCAAATTTAAAGATCTGTCAACAGAGACATAATAAAATATGAGACCCTTATCAACATTTAAAACGATTTTTTAAAAATATTTTTGTTAACATCACTAACAGCTTTTTGTTTCTTGCATATAGCTTTCACAATATAGAGAAAGTATTATAATGCTATGGGAAAAATACAGTGCTTTTACGGGAAAAAATAAAAATAAATAAATAAATACATTCACGCATACATGCATACTTACATAAATAAATAAATAAATAAAATAATCATCAGGCCCTGGTAATAAAAAAGTGGGTAAATCTTGTTCCTATATCTAGTAAATTACTTTCTCTGACCCTTTGTGTAGTCAGAATGTCAGAATCCATGTTATGTGGGTAAACCGACACAACATGGATCTGTCTGTCTGCGGTCAACATTAGTCCCTAAACTGTTCAGCCAATTTTCTCCAGTTGACATTCCCCAGTGTGAATGAACTCAAGACAAGTTTGAAACAGATATTTTGATTTTTGGGGGGTACTGTTCACGAAGTCTAACCAACATTTTTAAAAATCTTATCAAAAATTGTTTCAAAGTTTTGGAATGAACTTTCAATAGAATGAAGAACTCTTACAGAAATGGTGCGGGGCTCATTTTCATTGAAACCTCTGATTTTTTGAAAATTGCAAAACTTCAAAATTTGTGCAATAAATGCAATGGACCCGTTACAAAAAATAAAAAATACTTCTACTATGACAACTACAAAATATCAAAATTACAAAAATGTAAAAAAAAAAATTAAAAAATTCTGTTTTCCAATTTATTTAAATTGGAAACTCTTTAGGATAGGAGAAAATTCTATGATTTAATTTTATTCCATAAAATACTACATGGTCTCATTAATTATCCTGAACTTCTTTCTATCTCTCTTCACATTCCTCAAATGAGAATGAGAAATCCTACCTTCTTCTTTTGTATGTATTTTTTCCTTTTTTCCTTTTTGTAAAAGGTTCATCCATTTATTGAGATAAATAAAATATTTGATTTATATCCTACAGCAACAATGAACAATCCCTACTTCAAGATATATTTTTGTTGAATAGATTTCATTAAGAAAAGTATCCAATTTTCAATGTTGTCATTGTAAGAAGATGCCAAAAAAATTTTGAACTTTTACAAGTTTCAAAAATAATTTCTTACAACAACAATAATGAAGGTATAATTTTTTCCTTAATGAAATCTGTTCTTCAAAACAGATTTTCAAATATGGTCATGTCAATTTTTTGAAAATGAGTAGTTTTTGCATGAAATATGCATTCTCTGTATTCTGTATTCTCTAAAGCAGATCCAATATCTTTCTTTACATGTTTTCCCCATATGTAAAAAAGAATGGTAAAGAAAGAAGTGCTAGTCACATTTTCATTGAACTATCTGAATTTTTGAAACTTGTAAAAGTTTACAATTTTTTTGGCATCTTCTTACAACTAGAACATTCTTACAACATTGAAGATAAGATTTTTTCCCTTAAAGAACTCTGTTTAACAAAAAAAAAAACTTGATGTAAGGACATGTTTAATTTTTCAAAAATATGGATAGTTTTTGCATAATTTTGGGTGAAACATGGCAATTTTGAAATATTTTTAAACAATTATTTCTCAAAAATGGCTCCAATATTTTTCTTTAAATTTTTTCTCATATGTAGCATAAAATTATAAAGAAATTGGGGCTGGTCCCGTTTTTGGCAAATTCTGAATTTTCAAAAAATGAAAACAAAAAATTAACATTGCAAAAGTACAATATTGATGATAGAGATTTTTTTCCTTAATGGAATCTGTTGGATCAAAATTACTTAAGCCTCTTTAATATTTAGTTTAGGTTGACATACATCCCTGCCATGTCAACATATTGGACTCACTTTTACAGTAGAAAAATTAACTGTAATGTTGGTTGAAATTGGGTGAAATGGCTTTAGGAGAAAGAGTTGTGCCTAATTGTACAACTTTGGCATCACCCAAATGATGTGGTCTTCAAGAGAGCCATAGACCAAAAGCAATTGAAAACCTCTGTACTAACACATTTATAGAAATACTTAACAGAAAGACCATACTACATATAGTGCCCCTGGCAGTTCAAAACACATGAGTTAAAAGTTGTAAATTTCAAGATTTGAATTCAAAACCTCTTAGACCAAAATTACTTAATACTATTTAGTTATTAGTTTAATTACTTAATATCCCTGACAATTTAACATCTTGGATTCACTTCTTCTTTCACAGTAGAAAAATTAACTGTAATGTTGGTAGAGATTAGGTGAAGTGTTAAAATATGTCTACTGCATTTCGCGACCATCTGTGGTAGAATCCATCCAATAGTTCAGGGGTATTGGTCCATAAATGAAAATTTATGGACCAATACCAGTTTGTCAATGTTTCAGAGTTTTATTTCTCCATCATCAGGGCTGAATATTTTAACAACACTGTTAGGTGCAGAAACACTAATTACACAATGTATAATCGCTAATTATATTCAAGTATGCTGGAAGCAAACATTACCAATCACAAGTTTGTTGTGTAAAAATATGCTTTTTGCAGGACTAGTTCTCTCAGCCGTTGTAATTCAGTAATGGATATAGAGCGATTTGTAGCTCGATGCATGGAATTCACATGCTCATGTTTGTCAAGTACGAAGAAATTAGAAAAGAATGCTCAAACATGTCGTTGTTCAGCACTTCAAGGTTTGGTGACTTCCTGTCAGTCAATTGATGCTGGTATTGACTTAACAGGATGGCGAACAGAGCATGGATGCAGTAAGTAATATTATTAGCTGTTTCTTATTTGCATCTGTCACGAAAATTGTATATAATTTTTCTCTTGCAGTGGTGCAGTGTCCTCCATCTTTTGTTTATCATGATTGTTATCGTCACAAATGTGAACCATCCTGTGGTACTCTAAATGATGGAGAGTCATGTGACACTATATCTGGAACCTGTTTCTCAGGATGTTTCTGTCCTGATGGACTTTTACGTCACAATGATCGATGTATTTCCCCTGATGAATGTCGTGATTGTAAGTTTTACTGTCAAAATATGCCTTATCAGATAATATTCCTTTTAAGTTTGATACTTCTGTTTTATTAGTATTACACTCGCACATTGTAACTAATAATGGATTTGTTGTACAGGTGTGTGCGACGGTTTTGGTGATTCACAATATATGTCATTTGATCGTTCAAACTTTTCATTTAATGGAAATTGCAGCTATGTAGCTTCAAAAGATAATAATCATACATATCAGGTAATAATTTTCATCATTTTTCCGGATCAGTTTTCAACACAGAATAAAAATTTGTATTATTTATTGAAGATTTGTGCCAGCACTCACTACTTTTTTCAAATAGCAAACCCATTGAGAGGATTTTGACTCATTCAATAGTTTTCTCATAAAGAGTGTAAAACTTAGAGAAAAATATGATGACACACACCACATCTACGTGAACTGCTTCAAGTACAATTCAATATGACATACCTCAGTAACAGACCTTGATGGAGTCAATTATATATCTACATGGTGGTGCTGCTCCATTATTCTGATGTCTTCACAGAAGGGCTCACCTTGTTCATTCGTCTCATTACCATGGGAACTGGCACACAAAGCCTAAACAAGAAGGGGGAACAAACTTCATTTCTGGGCCCTCTTATACATTAAACTTTGTATTTATATATGACATTTCACTTGAACAATAATTTTCCGTCAACTTTTGAAATGTATTTTGGGATGGTTATCTGACTTGCCATCTTTTCAGGATAGTTTGGTACATTCTTCAACATTTTTTGCTGTATTTGCCCAATTTTGCATTTTTAATGCATTTTACAGTTTTTTTTGTGAGAGATCAAGTCTACATTGGCTACCTTCCAAGTGCAGATTCAAAAGTTTCTTCAAGTTTTTCCTCAAAATTTGTGTTACATGTAGGCATACAATTTTTTCAAGAGGTTTTTACATTTTCCAAATTTTTTGTCTATTTTATAAAATTTAAGAATTTTTACACATTTCATTCTAGGTTTTTTATGTAATACACTTCTTAGGAATTCATGAAGTTTATAAAATGACATGTCAAAACCTGCTGAATAAATAGCCTCGCAATTTACAAATTTCCAGGTACAATTTTAAGTAACATGGTTACAAAGGAACATTTAAATAATAAAAAATACTCAATACATTCAAAATGTGCAATTTTTTCCATATATGTATTATTTTTTGAAAAATAAAAAAAAGTGTACTTCACTGATTTTTCAAATTATGAATAATTATTTTTTATCTCATAAGTATCTCTGCAACTAAAATGGTTTCTTCTTATTTAAATGTAATGGAACATAATTGGGCGTAAATGACTTTACATTTAATTGCAACACAATAAACCATAATAAACTATCTGAACCTTCTTTAAGTATTGGTTACAAATGTTAGGAATATGTTTCCATTGGCAGAGATAGTTTATTGCCTATCTCACTCATGAATAGATTGGTTGCTCCAATCACCTTTGTAATCTTTCACAAATCAGACAGATCCAATGGGATGGTTAACTTCATTACCTCTGGCACTATTTCAAGTTGAAACCAGTTAACCAGAAACAATATTATTTTCCCTTATTAACAGCACCTATTTTTTTAATAGGTTCTGGTAACAAATCAACAATGCTATGATGAACCTACATCCACATGTACTGAAGCTGTGGTAGTGCAGTATTTGAATCATTCAGTATCTGTAAAATATGAAAGAAAAACTTCGAAAAATCCTCAGGTAAAAAGTCCTTGGCCACAATGTCCTTTTCTAATCAGATTCATTATTTTCTTTTATAATCTTCAGTTATGTTATATTTTATTGTCAAAAAAAATTGGTAAAGAATAACTATTATTCTTGTTTGCTCATTGCTTTACAGTTAATTACCTCAATAAATGGTAAAATAGTTAATCGGTTCCCTTACAAAGAAAAACCATGGCTGTCACTTAGTCATGTAGAAAATTCTGAAATTACAATACTAATACTTCCAATTCAACTGGAAGTGGCATATATTTATCGCAGTTATGCATTCACTGTTCGGCTTCCATCTACCAATTTCAAGAATAATACAGAAGGATTGTGTGGTAAGATCCATGTCAAAGAAGAGATTTCTTCCATTTCATTTTTTAATTAAGTTATATTTTAATCATGATATTTTGGTGCACTAATACTGAAATCCTAATTCAGGCAACTGTAACAAGGATAAAACAGATGATTTCAAAACACCAAAGGGAATATTAACCAACAATACCAATGAATTTGGTCTCAGTTGGTTGCATCCTGTTCTGAACGAGGAACAGTGTCAAGTAGTGACTCCTGACATGGAATGCAAACCGTTGCCTCCAGATGAGGACCCCTGCCTTCAACTTTATGACTCACCCGTTTTCAAAAAGGTTATTTTATTAAAATGAATGTTTGTTATTGGGTATAAATCAAATTTTACTAATTTTATTTCTTCTCTTCAGTGTCACAACATTTTAGATCCAGCACCATATGTGGTTGCTTGCCAGCATGATATATGTCACAGTATAAATAGAACTGATGCTGCATGTAGAGACATGGAAGCCTACGTGACTGCCTGTGAACGTGTAGGAATATGTCTGAACTGGCGAAGCCCAGAAATTTGCCCTTTTAGTTGTCCTATAGGTTAGGAAATTTGTTTTTTATGTAAATTGTTTTCTAATGCAAGAGATGGAAAAATAAAATTTACTTCTGCTGGTTTAGTAAACATTTTAAAAGATTTCATAACCTTTTTCTTTTAGGAAAGCAGTATCGTTCATGTCAACCTGGATGTTCTGGGACATGTGAAAGCATTGGCAGTAGCTCAGCCAATTGTTCTTCTCTAGTGGCAGATGGATGTTATTGCCCAGAAAATCAGGTATGATATTTTAAAAATTATTTGATACATTATAAAAAACATTTAATACGAAACAATGAAATAATATAAATTACATTATAATGATGTAGATTTATGCAGGGTGATTTCTTTTGTTCACACACTCTTATTTTACCTCTTTATTAACCGGGTATTATTATATTGTTGGATGTAATATCGATCAAGAAATCTCTTTGACATTTTGCTGAAAAACTCTTCAGTAATGATTACATGTTTTTAATGCCGGAGCTTAATTGAAGTGAGCTGGCAAAGATAGCAAATCCTAGGGTGATGCATTTCAATGTTTTATATGAAATGAAAAAGAAAACAGCTTTTTTGTGTCAACTATAAAAAACCAAGTTAATATTCAGTTAAACGATAGCAGAAAAATGATAGCATGTATCTGCTGCATCATATGATAGTGCATGATGGTGCACTAGTATTAAGAGATGTGATACACAAGTTCCTGCTTAACAGGAAGCCTACTCTAGTCTAGTAGTTCAGAACATTCTGCAATTAAAAACACATGCACAATATTTTTAGAAATAACTGTGAATCTAAGAAAACAGAATGGTAAAGGTTATCTAGTTATAAACTTGGTGAAGAGTATAGGCAGAATATGTCAACCACACTGTATAAGTGTTGACATCATCAATATGTACTGCAGAATGAAAGACCTGAGGTCTGAAATATGGAGAATGCTTAAAGACTATAAATAGTAATTTGGAGTCAGGTTAACAGGGCTGGTCAGTGGAGCAGAATTAAATTACACTGTTGTTACTTTTAACTTTTACCCTTTTTACTTTCCCGTATATGTACGTATACGTGGAGTGATATACGAAGTATAGGGAAAGTTATGTAATGCTGCGCGAAAAAATGGCCAATTTTCGGCGGAAAAAAATTAATTGCCGAGCCGTGAAAACGAATAAGGGGATAAACCAGTTGCTATATTAAGAAAAAAAAATCCCCTAACACGTGGTGTAAACAGAGATCCTGTTTTCTAGGTCCTTCATGCCGAAAACCCAATTGAAAGGAAAACTTCTGTCCGTCTGTCCATTAGTCCGTCTGTCTGTCCGTCTGTGAACACTGCTAGCGCCTAAACCATACGTATGATTTCTTCCAAAATGGATATTCCCCAGTTGATCTGATTCTAGTCGAAGCTTTGAGATTTTGAAAAAGATTCTTCAAAATTTGGGGGTACTTTATATGAAGCCCCCTGGGAGATTTTCAAAATTTTCTCAAAAACAGCACCAAATTTTTTCTTTAAATTTCTTGTATGAATAGAGTAAAATACACTTATTAACATGGCATAGGTCTGATTTTCACGGATAACTCTGAATTTTCGAAAATTTTGAAAGTTTAAATTTTTTTCGGCGTCTTTCTCCAGCTACAAAATTGGAGATAGAGATTCTTTCTTCAAATAAAATTTGTTCTGCATATTGAGTTCTTTCAGAAAGGTCATGTAAATATTTCTCAAAATTTTAGAAGTTTTCATGCAATATTGCGTGCAATATGTGCAACATTAAAAAATTACAAAAACAAGATTTTCTCAAAAACGGCTCCAAATTTTTTCTTTAAACTTTTGGTAGGGATAGTGGTAAATGTACTCTATCAGATGACATAAAAGCCATATTGGTCTATCGATTGTTTTTTTTCAAAAATTACAAAAATGTAAATATTTTTACTTGTCTCTCACGTCGTTAATATTTACACTATCTGCAATTTTTTCACATTATTATATTTACGAGTATATATGCTTTAAATAATGTCAAGTAAAGTTTCTCAAAAACACTACCGTTTTCTGTGAAAAGTAGCTCAAATTTCAGGATTTTCAGAAATGCTCAAACGCAATTTTCTCATATATAGCTGCAAATTTTTTCTTGAAACTTTTGTAACAGATAGTGATAATTACACTCTTTAATATGACGTAAAGTTTATTTTGAGTTTTTTTTTTGTTTTTTCAAAAATTATATAAATGTAAATTTTTTGAAAGATCTCTCACATCTTTAATATGCACATTATTCGCAATTTGTAAACATTATTATATTTGTGAGTGTACGTGCTTCAAAAAACTTCAAATAAAGTATTTTGAAAACTCAAACATTTTCTGTGAAAATGAGCTTCAAATTTCGCATTTTTAGTAGTGCTAAAAAGCCATTCTCTCTTAAACGGCACATAATTTTTAAAAGAAAATTGCCATTTACTCCTACGTTTTTGTGTTCTTTAATATTCTAAAATTAATATTTCCGTTCTACCAATAGGAAACCGAAAAATTAAAAAATGACCAAAAAATGTACTTTTGGCAGTGATAGATGGTAGCTGGCAAGAAATAGTATGTGGCAATTCCGAATAGCTAGCGAAGACCCAAGAAAATAGAAAACTAATACGGGAAAGTCTGTGCCATTCTGTTGCACCACTAGTTACTTATATAGTATGTATGACAGACCTCAGGTCTGTCATACATACTATGTAAGTAAAAAGTATAATATCTAATATAAGATACCAATGTTTTGTTCTTACCTTCTGAACATTGTTATCAAATCTATGAACTTAAAATTTTTTTTGTCTCTTTAAACGACAAAAATTTGGATTTGTTTCAGGTACTGCTTGATAACAAATGTGTGAATATATCAAAATGTCTTCCTTGTGATGATGATGGTCATTTTGATGGTGACACATGGCAACAAGACAAATGTACAAACTGCACTTGTTTAGGTTAGTGAAGATCTTGATGTTTAATTGTTCCTTTGATTCACATTTCAAGAAACTAATTTTTATTTATTGAACACTCAATATATGACCAAATGTTTAATTAATTACTGTAACTAATATCGTTGAAAAATCTAGGAAGCCGTAAGGAATGCAACAAAAAAATATGCCCTGATATTAAGACAATTTGCAAAGAGGGAATGATACCTGTGGAAGAGAAAGTATCAGAATTGGAATGTTGCAAGAAGGTAACATGTGGTAAGTGCTGATTAATTAATACTGGCACATCAGCCTGACTCCAGGTCTACAAATGACATTAATTGTGTTAAATCTTGCATCTATCACTTACACCAAAATTTACTGATAAAAATAGTGAAGAAGTATTATTGATCAATAAAATGTCAAATGAACTTTTCTAGTATTGGATAATTGGATAATAAAAAAAGCTTTTCATGCAACACTAATTTTTCAATTTACATGTACAAGATGATGTTTTTATACGAGATAATTATATAATTTTTCTTTCTTTTTATTTACTAAAGATTTTTTATTTAGTGTCTAATTAATAACACATTAGCAACAATTGAATTCATAAGCAAGATTTAAAGAGTGCTTTGAAATATGAACTGTTATCCATGAGCCATTGATGGATAAGTTAATGCATTACCTGTTTGATTTCACATGTTCAAGACCTCCACTTCAGAACAGCCAGCAATCATTTTTTTAATATAATCTAGATTACTTTAAAAATATGTAAAAATATTTTAATAACAGATTTTAAAAGTTTTCATAATCATTTGGTTTATATATGATTAATATTTCAATGTGAGTCTCATTTATTATTTACATTATTTACAACACGTCACAAGGTCACCGTGCACTTTAAATACTGAGGCTGTGATTCAGTCAAGATAAAGATAATAGTAATAAGTTTAGTAGATTTCAAAGCATTTGTGGAACTTTCATGAAACACCTCAGAAGTAAAACAAGAACACATAAAGTTCTAGAAGAGAAGAGTCCCATGGTCTTAGAGCTCTGATTTTGATCCAGCTCTTGAGTCACCCACTCTTTTCTTTTAATTCTCAATTGAGCTCATGCTTTCAGATTCTCCATTAAATACAGATATTTGAGAAGTATTTCAATAGTGGCAGGACAAGGCCCTCAAACTAATTTGTCATTCTACAAAGAGGGATTAGTCTACTAAGAATGGGTCTACCTTGTATTTCATTTCCTGGTCATATTTCCTGGACCCAGATCACATTTGGCTTCTATGCCACATAGAGTATTTAGTTAATCAATCATCAGTTCAGCTTTAGTTTTGTAACTCATTACATTTAATTTACTTAATATTATCCATTTAAGGATCCATGGCTAATAGAACTTCTAGAAGTAAGTTGATTGTTTCTCAAAAATTAATTGTTTCCTTCTATGTTAAGCAATTTGGAAACAAGTCGATGTAGTTAAATTGTTTTAAATGGATGTTCACCTACATTAAAATCACTGAAATGTTTGTATCAAAATTATTTTTTTAACTCTTGGTGATAAATTGTTTGGATTTTTTTACATTCAGTGACTCTTAACAGTCAGTATTTCTAATATAATTTGTAAGTATACGCAAATAGTATTTAATCCTGTTTCCTCAAAAAAATGTCAGTTAATTCCTTCAAAATCATATTTTGATTTTGAAGACTGAAAACCTCCGGAAACAATATATAATTAATTGCTTTGTTATGTTATTGTACGTTAATAAATATGTATACTTATTTTAGTTCCAGCACCATCACATAATGCGACTTGCCCACCTCCCCAAATTCCATCGTGTCGAGATGATCAAGATACCACATCGATTGTTGGAGCAGATGGTTGCACAAGAATTGCTTGTGGTCAGTTCAAAATCAGTTGTTCTTTTGTAGTTAGTAGTATGTAAAAATATAATTCTTTGATTCAAGTTTTGTCTTTGTAGTGTGTAAACCATGTAAAGGAGTCAAAACAAAAGTTTGGCTACCGGAAGATGAAGGATTTGAAGGAGGGGAAGTAGAAGAACACGTAGAGGATGTGGAAGAAGAAAAAGAATTAGGAATTAGAATAGAAATTGATAATTCAGGCTGTTGCCCAAAGAAAATTAGAAAGTGTTATCCAGAGGACTGCCCTTCACACTCATGTTCATATCCTTTCGTGTCAAGGAAGAAATCAACAAATATATCCAAATGTTGTGAAGACCAAGAATGTGGTGAGTTTAACGGAAGAATACACTTATAAACTGCATAAAGCTTGTATACCAATTGAAAATTGTTCTTGATTGTCAGTGTATGTTTCTCAATAATAAAACGTATCCAATTTTTATTAATGACAATCCTTTATTGTTATACTTATATACAGAACACAACGTTTCGTAACTTGTTTTAGTTACACTTAGGAGCCGCCTGATGATGTAACTAAAACAAGTTACGAAACGTTGTGTTCTGAATATAAATATAACAATAAAGGATTGTCATTTATAAAAATTGGATACATTTTATTATTGAGTATTATAAACTGCATGTAATAATTATTCATTGAAGAAAAATTAGTGTTTCACAGAATTAACTGTATCATAAATCCCCCTTAATCAAACTACTACAATTTTTTAAATTCAAAAAGTAGATTTTTATTTCAATTTGGTTATTTTCATCAATACAAGTTTACATTAAGTTATAGCAAAATATTAAGTTTATTTTTTACATTAGGTTCATTTGATCATTATTTTGCATTAATTGTATTTCAATTAGTACAAATTATTTAATTATATAGCATAAATATGAAATTTGTAACCCACCTCCTTGTATATCATTCAGAAAGGTAATCAAGTATCATCCTTTTGCATTAAAGAAATCTTCAGAATTTTTATTTTACTTTTTCACATACTACATATACAGGCTAAGGAATTTGTAATGCTGTGAGAAAAAACGTAATTTTTCAACAGAAAAACTCTTAATGCTGGGTTCTGGTAAAGAAAGTGTATAACTCCTGTTTTTACATATTTTCCAGCTACATTGATTAGTTGTCCTCTGAGAAAAAGCAAAATGGTACTGTGGAAATTGATTCAAAGTTTTTGATTTGAAGTAAGAATTTTTTTTTAAGTAAGAAGTTAATTTAAATCATAATTTACTAAAAAATTAAAGACAACCATTTTCTGCTGGGCAAATATATTGTTGGAAGAATTTAGGGGGGTGACGATAAGAGTCAGTTTTATTTAAAACTGAGGAAGTTGCATATACAGATTGAGCATCATTTCTTGTTTTAGTAGTCAATTGAATTTATTATGTTTATGTATTTGCATACTTGTCTTTTTCAATATTTTAGGGAAATTAATTTCTTACTTGAGATTTCTTTTTATACCAGTGTTTGGTTTTATTAATTAAGAATTTGTTACTATTCTCGCTGTTTTGCCACCTGACTCATCTTTTTCCCCTAGTATCAAATTTATTTGCTCAAATACCTCCAGTTGTGTTTTGAGACAGTATTTCATTGCAAGAAAGTATTACAAATGCCCTAAAATGTGAAATTGTTATCTCAGAAATGCCAATTTTTAGACTCCGATTGTCTTTTCCCCAGACCTTTCGTGTACAATATGTTTTCAAATTTTCTTCAAACAATTTATTTCAGTGCCACCACCGAATTCCTGCCTCATTGAAGACAAAAATACTGGTGAAATCATTGTAAGGAAGGTATGGGATACACAAATATTATTGAAATATAGATATTGTTTTGTACTGTTTATTCTAGGTGATTAAGTTTATCATGTTGAACAGGTTGGCTCGGTGTGGCACAATGGTCCATGTACAACATGTGAATGTAAAGCAGTGTCTGGAGTGCCAGAGAGTACTTGCAACAAACAAGTGTGTCCTGCAGCAGATATAAACCCCAACATTACTGAAAATTATGTAGTAGATAGTAAGGTACCTCCAGGAGAATGCTGTCCATCGATTGAACGCACTGCATGCAAAATAAATGGAACAATTTTGGAGGTAAGTAAAATCCTGTTAAGTAGAGTGATATGTCAACAGTGGTATATTTCTGGTTTGCAATAATTATATACTTAAATATTTTAGATAAATATTGTGTAAACTTGTTATCTATTATTTAATTTATACAATGAATCTCTTATAGCATTATTTCCTTTTTGCACTGTTTGTCCAGGATGTATAGATTATTTATAAAAACGTAATTTACCGATGATTGTCTATGGTTAGTTCTCAATTGATTTCATTATTAATTTTTAATTTGATTTGGGATTACTTCTAAATGATTACAAAGTTTAGGGCAGTAGAAAAATTAAACAAAAATGGCAAATGAAAAAGTTTCTTTTAAAATCAAAATTGCTGAATTGTTCTTTGAAACCTCTCTGAAGACCACCCCTGTAAAATACAATTTTTTCTTGGAATGGGCATTGAAACAACCCATTAATTGTATGTGAGTCATACATCTGATAACAATTGCCCCTTTCCGTGACCAGGGCTGAATTGCAGGATCCCCAAGCATAAAATTGTGTTGCTCCCCCCCCCCCGGAAAATCTTTAATAAATAAAAAAACTTTATCACCTTGATACAAGTACCTTAAATAGCCTTAATACAATTACTTTCTGTACAAATACATATGAACACTAATATTTTTTTTATATAAAATTTTACATAAATTTATTACATTAAATATATTTTGTGTTACAAAATCTGTTATGCATATTTTCGGAAGTGTGGGGCCCCTCATGGATGGAGGCTCCTAAGCAAGTGGTTGTTTTGCTTGTAGGTAAATCTGGCTCTGTCTATGGCCACTGATCAGCCCCTTAATAACAATTTTCTTAATATGCCCCTTTTAAGAGAGCACCTTGATGAAAATTGTAAAAATACAGAACATTTAATTTTCAGTAGTTAACATGAAAATCAACCATGTTTAAATGGCATTAATGTGACAAGCCCTGTGCTTGCGCTAGGGAAATCACGAGGCAGAGGAGGATTCCAGAAATTGTGAAACAAGGTCACAGATAAAATTGCACTCTTGCTAAATTATTAGTTATCTCTATTCGTTACAACATTCAAATGGACTTACACTTTTCATATCTAATCTATCAGAATGTCTTGCTGGGTCCTCAGAAAACAAGGAGATTTGGAGGAAGTTGCCATTGCTTTCCTCATCCAGTAACAAAGGGTGAATGTACCAACTGGCCCTTTGCATAGAAACTTTTCACAGCACATATTTCATTTCTCAGCATCACTCATATCCTAAATGGTTCTCTATTGGCTCAGCCTTAGTAACTGCCTTTTTCTGCTCAACCAGGAGGTCCTAGGATTTGAATGCCAATAATGGGGAATTTTTAACACACACTAGTAAGCTCGGTAGAATTAAATCACAGTCCGGAGAAGAATTGTAGTGGCCAGCTGCTCTGATCAGTAGTTTTCTCTAGTAATACCAGGCAAATGCTAAAGCAGTAACCAAACCAATTGACCACATGCAATTTTCCTCTTCTCTCCCTTTACACACACTTACTACATGGTCTACACTAATTACCACACAGGTCAGGTGTGTAGAGCTTGCCCCAAATTGGAGCAGTGACCCTTTGGGAGATGCCTGGAGGAAAACACAGCAGATGTAGAGTATGGCTCTCATCTTCCAGAAGGGGAGAAACATTGCTACCTCCTGCAATTCATGTAGTTATAAGACATTGTGCATTGTACTTAAAAGAAACATTACCTCAGTAGAACATAATAGGAATCAATACTCACTCATTCATGAAGCTATTTCTCTTGCCTCTGCTGAGAATTAAACCTATCCCCATGTGCATTGAGTACAAGCACACATGAGCCATTTGGAGCGGTTATTTTTGTAAATTTTTCTTGTTATTTTTATTGGTTGATTTTTTTTTCCAAGCACCTTTGATCTCTCAATAATATACTTTTGAAGATATCACCATCCTAAACTGCAGGTGTGGAGCAAATCACCAAGACCTGTTTGATCTTTAGTGGTTATTGCTCGAGGTATTCCTGCGTGATCAATTTCTTCTCTAACCTTCCTGAATCTCTTCATTCTAATGGTCTTTACTTCAGGCAACTTTTGGGACCCTTTCCCCTTCATTACTAGAGACCAGATTTTAATGTAATTACATATTTTTTGTGTTTCTACTTACCATTCTCAAAATTGTAATCTTGGTGAATCATCGCCCTCGTAATACAATATCGAATTTTTTCTTTACATATTTTTACATATTTAGTACTATATTACATGTTTTACATATTTTGCTGTTTTCACACAGTATTTTCTTATTTTATCAATTTTCTTCAATTTAATTCCATAATTTTATATGAAAAGATTTTTTTTTTAAATCAGCATTTTTCCTACATAATTGGGAAAATCTAGGTATCCAAAATATGATTGACACTACGTTTTGTGTTCTGTAACCTTAATTTCTGAGAAAAATTTGCAATCGCCGACGTGTAACACTTCTATGAAGATGCTACAGTGTATGTTTCCTGGTCGTAGATATCGCCAGTCTGTACGATGGCTGATTAGTCTGACTGCTAGACAACGGTCCTGGATTACAATAGATTAATCTTTTACAACTGACAAGAAAGTTGTATGATGTAAAGTGAGCAGTTTTTATAAATGTAATTTCTTGCTATGTAAATGGTTTTAATTAGATAATTTTAATATTACATATTATATCCGATTTTGCATATTTATTACATATTCTTACTGTTTTCATTACATATTTATGTACATATTTTGACGTATAATACTACATATTTTTCCGGTCTCTATTCATTACTGTGTACATGGGTGAGCAATCTCATCTGGTTCTTTTTTCTGTCTTCTTCTTGAAGATGTAAATTCAAAACTTCCATACAACTAAGCTTATATTTTTTATATTTAAATTACATTTGGATGAATTTATGAATATAATAAATTAACTTCCTTTATAAACTATTACATTAAATTTAATACTCATTTAACATTTTTCAATTTTTTGTATGTTGCTTTCTTTAGCCTGGAAAAAATATCATGCAGATTAAACCAGATCACTGTATATCCTACCACTGCAAAATTATGGAAAAGGGAGTTATTGAAAAAGTATCAGAGATTGAACGTTGCAACACAAATTGTAAATTGGTATGTACCACTTAATTCTTTCCAGACATTTTTGTAGCTCTTAGTTTTCTTTTGGCATTCTGAAATCTTTTAGTTATTTTATTTCATAAAGCTTGTGAAATTAGTCCAAATAAGATGTGAGAAAAGGCATAAAAATTAACCCTAAAATACTTCTCTATCTTAATTTCTAACACACAATACATGTATAAAAACAAACCTTGCTTAACATAAAATTTCATTTTAGAAATATTTTTTTGTCAGATAAAGTTTTTTATTGGAATAAATTTAATGTTTGTTTTCGAAGTAATTATTAATATTTCTAATTGAATCTTCCTCGATTTAACTTACAAAGTTCAAAATCAATTCTCCATTTCTTCGGTTTAATAATTTTTCAATACTATTTTCCCAACTCATAAAGTTAGGTTAAATATTTTGCTTAAAAACATGTTAGTATCATAAAATTTTTAAAAAATGAAATTCAGATGTATAGTGTTATCTAAAAATAAATGAAACACTGAAATATTGAGAAAGGAGAATTGATTAACTTGGCTGCGAGAGATTTAGAACATGATGCTTGGGAAGATAGAAGGAAATGGAGATTAGGCAGCGAGAAACACGACAGCTGTAGAATACTCGCTTTACTACTAGAATTGATTAACTATTTTCATTTCAATATCTTAATATTAATCATTTTTAAAATTATCAAAACAAATTCATGACAAGAAAGATGTTTATAGTAAGTTGTTTTATTTTTGTTGAACAATCTCAATGAAAGAAACAATCATTCTTTATCTGAATATGGTACACTTCAAAAAGAGTGAAATATAAAGCAAAATCACACTTATCTTTTTAAGGGTTGGAAATATGAGAAATCAGAATCAGAAGCACGACAGTGTTGTGGAGAATGCAAACCTATAAGTTGCGTTCACAATGGAAAACTCTATCGGCAAGGTGAAAAATGGAAGTCTTTAGATGATTGTACAGAATATTTCTGTTTACTTATTAATGGCACAGTAAGTTTTTAATATTCAGTATTATGAACTAATACATTTATACTTTACACAAAATATAAACATAATTTTTGACTTTTAGGTACAAATTGACTCAGTGACTATAACTTGTCCTGAGCTACCAAAAGAAATGAAAGAAGATTATTTAATTGTTGAAAAGAAAATTGAAGGTAAATGCTGTAAATCTCCTGAATTTAAGGGTTGCAAGTATAATGGTGTTATTTACAAGGTAAGTTATTTACAAGAAACATATATTTCAGACATTGTGTAACTCAAATTCAAATTCTAATAGATTTGAAGTTTTAACATTATAACTTTCACAAAGTTCCTCTTTCAGTTCATTTTTTTATTTACTCTTTGGGAAGTCTGCAAAATTTCCAGACATTGTAAGGTTAAAAAAATAAGTGAAGTTGTTAAAATAACATGATAAGCTTTCAAAAAATCCAGTAGATATTAGAAAATAGTTTAACATTAACATATTTGCAAACACTTGTTACTGTTGTAACTTATTGTGGTTCTTCTTTGAACACTGTTTAATGATTATTGTTAAAGGGGTAATTTACAAGCTCACAACATGTTATTCTCCATTGTGATGTTGACACACCACCTCTATCTTGATATCATCTCTCTTAAGTATCAACAAAAAATTATTGGTTTCTGATCATTTTTGTCAATATCAGTACAGTATGATCACTATAAGTATGTAGACCAATAAAATAGTATGAGTGGTATGCTCAACATCATGGTTACAGATGTATTAGTAACGTGTGTTATAAGTATTATTGAATAAACTGTGAATGGTATGGTTTGTAAGCATTTACAAATTTATACAAGTCCTGCAAAGATTTGTAGGTTTAAAACATCGGCACATTTAAATGTCCACATAAGCATTATTTATTACAGCTACAAATGACTTTATGATTTGACAAATATCTACAATATTCTTGGTGATTCCATTCAAACTTGTACTCAAGAAAATAACTTGCTCACATTTAAGCAAGATTGGTGTCCCAATAGTACCATGCTTTCCTTTTATATCAAATTTTATCGCATATTCACAGTTGAAGAATAACAATTGAAGGGTTCAGGTGTAAAACAGGTAACCAACGTGTGAACATTGGTGAGATTTAAGTGAACATTTTTGCTGGAAGGGGTTTTAATGGGGTACGTAAAGATGATAACTGCCAGGGGATAACTGTGTGCCATAATTTGGACTATTTAAGAATTACCATGCAAGGACAGCAATTGGAAGTGTATGAAAATTTTAATATCATAAAAACTATAACTTTGAGCATTACCATCATCTATCATTCCTGAGCCCTTCAATTAGCTTTGAAGAATATTGTAATGCAGTCACAGAATTCTTAAATTTTTGTATGTGGAAAATATACATGATTAATAGCAACTTCAAAACTGAAAGTCAAAAATCACAATAGTATATTTCTCTAATATGAAAACTTTCATTTTATGAAATTGTTTTATTCAATGCATTGTTTGAATGTTGTTACAGGCTGATGAAACATGGACATCAACAGAAAATCCTTGTGCAAAATATTCTTGTGAACTCTTATCCAGTGGTCAACTCATTAAAAAGGAATCAATTGAAACATGTTCGACAAAGTGCAGTCAAGTAAGCAGATGTTTATTGTCTCAATGTAAAAAGGAAAAAATGAGAGATTTGCTCTAATATGTAGAGTAGTAAGATAGTAGTGAAAAGGAAACTTCATTTTTTTTTTTTTTCATTTCTCTAGTATTAAAAATCTATTGACCTTTACATGATGCACGTAAAGCTACAAACCTTAAAGGTGTCTGTTTCATATATCCAGAAAAGGACACTTCTTGCTTTCTATACTATCACTGAATCATCAAAAAATGAAATTCTAATTGCATTAGAAAACGATTTGACATACACATCAGGCTAACTCTTTCTTCTTTGACATGTATTCAATTCACAAATATAATATCAATAAATTTTTATCATGTTACTTACTTCTGACTTGCACGTCTTTATCTTTATTACAATTCTAACAATTGTCTGTGATACTTTTTGATAAAAAGGCTCCATTTATTACATAAATGGTTATATTACATCAGTCCGGTTATATTACGTAGTTCTCCAACACATTTGTCACGTATAACTTGGGGCTTCCCATGTTCTTTTGCCGTATCTAACATTGGACTTCCCTTGCGTGTTGGTCATGTCTTGCATGAGGACTTCCTTCTGCATTTGACATGTCACAGACGAGGAATTTATGACTGTACCCGAAGGTTGTGTAAACATCCACTCATCGATCGAGGATATCGTTCGGATATCATGAGATGAACTCCTTAGTTGATGTTACAAATACAAGGAATCATAAATACATTTCAGGAAGGTCATTATGTTATTTGGTTTCTCAGATTACAGGTTATTTGTTCATTAAATTTCTTTGTAGAAGCTCATTTTCACGTTTGTTCAGTTATTGTTTGTCTGTTTATGGGTTTCCATTCATTTAGACTTTTATTTTCCAATGAACTATCCACAAACTGCAACGTACTGTAACTATCCTTTCATTTACACTTTTATTTCCTATTCTTATGTGCTATATTCTGTTTTAGTGAGTAGTGCCCATGGCGCATGCCAAGGCTGCTCTACCATAGATATACTTCTGTTTATGTAGTAATTATAAATAAACTTTCCCTATCATTTTCTATTTCAATTTTGTTTCCTAGTTTGCAGACTTTTTTGTATTGTAATACATTAGCTACTAGCAAATTGACTTGGCAACTTGGAAGCAATAAATAACTCCACAATCTTTGCATGCCATTAGAATACAAAGCTCATTGTGAATGTTTTTTTTTTCTTTCCATTGTTAAGGGATGGATATACAAGCCTTCATCTTCAGATAGACTTTGTTGTGGTCGTTGTGAACAAGTTGCTTGTGAGTTTGAAGGAAGAATTTATGATCCTAATTCTACGTGGACATCACTTGATGGCTGCACCAATTACACATGTGCTGTCACTGCCACTGGCAAGGTACGATAAATATCATTAAATACTTATGAATAACCTTCTGTTATTAATGAAATAAAATAAAAATAATAAGACTGATGTAATATTGCATTCACTATTATAATAATGAAATGAAAGAGATCTTATTACAAAAGTATTTAACACTTATTTAGAAACATTGATATGGCAGGCACCAAGTGAAATTGGTTTATGCAATATCAGCCAATATAATTGGGCGAGAGCGTTGATAGTCATAGTATCTTCCTCCCTGACCCTCGTCTGTCACTCAACAGAGTTTTGTTTAGTTCTGCTGAAGCGGTCGGCATTTAAGGGGCATTTTTGGATATCATGGCGGTCTGTGAGACCGATAGTTTCTCTTTCTGTATTTTTCACAGACGTTATTGTTGAACTGATGAAGAGAAAATAAACTTGTTGGAACAGTTAAAAAGGACAAAAATGATTCCTGAGGAATTCCTTGCTAGCCCACAAAGACTAGCTGGATCAATGCTGTACAGATTTAGAGAACGGACGAGGCTGTATGGATTTAGAGACAATTTCAGTGTTTTAAAAAGTGCTTCAACAATATCAATGTTTTTCAAAAATTTCAATCATTTTTAACAATTTCAATATTTTTTAATTATTTTCATGTTTTTATAATATAAAATATATTTTAGAATACTTTAAAAAAATATAAAAATTGACTGAAACAGTTCTATAATTTATTTAACCATTACATTCCACATTCAGCACCCAATAACAAATGGAGGGTCCTGAGACCGGTGTTTCTCATTTGCATTATAAAAATCATGTTTTCATATAAGTGTTAATGTTGAGAGAAATAATTTGTAACTTGGTCTTTATTTTTATAAAAAGCATAACTTAATTACCTTGTATTTCTTGAATTCTTCTCTGCAATTCATTTAAGATCACTAAAAATATCAGTTTCCCATTTTAACATTTTAATGAAACAGTTTTCATGCTCATAGCAATTAATTAATCATTGGTTTTCAAATAAGAGGTGTATGTTATGCAATAGAAACTAATGGTGCTACATCGGCACATACTTTCTCACATTATTTATTGCTTTTGGAAAAGAAAAAAAAAAAAAAAAATTGAGAGAATTCAAAGTAAATTGGATCTGTGCCATTCTTTTAAACCTGCCTAGTTTTATCAGTGAAAAAATTTTAAAGCAAAATTTTATTGGGGTTTTGGTGAAAATTAACTTTTTTATTGATTGTATTAATTTCAAACAAAAATTATGTGAAAATGATTTGCTTTTTCAAATTAGTGCTACAACAGTATTTCTCTCTTTTATAAATTTTTAATTTTCAAAAATTCAGAGTTCATCGCAAATGAAACCTGTGCCATTCTATTGAGCATTACTTGTTTTGCCCATGGGATAAAATTGAAGAGGTTTTTGAGAAATGTTTTTATAATTTGCATTAATTTCAAGCACAAATTACACCAAAACAACTCGTTTCTAAAAAAAATTATACATGACCTTTTTTTAAAGAACTGATTTTTAACAGATTCTGTATATAGTAAAAATCTCCATCTTGAATTTTGTAACTTTCAAATATTAAACTTTTGTAATTTTTGAAAATACAGTCTACCGGAAATGATATTAGCACCACTTTATTTTCCCTTTGATAAATACGAGGAGAAAATTTAAAGAAAACATTTGGATCCCTTTTTTAAAAAAAAATTTTTATAAAAATTAAAAATTGCATTTATTTCATGTTGAACTACCCGAAATATACTCATATTTTTGAAAAATTGTACATGACCTTATTTTAAGATCTGTCTTTAAAGAACATCTATATATATATATATATGTATATAAAACAAAGTTGTGTTAGTTGCACCATTGGTAACTCAAGAATGGCTGGACCAATTTTTAATTATCTCTGTTTTGTTGGGTTCATCTCAGCCCCGAATAACAGAATAACTAATAAAATATGAAAAAATATATACGATACCCGTCATATACTATATACTGGGTAATACACATAGCATTGAGAAAGTTTAGCAAGTAAAGAGAATGCTTAGCGAGAAAACGGCGAATTTTCGTGTAAAAAAAATTCGTTTGCTGGGCCCTGAAAACAAAAAAGTGGATAAATCCAGCTGCTAAATTTAGAAAAAAAAGTCATGGTGCAACCAGAATTTATTTTGTGGGTCCTTGGTAGAGAAAAGTCAATTGACACCAAAGTGTCCCTCTCTCCGTGAACACCAGTAGCACTTAAATCATGTGTAGGACTTTTTCCAAATTGAAGAAACCCTTGTCGATCTGGTTCGAGATGAAGCTTTGAGATTTTGAAAATCATTCTTTAAAATTTGGGTGTACTTTACATGAAGCCCCTGAGACATTTTCAAAATTTTCTCAAAAACAGCCCCAATATTTTCTTTAAATTTCTTGTAAGAATGACGTAAAATACACTTAAAAAGGTTGTATAGGTCCGATTTTCAGGGTTAACTCTGAAATTTTGAAAATTTCATATGTTTGAATTCTTCCTACAACTGCAAAATTAAAGATAGACTTTTTTCCTTCAAATGAAATTTGTTGTCCATAATTAGTTCTTTCTTTAAGGTCATGTACATTTTTTAAAATTTGTAGTAGTTTTCACGCAATATTGCGTGCAATATGTGCAATTTTAAAAAATTAAAAAAACAAGATTTAATCAAAAATGGTTCTAATTTTTTTTCTTTAAACCATTGATGGATAGTGCCAAATGTACTCTGTTAGATGACATTAACGCTGTTTCACCCTATACTTTTGTTTTTTCAAAAAATTGTTTATATGTAATTTTATTGAAAAACCTCTCACATCATTAATATTTACATTCACAACAATTTGTTCACATTTTTGCATTTATGAGTGCATGTGCTTTAAATAATGTCATATAAAGTATCACAAAAACTCCAACGTTTCCTGTGAAAACGAGCATTTTGCTTTCTCGAAAATGGGTCGAATTTTTTTCTTCAGACTTTGCTAATGCATAGTACTGATTGCATTGTTGAAGATAACATAGAAGTCATTTGGCTATATTCTTTTGTTTTTTCAAAAATTACACAAACGTTTGTTGGTTTTTTCTTGTAAAATCTCTCAAGCCTTAATAGCTCCATTTCCTGCAATTTGTATACACTATTGCATTTGTGTTTTAAACGACTACTAATGAAGTTTTTCGAAAACTCATAAGATTCCTGTGAAAAAAAGAGCAACTTTTGCATTTATACCATCGCTTAAACAATTTTTTCTTAAAAACGGTTCCAGATTTTTCAACAAAAATTTCCATATAGAATGAGGATTTACTCCTTTTTAATATTTTAAAACTAATATTTTGACTCTACCATTAGGAAACTGAACAATGGAGAAAACATCAAAATACGTTTTTTGGGCGGTGATAACCTAAAGCTAGCCCAAGCCAAAGAAATTAGAAAACTAAGTTGTACAAGCAAGTCTGTGCCATTCTGTGGCACCACTAGTTTCAAAATGTTCGTGTGTCCGTTTGTCCGTTTGTCCGTCTGTCTGTGAACACCACTAGCGCCCAAGCCATACGGAGGATATTTTCCAAAATGGACAGTCCCTGGACAATCTGGCTCAACTCAAAGCTTTGCGATTTTGAAAACATTCTTTAAAATCTGGGGGTACTTTACATGAAAATCCCGGACATTTTCAAAATTTTCTCAAAAGTGGCTCCAAATTTTTTCTTTAAATTCCTAATAAGCTTCTCATGTCATTAATATTTACATTAGTAGCAAATTGTTCGCTTTATTGGTTTTATGAATACTTACACTTTAAATGATGTTTTATAAAGTTTGCATACAAACTAAAATTTTTTTGAGAAATCAAGCTCAAAATTCATCATTTTCAGAAACATTCAAATGCCATTTTCTCAAAAATGGCTCCAAATTTTTTCTTCACACTTTTCCTATAAATAGTGCTAATTTCACTGTTTAAGATGACATAAAATTAATTTTGCTGTATTCTTTTGCTTTTTAAATTACACAAATGTATTTTTTTTATCTCTCACGCCGTTAATATGCACATTTCCAGTGTTTTGTAAACATTTTTCCATCTGTGAGTTAAAGTACTTTAAAAGGCTGCAAATGAAGTTTTTCGAAAACTAAAAAGTTATCAGTGAGCTTGAAATTTCGTATTTAGTGATGCTGAAATGTGGTATTCTTGAAAACGACTCCAAATTTGTTGTCAAGAATTGTGATATAGAACAAAGTTTTACTCTTCTTTATATTCACGTAATATTTCTCATCTACCATTAGGAAACCAAAAATTTGAAAATTAAAAAAAGAAAACTATAGTTTGGGTGGCGATAGAAGGCAGGTCAGAAGAGGATGGGGAGAACCGAAAAGCTAGCCCAGACCAAAGAAATTAGATATCTAATACGAGAAAGTCTGTGCTATTCTGTAGGCTCGCTAGTTTTAATTTTGAAATGTTAATATTTTGCAATTTTTGAAAATACGGTTTGCTAGAAACGAGACTAGGACCAATTTTTGTTCCGTTCTGTGATATACACGAAGAGAAAATTAGGGAGAAAAAATTGGTGTCATTTTTGAGAAAATAATTGTTTAAATAAGTTTAAAATTGCCTATATTTCACCCAAAATTTCGCAAAAACTTATGATATTTTCGAAAAATTGTCCAACACCTTATTTCAATATCTTTCTTTAACAAACAGATTTCATTAAGAGAAAATATCACAATCTTCAATATTGTAGTTGTAGGAAGATGCCAAAAATCCTCTTTTATTTTCGAAAAATCAGGTATTTCAGCAAAAATGAGACCTGCACCATTCTCTGGAGTGTGTTTTCCGCTATCGAAGAGTCAATTTTAATCAAAAAATTTGGAACACCTGTTTGGAAAATTTTAAAATGTTGAGGCTTCATACAAAGCACCCCCAAAATCAAAATATCCGTTTTAAGCTCAGAGCACCTTGAGTTCATTTCAGTTGATTGGGGAATATCTATTTTGAAGAAAATCACTTGAAAAATTTAGACCTAGCTTTGACCACATGGATGGACATTTTACCGTCAGTCAAAATGGCTCCCAAATTTTCTTGTTCTTTAATATTCTTAAAATAATGTTTCTGTTCTACTATAAGGAAACTGAAAAATTAAGAAAATGTCAAAAAAATTTACTTTGGGCGGCGATAGATGACAGCTGGCGAGAGTATGTGGCAAGTCCAAATAGGTAGCCCACACCAAAGGAAATAGAAAACTAATATGAGAAAGTCTGTGCCATTCTGTATCACCACTAGTAGGATATCAAGGACCCACAAAACATGGATTCTGACGACACAATATATTAGAGGAAGTAATTTACTATGCATTGAAACAAGATTTATCCACTTGTTCGTTACCAGGGCCCGGCAAATTTTTCTCTCTAAAATTTGCAGTCTTCTGGTGCGCGATTACAATACTTTCTCTTCTTACAAAGCAAGTTCAAGAAAGTAAAAATTAGCCATGTGCAAGGCACAAGAGTAGCATGTTAAATGGCTTAGCTTCCTCTAAAACAGATTTGGGTCTCATGAAGCAGGAGCGATTCAAGTAACATTGACACTCATCAGTTAACTCAGATTTGTATTTTACAGTATCAAATAGAAAGTACTTCTGAACTATGTCCATCTGAGCTCCAATTGAGCTCATGCCCTAAAGATAACATTTACCAGGATAAATGCTGCAGAAGATGTAAGCCCACTCCAGAACCATCAAGTAAGTTACCTTTTTACCTTCGTCAAGAACTATATCAAATATTTGCCAGAAAATAGTTGGAGACAAAATACTTAAATTTTCAATGCAAATGTGGTCTGCCCTAGACAACCATAGTGACAGACATGCAAATATTGGTTTCAATCAAGGTAACATGTATCTGACATATAACTTAATAATTCATTTGAGAGTTGATGTAGCTCATTGAAATACGAAGACCTTAATTTGTTTTTATTATATTATTATAAATACTAATATACTTTCTATTTAAAAGAATATCATCTTCAGTCAATTAAAATAAATAATTGTTGCAAAATTCATGAAATTTCTCAAAACTAGAAAAAAAAATTTAAAAAGCTTCTTTTATTTCAATTTGAAGATGATAAAATTTTATGGCCTACAACTCAATTGGGTAAAAAAGATACTTGCCATATGGCTGTGATCTAGTATTTTTTAATATACGTCATTCACATTTATGATAATTGTAACATTCATTTATGATAATTGTAATACACTGCAACAAATGCATTATAATTGTACGTACTATATTTCTTAAATTGCTTCTAATGATGCAATTACCATTTGAGCAGTTATGAAAATGAAAAAAGAAGTCATCAAATATTGTTTACTGTCTCCCACCTTTCTTTTTCTTTCTTTGTTGAAACACAACCTTTTTGGGCGTTCTAAAATTTAGTGTAAGGTGTCATTGCCTTTCGTGCAGACCATCACTTTTGGAAATAATTTTGTGCCCTTCAGTGAATGTGTAAAGTGGAACAATACTATCTAGTTTTTTTTAAAACATTCTTATTATATCTGAAAGTCCTATTGGACAACTGATAATAGATATTGTTAGGTCTTTTTTTGCATGGAAATGTAGCTGTTATTTGAATACTTCATATTCAATCTCTGTAAGTGTATCATTCAACCTTGTAACTCAATAAAGTTAACAAATATTTGCAAATATTCATCACATGAATACAATGTAAAGGAGTACTGCATATGTTATGCAAGATAGAATGAAATCAATTCACATAGAACTTTTACCACCATTGTGTAGAATTAATAAAAGACATGTTGCTTTTTCTAATATTAAACAAGAGAGAATAAGATAAAATACAATGGAAAATGCATTTTGGAGTAATGGCCTTTCTTCCAATATTTTCAAATTACAACTTTCAATTAAGGATTCATAAATAATTTTAGTTATTAAGTGCAAGTAATCATTGATTAGCCATTACATTCTCTCAATATGAGCCATTACCACCTAGAATGTGTAGGACCATGTTCAGCCCATAGAAATATGGCCACTCAGTAAAACGTTGATTCAGTGGGGTTGCAGAAAGCATCTTGGGATATCTGATAACACAAGTGTAACTACAAGACCACCATGCGGTGAACAATGCAGAACAGTAGTGAAGTAGTTCCAACTCACTTCTAGAATTTTAACCTCCAATGTTCATGAGGGTTCATAGCAGACTATTTGGAGGCCAAGGATTAATGTAATTTCACTGATATGTTCCTTGAAGCAACCCTTTACAATCCTGGCATGTAGCACAACCGATTTTCCTGTAGGTAGTTGTTCATTACCAGCAGGAAATACTGTCAGAATTAACAAATGTACTTTGTCCCCAATAACATCCAGAAACCAGATGTATTATAGCTCTAAGGGATTGTTATAGAATAATGGACTAATTCAGTTTCGCAATATAATATTGCCCACATCCTAGAATCTCCTTCCGATTTGTCTATACTCAATAGTGCATCTCAGTGCTGCAGCCTTCAACAATAACTAGCGTACATTCACTCTTATTATTGCTGCTGATTTGATGTGATGAACCAGCATTCATAAGATCAGATGGTACTTCATTAATAATCATGACTTTCTGTCCACTTCTTATGCTGCTGTTGATAGTGTGCTGTGAGCAAGGAATCAAGGGGGCCTGCATTTACACTGAAGTATTCAATAAACATGCTGAAAAATATTATCCTGGGTACCACTACTGTACCTCTGAGTGATATTTTGAACAGCAGGAACATTTTTCTTCCAAACAATGGGCAACAGCCACTGCTATCCTCTTACATCAACACCCTTTGGTCAAAACATGGATGAATGACATTTTTTTGCTTCTCTATTTTTGAATCTTTTCTGATACATGCTCACAAAAGCAGCACTTGCAAATAAAACAAGCTGTTTTAGATGTGCTGGTACCAAAACACTGCACGTCCACATCTAACCTCTGTCAAACTTAAATAGATTGCCTGGTGTTCCCCATTTTGATGCTGCAAAGTCTTAACACTTTTAAGAGCGAGCCTATGGAGTTGCTCTAGGTAAATCATATTACCAGCATGTCACACGTATCATTTTGTGTTCCAGATTCAAAAATTATTCTCTAGTCAGGGTAGCTATAAAGTAATGGCTAGTCACTATATTGGTTTTGGATATTATTTTTTTGTTTTGTTTTTGTTTGTTTGTTGTTTTTTTTGTTTTATGCATAAAATGTTCCTTTTAACAATTGATCAATTTTGGTAAATTTCAGTAAAAGAATGTGAATTGAAGAAAATAACAGCAGCTGATAGATTTATCATCAAAGAGAAGCATGGCAAGCATGAACAATGCATAAATATTCTTCAAGATGGATTTACTGAATGCCAAGGGGCATGTTATTCTGAAACAAAATACAGTTCAGGTATATCTCCCCTTCTATATATTTTGATACCAACAGTTAATTCTCTAAATATGCATTGATTGTAATATTGAAATTATTCTGAATTAACTCTTAACATCACCATCAAAAATATCAATAATTGGCCTAAAGTGGTTTGCGACTTTATTTCAAAAACATTACAAATGGTTTCCAAAAATTAACTAAGAAGGAGATGCTTTTGTACATCATCAAACACAGTAATATGTACTTTTAAACTACAAAAGAGACTCACTATTTCAAGAAGTATATGGTTATACTTTCATTTCTGAGATATCAGGAATTCTATTTGCTTAATACCTTATGTACATAACCAGTCAAGTCTACAAGCCTGGAGTTCATGTGTTTAGGTATTAATCTGTCAATCTCATAAACAGGTATGAATTGCATTTTCACTTCTTCTTCTTGTAGCTAAATGAATATCTTATCATGATTATCTTTCCTCATCATTTTCAGAACTGCAGGATGATGAACTTTCTTACCTGGCTAAGGATTAAGTAAAATTATAATGGCATAATTTCTGTCCTTTATTAACACATTTCTGTCATGACTTGTAAAACTCATTATCAATCACTCTGCATTGGGTGCGAAAACTTAAGCTAATATATCAACACTAATTTGATAATCCAAAATACAGTTCCTTCACCCAGAAACACCACTGCCCAACCATGAGAAGATATTCTGAGAATTTCAAACTACTGTTTTCTGGTGTACCTGTTGTTGCAGTGAAACAGGAAACCTCCTGAATGATTCCAACAAAAGAAGTGCAGAAAATTCAAATCTGCAATTTTGAAAATACAAAATTATGCTGAACTACTACTATTTTTTGAAAATTGTACATAACCTTTTCTAAAGGACTGACTTTTTGGGAACAGATTTCATTTCTTCAAAATCTCTATCATCAATATTGTATTTTTGCAATGCTAATTTTTTTCAGTTGTTTGCAATTTTTCAAAATATTGGGAGTTCACCAAAAACAAGACCAGCACCACTTTCATTACCATTCTTTGCTGCATAAAAGGAACTAGTGCTGTCACAAAAGCACATATTTTCTAGCATTATTTCTAATTTCTTCGCTGCATTACATTACCACATAAACCTGCAAAAGAGTTTTAAACAAGCAAACGTTTATTTCTGTCCCGAGACGTATGTATGAGATCGCTTCATCTAAAAAAAACTCAAAATCAAAATATCTTTTTGAAACCCCCCAAAGCCCTTGAGTTCGTACAGATTGATCGCGAAGACGGATCGACCAACCGACACAGAGACAGACAGACACACAATTTTGCAATTTTCGAAAAAACGTAGATAGCCGAAAATCGGACTAGCATATTTTAAATGGGACTAGAATTTTTTTCAAAAAATTGGGGTGGTTTTAGGGGGAAAATTTAAACATTTTTTAACTTTCCTATACTTAATGCCAAATTACATGAAAACAACTCATAATTCGAAAAAATTAATGTGAACTTATTTGAAGTTCTGTCTTTAAAGGACAGATTTTATGAAGGAAAAAATCTCTATCTTCATTATTATAGTTGTTGGAGGAAGCCCTCCCCACTAAAAAAAAACCTGCACTTTGGCAATTTTCAAAGAATTGGGAATTTTAACAAACATTAGACCTGCACCATTCTCTTGAACACTTTTGCACTATCCAAAGACAAAGTTTAATCAAAACATTTTATGCCATTTTTAAGAAAAATTTGAATTTCAACATGCAAGGTTTTTGAGGCTACCCTCCAAAATCAAAATATCTGTTTCAAACTTCTAAAGACTCGTGTTCATTCAGATCAATTGGGGAAAAACAATTTTGAAGAAAATCGGCTGAACGGTTTAGGCGCTTGCGTTGACCACTGGCAGACGTTTTGCAGTCAATCAATTTTTCGGTACTAACAAACCACAAAACATAGATACTGGCACACCAAGTGTTAGAGGAATTCTTTTCTATATTTAGTAACAGGATTTATCCACTTTTTTTGTTACCAAGGTTTGGCAGAAAGTATTTCTGCCGAAAGTTCACCGTTTTCCGGCGCACAATTACACATTTTTTCTCTTCTTACAAAGTTCCTTCGTAAGGCGAGAAAGTAAAAAAGTACTTGTTTGAAAATCGTTTCAAAATTGCCTTTGTTTTATGGAAAATTACGCAAAACCTGACTTAACTTATTTCAAATTCTATTTTTTTATGAACAGCTTTCATTAAGAAAAAAATCCTGTCTTCAATATTGTAGTTGTAGGAAGATGCCACAGAAATTTTGAACTTTTGAAATTTTTGAAAATTCAGAGAGTCAAGTGAAAATACAACCAGCACCAATTTCTTGCCTTTCTTTCCTGCATTTGAGGGGGGGGAGGGGAATAATCTATTTTTATTAATTGTAACTGTAAGTATACGCTGAAAAAATTTTGAACTTTTATTATTTTCAAAAATTCTGGGATTTTAATGGAAATGAGACCCATGCTATTTCTTAAGAGTTCTTCATGCTCTCTGAAGACAAAATTTAAACCAAAAAAATTTGGAACCAATTTTGAGAAAAGGTTGAGACTTCATGTAGGCCTATAGTATCCCCCCAAATCAAAACATTCATTTCAAACTCAAAGGGCCTGAAGTTAATTTAGATCCATCGGGGAAAATCAATTCTAAACAAAACCAACTCAATGTTTTCGACCTGAAGCGTTGGCTAGACAGACGTTTTGTCCGTCAATCGATTTTTTGGTATCGAGGATCCACAAAACATGGATTCTGACTGCATAACGTATCGAGTAATTTGTTACATGAAGGAACCAGATTTAACCACTTCTTTGTTACCAGGGCTAGGCAATAAGAGGTTTTCTGTTGAAAAATCCCCCGCAGCATTACAATACTTTCTGTATTATGTAAGCAGTATGCGAGGAAGTAACTAGTAGTGCTACAGATTAGCACAGACACTCTTGTACTAGTTAGTTTTGTGGTATTTTCTCAGTTTTTTCCCACCCTCTTGTCAACAGCCATTTATAGGTAACTACAGGACTTTTTTTTTTTCATTTTGTCAATTTTCTGGACCTATATGACCCATTTTTGTGGAAAAATTTGGAGCCGTTTTTGAGAAAGTGTTTGAGTGTTTGAAAATGCGTAAATTTTAGCTAACTTTTATAGAAAACAAACTCATTTTCACTCCAAACTTCCAATTCTCTGAGAAACTTTATAAGAAACTAGCAGAATTATGCCCCACCGCAGTCTTCCCACTCCATTAGCGCTTTTTTGACGAGGTTGATACCGTGCCGCAATTGCTTCCTCGCTGTCATCTCCTAGTGCAGCATTAGTTTTGTTTCGCCTACATAGTCCGCCCGCTCATCCTTTGTATTTCACTCTCTTAAGAGAAACTTAAGAAAAAATATTGGAACTCCATTTGAGAAATTTTTGAAGATGCCCTAGGGGCTTCATGTAAAGTACCCCCAAAATTTAAAGAATGTTTTTCAAAATCGTAGAGCTTTGAGTTGGACAAGATCGACCGGGGAATATTCATTTTGGCAAAAAACCTAAGAATGATAGGGGTGCTAAAGTTGATCACGCACAGACGGACAGGCAGACCAACATTTTGAAAAACATTTTTTCAGTATCAGAGGACACCAAAATGTATATTTCCATTGAAATCTCAAAATTGATACACAACTTTCTCCACACTATTCCATGTATCTCCATGTACATATATGGAAAAGTAAAACTTAACATATGTCCCTTTCAGACATTAAAAAGTAGGTTTAACCCATTAAGTCCCAACGTTGCGTAAACGCAACATTTAATACATATATTTTTTAAATAAAATGATTCGATACAAATTTGTTCTGTAGCACTTTCACACTAAGAATAAATATTATTGTTTCAGTTTTTGTTGTATTCATTCATATTCTAGCGTAAATATGCTTTTGTTGAATTTTCAAACTTGGAGATTTTATAAAGGATTGTGACATCAATATTCAATTATTAATTTAATTATTACAAAATTTTCTTTTTTACAATATATTACTCGACAATCTTCCTTGAACCTTCTATTATCATTTTAGAATATTTATTATGAAGATAAGTTCATACATTGCTTATTTTTGATCAATTACAATAATGTTGCGTTTACGCAACTTTGGGATTAGCGGGGTATATGGTCTTAGCATGATAGAACAAATGCAGTTCCATTGTAAGCTTTGAGGAACAGACACCTCACTACCGTGTCATATTTCCATCTCTGATATAATTATCTCTTCTTGTAAATACAGTGCCTTATCTTGCATTGTTGCATCTCGTTCATCTGTGCTCAGTACACATTTCGCTTTCTGTAACGTTACACGGCACAGATTTACTGCACGAACAAAATTTGCAATTCATTTTTTGCTACTGGCACGATTCGCGAGAACCGTACTGCAAAATGTATATTAGAATCAACCTCAACAATGAAGAAAAAGGAAAAATCCTTTTATGATTTTGCTTTCGAAGAAGAGTCGAAGTAATGATGGTTAGGTGGAATGACAACTCCATTGTTACAGTTGCAATCAACAATGGCACCATTCAGCCCTTGGCAAATGCCAAAAGATACAACAGGAAAGAGAAGAAGTCTGTTTCTGTCCCACAGCCCAACGTAATTGCGAAGTACAATAAATATATGGGGGGCGTTGATTTACATAACGCCATTGCAAATTACAGAATTCGGATGAGAAGCAAAAAATGGGTGGCGGCCTCTATTTACCAACTTGATTGACTGTTCAATAGTAAACTCATGGAAATTGTACAATATTTCAAATGAAGATAAAATGTCGCAGCTAGAATTTCGTTCTCATTTGGCCATGATCCTAATTAAATCAGAGGAATGTGCGAAAGGAAGTGATCACAATAATGAGACAATGAATCCCCTGGAGCTTGAAAAATCACGTTATGGTCGACCCTCACACAAATCCCTTCCTAACGAAGTACAGTACGATGACGTGGGTCACGTGATTATAGAAGAAGAAAATAAGATCAGAAGAAGGTGCAGAATGTGCAAAAGCACAACAATTTTCAAGTGTATAAAGTGCAATGTACATCTGCATTCAACCTGTTTTCAGTCATTTCATGACAAGAACCGATATACCTCAAGTCCCAAAGTTGCGTATACGCAACATTTCGTTGTACAATAACTAAGAGTTAGAAAAATTTGTAAACGTGTTTTTTATGCTTTCTACTGTAATTTTTGATTAAATACAAAATATTATTTAAAAAATATTATAATTTCAATGCTTGGTCCTTAATGGGTTAAGGTGCTAGAACGTATTGTTTCCACATTGTTTGAGATGTTCAAGTGTCTTACAGCAAAACGTGTGTTGGGTGTATGCACATCTGATTTCTCAAAGAGCCTTAAAACCATAATCTGTTAACTTTTATGCTTTTCAGCTTTAATCTCTTTAAAGAGAATCTGGGGCTAATTCCCTATCCCTATTCAGTAATATACTTCCAAGGTCTTGATATAGAAGATAATTATGTTCATTTAATCATTTATTGAACATGACCTCACTTTATTTGTAACATTAATTTTTCAAAAATTCAGAGAGTTTTGGAGAAAATTGGACCTTTGCTGTTTTCATAAGCATCCTTTGCAATATGGGAGAGAAAATAAGATGTGAAGTACCTCCCAAAACCAAAGTATCCATTTCAAATTCACATGACCTCGATTTTGGGCAGATCAGGGAATATTATTTTGTACTTTTATAAGCATATTCACCTCTATTGCCGAAAAAGAAAGAAAAAAATGGAGTCATTTTTGAGAGAAAATATTGAAAAATTCTACAGAAAATGTGATGTAACCCTAAAAGTCGAAAGATCCTTTTCAAATTCAGGGGGGCATGACATCAGCCAGATAGAAAATAATATCCATTTTGGTGCAAAAACAATGTATGGTTTGGGCTCTTGGATTGCTTTTTCTTTGCTTTTCTTTCTTTTTTCCTGTTTTCCTCTCTTTCTCCCTGCTGCACCATTTTACTCTGTATATAAGAAAAACAGTAAATGAAACAGTTGTCTCTCCAAAAACGATATTATTTTCCAATATACAAGAAGAATTGTTGCAGAAACATAATATTACAGTGCAGAAAGAATGAAGCTAGAATGAAGAATAAAAAAGAAACAAATTGACCAACATTAAAAAAAAATTCACTTGCTTTGCGATGTTGATAGCCCAATCCATTTTTCAGCGCCAACTCACCCTCATCCTTGAATTGTACTAGTACTAAATAAGACTAGTACTAAAAAGGAAAAAATAACTAATATCTCAGAAATGAAAGGTTACTGGTGATATAAACTGTATGTGTGGCATTCACTTTTATATCCAGAGTACATTTCTTCAGTGATATGTAGAGTGTTAGTATTTTTCTAAGCAGCAGATAATACACTAGAATATCACAATGTTATATGTGAAGATGTTATGTGACATGTGTTTCACAAATAACTAATCTGACTTGGTATTCATAATCATTTTATATATTTTCCTTACTCCTCCCATTAACTCTTTAAAATACAATTTATATAGTTAATTTTTGATGGGTTGGGGCATTTACACAATGCACCAGCAATAGCAAACTTTCTGCTATTCATACATGTTTTGGGGGAAGTGTGTCATATCTTGACATTGTCCCATGCACTTCATAAATAGGGGCATTTTTCCATGCTCAAAATCATTGCTGACTGTAAAGGTTTAATAATTTTCAGGACTGGATACATATATTAACTCCTGCAACTGCTGTCAGCCAGGTTCACTCACCCCATTGAATGTTTCAATGCAGTGTGCAGATGGTTATAAATATAACAAAATAGTAAAGGTGCCTTCCGCCTGTAAATGCCTGGAATGTAGAGAGATGCCTGCAGCACCAAGAAAACAGCGACCTGTATATTAATATAACTTAAAATGTGAAAGCTTTTGCTGTATAATGAATTTCAAAAGAGGATGTGTATTTCATTACTTCAAATAAAGACTTCATAAATAACAGATACTTTATTTTCAAAATCTTCACTGACATCAAGAGAAAATACTTTCAAGATAATTTGTTTGTTTGGTAATAAAAGTCAAGTAATCACAATAATGTTTCCATAAGCATAAATTAAAATGAAATAATACTCTACAGTAATAACAACCACATTTTTTTAAGTCAAGTTGTCAAAAGATGGAGTTGTATCCACAGTCTCTTTTTTCTTTTTAACAACCTCCACAAGATGTTTATACCGCAGCATACATTCTTCCTGTAAAGTAGAATAAAAACAACTTTCAGATAAAATTTTGAAACATAATTCAATAACTGAAAGTACTCTTACTCAGTATCATTTTATCTTGCAATCCAGGCAGTATATTGTCCCACACCAAATACTCAAATGGCAAAAGGGTAGCAGTTTAATGTTCACCAATTGTCACTAAGGGGCCATCCATAAATTATGCAATGTCCATAAATTTGGAATATTTTCAATACCACTCACCCCCTTGTAACACACCTGTATCGTGCGCTTACCCTCCCATAATTATTATTAATACTAGTACAACACCCCCCCCTTGCAAATGGTAAATGCAAGAAGTGAAAATAAATTTAGCACAGTAAAAACAATTTGTATTTATTTTACTAGCGTTGTATATTAAAATTAATGATAAAGTTGAAATTAGTTGGCAATGCTGGCTGCACCTAACAATAAGAATTGGGGCAAGTTGTGAGTGAAGAAAGAATGCTTGAGCAAGAAATGGTTGATCACTAGCTGTTCACACACTGTCGTGGTTGGCACAAGAGCGAGAGCCTACAGCGCCAATTTAAATGGATTCTAGAATATACTTCGTATCAGTTTTGAATATTTTCTTGGTAATCTTACAGTTAAAAAAAGAGAAAAAAAGGGTGAAAAAATATTTCCATTTCTTGTAACTTTAGTATATTTATGTTTTTAAAACAATTTAATTAGTTAATATGATAATGTTTTAGTACAGGACTCAAAAAAGGAATTATTTCAGCAAATGTTGAAAAATGAAGAGAAAAAAATAAATCAATGTGACGTAGCATTTAACTAATACTCCTCTGCCCCTAAGAAACGCAACGTAACGATGTCTAAAACACCCCCTACCCCACTCTACCATTACGTAATTTATGGACAACTCCTAAGGTATATCACCACAATCTGTCTTTCCTTGAAGTGTAGATAGTATCATCAACCAATAATCATCTTAGCAAGCATATTCATAAGAACTAAAAAGTTTTCATATGACATTATCAACCTTATCACCTTATGCCTCCATAAAGACACAAAATTTGTTTCTTAAGCTATCAAATGAAAGCATTTCATTTTAAAAAATTCTGGAGAAGATTCTTTCTTTTTTCTGGTGTGCCTTGCAAGAGATGAGCTCAAAGACCTTTATCAGCTTCACCTCTTAGACAGATGATGTATCACCTTTTATTCCCTGTTGCCATTTGTGCATGCAGCACTGACCGACTGCCTGCTCTGGACAAATATAAAGCTACTCTCTGTATGTATAACGCAAAAAAATCAATTAGCTAACCTTAGTCTTTCCAGGAACACATTTGGCAATTTTTTCCCATCGATCTGTGGTTCCTCCCTTAGGATATTTTGTGAGAGCAGCTTCTAAAGCTTTCTGTTGTGGTTGACTCCAGCCTGATGCATCATTGACATTGAGGTCCTCCACTTTTGAAGCTCGTGTTTTTACTTTACGAGGTTTATCTTCCTCGTTTTCTGGAGAAAGTGGTCCCTCTTCACTTTGACGAATCATTCGGTAACCATCTTCTTTCACTTTCTTGGCCATGTGTGTCACCTCTGCTACAGGCCGTTGCATAGTATGAGATATTTTTTCCCATCTTGAAGCACTTCCAGGAGGGAACTTTTTAACCAAGCGCACAAGTTCTGCCAAATCATCATCAGTCCACAATCCTCCTGATACTGGGAGAGGACAACTTGAATCCTCAATCTGTTCTTGATCTTTCTGAGTACTAACATAAGATGGCTCCCAACTACTATTATTTGCAATAAGAGGAGTAGCTTTTCCTTTACGTCTCCTTGGTACTTTGTGTTCAATTTCTACGATTTCTTCCTCTTCTTCAGACCTACAATAAATAATACCTACACTTTTTCTCATTACCAAAAATATGATGAGCCAATAAAAAATCATTAAACATACATCCATAAGTCTGATTACGGGAACACATTTTCAAGTAATATAGGTAATTCATCAAATAACTGGGTAATAGTTTACCAATAAATGTACCAAAGTAATAATCCAATTTTTCCTTAATTACGGACAAAGAAAGAAAACTTATTTCTTCATATTAAATCTTATATCTTTATTACAATTTTTTAAAGGTTGCTTTTTAACAACTAGGTCACATAGCAACCATTTTGACTGTTTACATTGGGATAAATGTAGGGGAAACTGATATGTAAGCACACACAAACGTCTGTGCCCAAGACGGGATTGGAACTCACGACACTTTGAGCTGAGACAGCTGCGGCCTCTTCAGCCTTAGAGACCTCAGCTATCCAGGCTGGTTTTATTATAATTATATTTTCATATAATATGATGTTTCAGGACTTGATGCATTCCCAACCTACGATAAAATTATTATAATAAGACCTACTTAATATATTACTTACTAAATAAATACATATCTTCGTGTTTAATGGTATCTGATTAAGGAAATTAATTCAGGAAAAAATTGAATATTACTGTTACAGACAATCATGCATATAATAACAACAACAATAGTCATGAAGATGACCCTCTAACGAGGCAAGTCGTGAAATCTGATGAAACAATGGGTAACAGAGGCATAGTTAGTGTAGAAAGAAGCTTTACAAAGAAAACTATGCAAGATACGTTGAATAACACCGACACTGAACTTCTAATGCTACTACATGAAATGGAGAGCCAAACCATTCCATGGAGAGTATCTAAAAAGTATGGACAAGGTGCAGATCAATAAAGATCAATCATTTATGTGTCTTAAAAGAGGAAGAATGAAGCCAGAATAGGAAGCAGTTGTACTAGCTACTTCAGATCAGGCATTGAAAACATGACATTACGACAAAGCAATTCTTAAAATTTCTCAAAATGATAAATGCTGCATTTGCCAGGAACAAGTAGAAACCACTGATTACATCATCTCAGCTTGTCCAATTCTAGCAAAGACGGAAAACTTGACAAGACACGACAGGGTGTGTAGTTACTTCCACTGGCAGATCTGTATCACCCTCAAAGTTCCAAACACATGCCCCAAATGCTATGAACACTTCCCAAATCTGATGACATCTGTTCGACTGTGAACAATATTGTATGACCAACAAATTCAAACGGACCGCATGACAGCAGCAAACAAACTGGATGTTATTATTCAGGATTCTGAGATCGTGTCTGCTTGTAGATGTTGCTGTGCCTTGTGATCAAAATATCATAACCAAGGAGGCATAGAAATGTTTCAAATACAAGAGTTTGTAAATTGAGGTCAGCTAAATGTGAGGCATAAATTCACAGGAAGTACTGATGGTCATCGGAGCTCTGGGATTTGTTCCGCAAAATTTGTGTAACAACTTAACTAAACTCCCAAATCATTGAAAAGACTGGAAAGTGTAAGAAATTGCTTTATTTGGAATAGCTGCACAAAGTATTGTGAGGCACCAACAGTCCCTAGACCTGCTCCTTACGTAGCTGGTTGCAACCTGTAGTAGATTTTATATTCAGCCAACTCATATAATCTTTAGTTGTGACATGGAGTAATAATAATAATAATAATAATAATAATAATAATAATAATAATAATAATAATAATGTAATGATTTCATTTTATTAGACATTCCCCAAAAACAATTGTGGACAAAGAGTAAATATTTATTGAGCTATAGTCAATGAAACAAACAATGTGTACCATGAATCGATCTGAGCAAGACAAAAGAACAGCGTGCCGCGGAAAGAGTATTTCGGCAATTCTGGAGAACACAATGAATTCGATAATTTTGGGAAAAATCTGACCGTCCAGTTAGTTGGAGAATAATTAAATGAACATTGTGGTTCTTATTTGAATGCGATCGGACGACGGGTTCGCTTAAAATTGGAATCAAAAATTTTAGGGAAAAAACCCAGTCGAACATGTCGAATATAGTAACTTGAATTACCAAAATTTTAGGAAGAAATGCTAATTAGGCAACGAAAGGCGTTGTGAATCGTCATGGTATAAATTTAACAAAATTTATAAATGATCTAAAGAGTTTATAGAACATTGAATTTTCGAAATAAAGAAATATTACAAATTAATGATACCAAAAACAAGCAACTAATTAATGTGTAATGTCGACAGAGAAATTAGCAATTTTCGACGTAAAATAAATCGAAAACATCTGTTTGGACAAGAAAATCTTAACATTGGGAAGAAGCCGTAATGAATAAACGCGGAAACATGTCAAAATAAGTGATATTGGACATTTTAGTAAAATTATGGAAACAACAATGAAAAGGTGAAAATGGATTTCGCCGGCATTTTTTATATTCCGAGGTAACATGTTAAATCGAGATGGTTTTTAGGGGAGTTCTGTCTAGTCAGCAGTGAGAGAGACATCGTGTCCGCGTTTGACGAACTCATAATTTGTAAAATATTTCGGACTTAGACATTTTCGCGGCGAATCGAAAGTGCGTAATGGACATGTAAACAGCGCGAACATTTGTTGATGCAGTGAGCCAATTAGAAGAAAGAAGAAGTATTATTTATTTGTGAATTTGTGGTTCGAGGTGATCAGACAATTTATGGAATTCCTGGGAAGAATTATTTTGAAGGAAACCGGCCTGTGCAAGATTGGAGCGCGCGAGTACGTCGGCGCGTGCGAGTGAGCGCGCATAGAACGACCGAACTGGCAACGGCGCTGTTTTCGACGACGCAGCAACAGGGAAGTTTCGCATTCGCAGCGTAATTATTTAAAATCAGATCTGTGCTCGCGTACATTCAAATAAATTAAATAAACATTGGCAAGAATAGTGGAATTTTCGAAATTTTAAAACAGAACGAACGTAATTGTTTGTCAGCCGGCAATATAAAATTTAGTATTGTTTTCTTTACATTTTCATTGTTGTATTTGGCAAATACGTACGTATAAGAAGAGTTTATTAATGATATTGTTTTTTGTTGTTGTTTTTTTTTTGAGTAAAGGAATTCCTGAACATAAAACAATTGCAAATCAGCTGATTAATGGTAATTTCTTGTAACTGGATTGATGGTAATCTCACGTAATTTGATTAATTGAAATTTCATGTAATGTAATTAATGGTAATTTCATGTAATGTAATTAATGGTAATTTCATGTAATGTAATTAATGGTAATTTCATGTAATGTAATTAATGGTAATTTCATGTAATGTAATTAATGGTAATTTCATGTAATGTAATTAATGGTAATTTCATGTCCAAATAATGTTGCCAAGCTTGAGGGAATATTCACGTATTGTTGCATTGTTGCCGTGAGCAACCAAAGAAAAGAATTAAAGTTCTTTTTTTTTTCTGTTTTGAAAACATGTTATCATTCCAGTATTTAGTTGTCCTGTGCATGCTGCCATATTAAACGTTGTTTACAGGTATTCCCGTATGGGACCGTCCATGACCTACGACCCAAACAAATTTATGCAATAATAGTATTGATAAACTGAGTAGTGGTAGGAGGAACAGTTGCATTGGCACCAGAACGTGAGGGCAAGTAGGAGTAGGGGGAATAAATATAGAAAGAATATTGCAATAATAATAATAATAATAATAATAATAATAATAATAGTCATTAATAATTGTTTCAAGACAAGTAAATTTGCCTTGGCATTGCAGTATTTTACTACAATACTTATTTTTAAAAAAAATATTAGAGATGGTGAAAAAATAAAAAGGATGAGAAAAACTTCAACCCTAGCATGGTGCCAACTGAGACAGTTGAATCCAAACATTACAGACTCAATGTTCACCATCCAGGTTTATCATATCTACCATAAAGAAAGTCATAATATTGGAGGGCATTGTTTTCATAAATATTGCATTCAACAGGAATATCGTACTGGTGGCAGTGACAATTAGAGAAGATTTTAATAATCTAAATCAGAAATTTTTATTAGAAAGTGAATGTGGAAAGCTATGCCAATCATGGGTTACAAATACAGCTCTATCTTCAATATTTTAGTTGTAGTAAGACATTGGAAAAATTTAACTTATGCATTTTTCAAAAAATCAAGGATTTCAACGAAAATGAGACCTGCATCATTTTCTAAATGTCCTTTACACTATCCGACCACAAAATTTAATCAAAAAATATTGACCCATATTTTTAAAAAGTTTTTAATGTCCCAGGGGCTTCATGTCAGGTACCCCCTGACAATAAGAATTTTTGTGTTGAAAATGCAGTGTTTTCCAGTGCACGATTACAATACTGCACGTAAGGGCGAGGAAGTAAAAAAAGAGTTGATATTGTGCTGAAAACACCAGCACAATTGCAAATAAGTTTATATGAAATTCCACATCATAAATTACTACAACTGGATCAAATGTAAATAAATTGTTGGGTTTGAATCAGTAATATATTTAAGTCAGGTTGGCCCCACTGCTGTTCGTTAGAAGAGCGTTGGAAAAAAAAAGGAACGTTTGCCTGTGTCAGTTGAGTCAGTTGGTCGTTGCATCTCGTAGAGAGCAGCTGTGAGTTGTATGTGTTGTGTAATGTGTGTTCGGGCAGTGTGCCATAAAGTATATGTATCAACAAATGTTATATTGATTGAACACTGCGTTTACAGATTATGAAATCCCCAACTCCAATATAAATACATTAAGTGCTTTCGTATATCACAGTGTATTCCGAAGTACAGCCAAAAGTGTTTCAGTGAATAAAGTTAAAGATTTTTAAATATTGTTGAAAATGAAAGTATTAAAATTACATGAAAAGTCATGAAAAATAAAAGTTTTTTGAAACCTTATACATTGATAGTCTCAAAAGAAAAACGGATACCCTAGAGTTAAATTATTACGAAAATCCTTTATATGTTTGTATTTGGCATACATTAGTTTTGTTTGACCTCCCATTTTGTTACGTCTTTTAATTGCTTGTTACACAAAACAAACAAAATTAGTAGTGTTATAACAGCATATACTTTCTTGCATTTTTTAAACAGTTATTTTAATATTATTCTTCAATGTGCAAAAGTATTTGCAACCCACAAAAATGTTCCCCCATGCTTGGATTCTAATTCAAGATACTTAGATTTAGAAAGAAATTTTAGTAAACACTACACCAACTGACTGAGATGGTTTAACAACTTTCCCGAAACTTTACAAGGAACATGAAATATTTGCAATTTTTGAAAATTCAGAGGTTTAATGACATCAAATGAGTTTAAAATAAATTAATAAAAAGGTTTTATGAAAAAGTCTTGTTTATGTAATTTTTAAACATTGCCATAATTTCACTCAAATTATACTATTTAAACATCTAATAGTCAAGAACAGATTTTATTACAAAATAATTTCTTTCCTCAATATTTTAGTTCAAGAAAGACACCAAACAAATTTTAAACTTTTGCTATTTTCGAAAATTCAGAAAATTAAATGAAACTCAGTTGAGAAATGGCTACTTTTCACTGAAGCAGTACATAACTTTGTCTACACTACCCAGTAGAGGGCAAGAAAGTAAACATTTTGACAAAGGGGTTTGGTTACATTAAATCTAATATCTCACCACTGTTCGTGTTCTTGCTTCTGGTGTCTGCTATATATATACCCATAAATACATCCCACAGTATGTGGACAAAGAGTAATTACAAACCACAAAAATCTTGGAAGTTGAAATGGTAATGTATCCCACACTCTGCAACACATAATTTCTTTAATTACACATTGCAGCTCACAAATGCATAAGACACAAGTTCAAGATAACTAACCTGGGTGTAGGAATTTGTACAGGTACTGTTTCTGGAATGGCAGGGCCATCGTATTTTCCTTTCCTTTGTTTCTTCTGTAGCTTCTTCATTTTTGCTTCCCATAACTGCTCCTACATAAAATAATTTTAACTTCGTATTTAACTTTTCAGTTATCAGCTCCCTTATACATCTGACTGTGAGAGTTGTCAGCAGGGATGTCTATCACATATTCTATTGACTTAAATTTTCACACTTCTTTTTAGCCATAAAATCCTTAAGAGTTCAATTGTAGATACTGTTAAGATAAAAGCTCAATTTCATAGGATGCAAGTAAATGATTTGTACAGAACTGGATATGAATTTCGGACACTATTTACAAAATCAAACAGGAAACAAATAGATGTTTCTTTACATGGTTTTATATTAAAATACTACATGACTACTAAGCATTAGCAATATTTATTTATCACAAATGTTAGCCCCGCCTCAAATTTTTCCCTCCCCCTACTCACACCCACTTGACCGTGCTCAGCACGTCCACTTCCCCTACCCACCCTGGCAGTAATGGCACTGCCTTGATGTTGCGCTGCTTCCAGTATTAAGTGCGCAACTTTGCTTGACCGATGGAGAAATGCAGGTAGAGTGGAGGGTTATACTCACACTGTCCACTAGATTTTACGAAGCAATGCCAATCTCTGGAATATCAGTCATGCTTTCTCAATAATTTGAGTTCTAACTTTCTCAGGAATTCAAAGTACCTCTGTGATGGAGCTGGATCTGCTTTGGTCGTTTCTTTAGATTTTGTTTAGAAATATATGACCAGGAACGCTCGGTTTTAACAGTAAATATACTTTATTATGCACCAATGAAGATTTGTTTGGAATGTTGTCATCAGTGCTCCCTGCGAGCTTTTGCCTTCAACTGTTTAATGCTCATGGGAGGGGAAAGCAAGGTCATTGGTCAAGAAAAGTTGCACGGGTAATAACTAAAATGTTGGGATAAAACCAGGGTAACATTATAAACCTCAAACTTTCCTATGACATTTTCTCGGCTTCTCAAAGGTTTGTTCATACTTGACAAAAAATGCACATGCCCACATACACACAAACATATTCATCAACTTTATTTATATATATATATATATATATATATATATATATATATATATATATATATATATATATATATATATTGACAAGTGGATTGACAAAATGTGAGAGAAAAAGGAGTTAAAAAAAACAACACTTACCAAAGTGTACTTCTTTTCCAAATACGCAGCCCATGCCACAACATATTGCCCAACAGTCACTATAATAAATAGAATGAGTGACATCTCTGCCAATCCCATCTTCCGCACACGTCGGTAATAAAATGCCACATGTCTCCAATCAGGTAGGCCATTTTGTAAGACTAAATTGTATCGAGATCTTTTATTATTATCTCGAAGGACGTCGTACACTGCAACCAACTATAATGTTTAATTATTGTCAGTTATTGGATGAATGAATTATACATCTGAACAATGCAATTAAATAAATACTATGAAAATTGATCATAATTATATCTAGCAAGTATCAACTGACATGATAGATTTAAGATATTATTCACATAAAAAGAAAGTTAACAACTGTAGGTGATGAGAAGAAAAATCAGTGCACGTTCTCTTAAGCTCTGGAATTCATACCCCCGCTATTTACTATAACAAGTTAAATTATGAAAAGAGGTAAGTAACAGGAGTTTTTAGCAAAATTTGATAGTGAGAAATATTTTCCTGTATATCAGAAACAAACACATGGCATCCGAAAATGTGTTGCAGATTTTGGCTCTCATCTCTTATCATGACCTGCATGAAATAAATCAGCTCTACCACAAAAACATTCAAGAAACATGATTAATTGATGGTACTCCCTACACAAGGACTTAATTCCCATTTCAGAGCTCAAGGTTACAAAAGAAATAAATTCCCCTCACACAGAGCACAAGAAAACATGTTCAGATAGTGAAACTACATTTACAAGCATAACATAGGGCCACTTGCTCAACAGATCAGGGGAAACTGGACAAAACACTTTATCAAGCTAGGGATATTTGACCCGAAGATGAAGTCAATAACTGTTGCAAGTCCAATTTTTTTAACAAAATTGGGTTTCTTTTCCATTGTTTTCTATGAGCCTATCTTCACGTGTGTATCAAACCAAATTGTAAATGCTCCATTACATAAGCTTTCAACAAACCCGTTCCATACTAGATCATCCCTTCCTTACCCACTACATACAAAAAATTTAAACGACTTTCCTGAAGGATTTGGTAAAATGGACTTATAACAGTCTGGTTCTCAGCCATCGATTTGTTATATGTATATTACATTACAAATGGTAACCAATACATTAATATTTATTTATTTATGAAAACAAGCAATTGTCCAATACACTATAATCATTAGAGTGAAGCAAATAGAGTCTATGCAGTTTTACATTTGTTCTGATAAATTAATTGAAATTTTTAAACAATTTTTCTTTAGACTGGAGAATAAATTGATATTTACAAAGTAATAATTCTATATTAGAATTGTTTGCTAATCTAGCCAGATGATTTCAACACAAATAAAAATAAAGATTCGTTATCACAGTGGAAGTTGCAAATAACATTTGATTAGATATTCTCAAATCTCTAGATGGAATTTGAATATTAATCCTCACCACTAATATTTCACAATCAATATCATTGTTTAAAAGGTAAAAGAAAAACATTTTGTAAATATCAAGAACTAAAAAAAATTAATTGTTTTTATTTAAATCAGATTTTTTTAAATTGTATTAGATATTTTACTTTAAAACAAAATTGTTAAGTGATTTATTTTTCTTTAATTACTTTAAAAGCAGAAAAAAGTTAATTAAAACATCACTTTTTAAATTTATCATTAAACTGTCATAATTTTATTAAAAAAAAGGAAAGAGAGAGAGAGAAAAAGAGAGAGATACTGTATATTCAAGGGGTCCAGTGCAAAACCACTCTAACACACAAAATCTTTAAACTTGATTTATTTTTAGTTTGGTACTCTTGAGACACTTCTCTCACATTAGGGTGTCCCTTATATTGCCCTAAAAAGTTTTTTTGCGAATTGTTTTGGGCTCACCCCCTAAATATTTTCCATTGGGTCAAATTTACTCAAATATAAAATTTTAACTCAGTAGGTCGATATTAACCCGTGCCGACTTGAGCGCGAAATTTGAATGTAGATGATTTTTGGTTTGGTTGGGTTAAGCCAGTGGAAAACTATTGACACATTTTTAATATATAATTTTACATACCACTTTACTTCATTTTCACTCTTTAGACTGTGTTATTGTTTTAACTTTCCTAGTGGGTACTTTTTTTTCAGTATTTCTTTCTTGCAATATGCGTACAATGAACAATGTTCTTGAACAACACAACAAAAATTGATTTCGCTCCTCATCTACATACAGTAGTCCATGAAAATCTTGCTTTAATTCAACAGGTCTTTCAGCGCAGTCATTCACAGATTTCAACTTTATAAACAACCTTTTAGCTTCTGAATATGAAGAGTTGCTTTTCCTGATCAAAGGACAGTTTTGAATAAAACAAGTACCCAACTTCAGAGTATCTGCTTTTGGTTGACACAAAGTCGGCAATTTGTGTCATTCAAATGAAGATTAAATTGAATTAGTAGATGTATTGTAAATTTACGAATTAACAATTAAAGAACGGTCATCGGTATGTAATTGCGCTTATCATATTATTCTTCATCCAATTCTTTACAAAAAGGAAAACAACACACTAGCACGTGCAGATTTTCACAGACTAAACTTGCTACCATTTTTGTTTCGATTTGTGGGTCTACTTTATCAGGGAGTACAACAGACAACTCTTCTAATAAATACTACATACGGTATCTACATTGTTTTAAAGTTGCTTTTGAAATTGTGGAATCTACCCTTTCATGCAATTTTAGAAATTTTATTAAGCATCTTGACAAGGAGCTTTTACAGCTGCACTGCCGTAAAGCCACTGGTTGACATAATCAGTTACAATCAACAGAGAGACATTATTTAAGGAATTTTTAATTACACAAGATAGTTTAGATTTTGATCTGAGAAGAAACATTTTAAATATTAAATATCTCTTGCTATCTATCGAGATCGATGTATTGCCCCAGGAAGATGTATCTATATTTTGTTACTTTCATAAAATTCCAACATTTCTTCAATTTTTGACTCATTAAAGAACACTTTCCAAGTTCTCTTTACCTCTTTGAAAATTAATGGAATTAACACTCTCCCAGTTTTCCTTAAAATGCTAAAAAAAGGATTGATTGCTACATTACGTATTTTACATTCAAACAAACATTTTAAAATAAGATTTTATTTATGTGATGACGGCGCGGAAAAAACAATCTCTGTCCAAATTTTCTTCAAGAAAGACGTATACTCCTTCAAAACGTCAAGTGTTTGATGCAGTTGAATCATATAAAAGAATTTGTAATCTTTTTCTTCTTGTAATGATCTTTGTCTCGCCCTTTCTTCTTTATCCGCGAGATGTTCGTCTAGTCCTGCAAGATAGCTTTTACATTCTGGCTCTCTCTGCCGAAATAAAAACCTTCTTCTTCCAACGTAATTGTTTGTGAAGCATTCGGATGTGCAATATCAAATAGATTCTTCAAATTGTTTCTAAACTCCTCTTCACGATGTTTAAAAATATCTTCTCACTTGTATGCGATTTTTGTAATTTTCCTCACTCCGAATAGTACAAGTTAATAAGTTCGTGCATACAATGGTGATTAGCTCTTGTCGGGATTCTTACTTTCTCCCAAAATATCATTCTCTCACGAACCACAAGTTTTGCGCTTGCACTAACTGTTTATTTTACTTCCCTTGTGTTATAAAATAAAACTTCAAGCACTTGTTTGATAGTAAATTGTGTCCAGTTATTTGGTGTTTTATATTAATAATTAATATTATGTCCTATTAAAACATACGTTCTTCGGCACTGCATATATGACACTAACATATAATATTATGTTAGATTAGCAACCTGTACACACGAGTGACACGATCGATTAAAATTCATGTATTGTGCTCGGGCCTCACTCAGCGGTGGGTGATAGTTCTGGAGATGTTTGACATGCGAATTTTGTGCTCAAGTCGGCACGGGTTAGAATGCTCCGATCTCAACAAAATTTTGTATAGGCATGTTTTTAGGTCATTCGAACAAAATTGGAGGGTGAGCGGTCAAAAATTTGAAAGTCGGAAAATAAGGGACACCCTACTCTCACATCCACTTTACCAAATAAGCTTGTGGTATCAACTATTAGCATGATTTAGAAAAAAGGCATTCTTCATTTAAATAAATTTTACCATTTTTGTTGTGCAATATTGTCCCAATCGAAAAGCACTTACTGTTGAAAACGACTGAATTCATCAAAAAACTTCTAACAATGTTAGACAGTTTTTGAAATATTAAAATCTACTTAACAGTTGTCCTGTTATAAAAAATTATGGAGTATAATGGTTGTTACTTGTGCACTATCCCTTAACCTTTTGACGGTCAGTGGGAAGTATGCTTCCCACTTAAAATGGAATTTTATCAATACACTCATAAAGGAAAAAGGATAATATTATTAAAACTAGTAAAATTAACTACTGCTTTCATTAGTTTTAACAATATTAATTTTCTTCTTTAAATGAGTATTAATAAAATTCCATTTTTCACACATTTTAATACAAATTTAGAATTATGGACACTGTTGAAGCTTTAAATGTGTTTTTCTTGAAACTAGTTTGTGCATGTTGCAGGGCAATATTGCTGTTAAATTAGTGTGTGCTTTTAAATTAATTATGTGAAATATTTTATAATAAGTATAATATATTCTTTACATTAACTTTCTAATTTATTTAAGTTTTTATCCGAGTAATTTATATTTTACAAATATTTAAAATGCAGATATATTTTCCAATATTACAAATAATAATAAATCAGGATTTAAATCATTGATTTTTTTAAAAAATCATTTGATTTATATCATAACAACCTTAATATCAAGTCATGAATTTTGCTATCTTTACTAAGAATGTTGTTTTGAATAAGATGAATGTAATTTAAGAAATTTTGAAGTATAGTATTAGCATTAATTGCATTATTAGAAGCATTTATAAAATTACCAGGAATTCCATTATCAATTGCCCAAATAGTTTTTGGTAAGTTAAAATCATCAGTTAATAAAAATATTGCTTAGGATAAACATCAAATATTTGCTCAAGACTATCGGAATGTTGTATGTATGCTTCTAAAGGTGACTCTGGAGGAAAACATACCATACCAGTGCTAGTAAATTGAATTTGGGTTTTCATTAATGTAAATAGTTGTTCACAGTGGTGTAGCTCCAGATGGTGTCACCCAGGGCAAAACTAAGGGTGCCCCCCCCCACCTTAAATCAAATATAAAAATATCTACTACTGAATAGTTTATACAATAAAGAGGGTCACCCCTAAAATGGTGACCCCTCCCCCCTCTAACTAGGCTGCTGATTGTTCAGCTGATGAGTTAAAATTAATATATTAATATGATTATGATGAACAGCCATTGCATTGTCATGCCGCCCTTCTCTAAGTCGCTTGTGAACTGTGATCCAGTCAAAAAATGTTTTGGTTTGGTAGGTTTAGTTTGGCACTGGAGATTTCCTCACTACGCTGGGTCTAAGTGAAACAAAGAATGTCAGCTTCATCATAGACAGGACTTGAAGTATTGAAACTTGTCTAATGTTCTTTACTGTTTTCCAAAGAGATGTACCAGAAATCAAATATTGTTTAGCACTAAATTTTGTTGATCCATTTACGCCACCAACAATATCATTATCAGAATATGCAAACTTGCGAATGATTTTTGTAACACTGTAGACTTCTTTGAGGCTAACCCAATATGCTCTAAAACTTGCTTGAAAAAAGTGTTGTCTGTGTCTGATTCATGAATTTTATTTTACTCATGTATTATGACAATTCTTATTTTACCACTTTTATTGTCTAATTATTTATATCATTCTGTGTATTTATTTGTATTTATTTATGTGTATTTATTCTGTGTATTTTGTAAAAGGTTCATCCCATTGAATAAATAAATTTTTTTAAAAATTATCTTCATGTTTATTGTCATTCTCTACCTTTATTCTCATTCTCTACCCTTATTTCTCATTATTGTCATTCTCTACCCTTGTCATTCTCTACCTTTAAACTGGTATTAGAATGTCCGGTGCACATTTAGAGTTTAGGAACATAGCTTTAACGGGTCTATATTTTCAATTGAATTCAGTCTCTGTTTTCGTGGGTTCCCTGATCACTAAATTTCTACATCAATAAGAGTGTCTGTAATAGACAATATTTTTGTAACTGCACGTTTGTCAGCAACTAGGAGTTCCTTAGTTGATGATTGGAGGTTCTCAAATACTTTGTACAAGATTACATTCATGGATCTATCCTTGTGATTAGAGATCTCAACAAGTGTACCTCATGATTTCCTGTTTAATCTATACTCTTGACTCTCTCTTTTAAATTAGCCAATATGGCATCATGATCAGTTGAGTCATTAGGAAATGTCAGCAAATTCATTATAAAGATAATTAAATATTTCACTTTTCAGTTCACCACTTACACCTGATCTCTCATTTCTCTAACCATTGACATGAGTTATCACAACTGTATCATGGATAGATGTTGTGATTAAGGAACAATAATTTGAAAATCCATTTGGTAGAACTTTTGGGCATTTTGTACAGCTGGGGGTGACATGAAGACTTACACATTACATACTTTACCTTGTTACTTCATGTAGAACATTGATTCCCGAAGTGGGGGGGGGGAAGACCCCCTCCCCAAGGGAGGCGTAGAGACAAGTCAAGGGGGGCATGGGACCCATTGAGACCATATGTACCCGAACACTCCCGAGAACTTGGCACATTAGGTGTTTTAATTTTGTCACAGTGCCTTGCACTATGCTGTTTCCATTGTGTGATTTGCATCATTAGATATCGTCAAAGATGAGCTCCGCAGAAAGTGCAAGTATAATGATGATTATATTAACTTTGGGTTTATTTGCATGCTTACGGATGGTACCAAACTTAGGATGTTTTTTGCTATGAAGTATTGCACAATGATGCCATGAGATCTAGATGTCTTGAACAACATTTGCCATTGAAACATTGAGATATGTCAAAATACCTGCAGGATATTTTGTGTAAAATATAAAAATAATGTCATCAAAATATAACAGGCAAAAAGAAAAAATATGAAGAAATGTGAACAGAAATGAGACATTGGGAACATATGCCTTCAGTAAACACTTAAGGCTTCACTAAACACCCTTTATTGAAAAATCTGCCTATATACGGTTTTTCATTTTTAAAAGTTCTAATGAAAATTGACCCAAAGCCAGAAAACGTAAATTCATGTAGAACAATTAAATTAATGAAGCAGAGCTATGCCTGGAAGGCAATGTGCTTATGATAGTGTGAGACCTGGTTGGGGAATGGTTCTTGAACTCTGAAAGTTGGATATCCAGATTCTACGTGCTATCATCAATTCTGTGATTATCTGTACATTTTGTTGGTACTACTGTCTGAATTTGTTCCATTCAAATAGGTTGGTCCTACTGCCTCAGGTTAGTAAAAGAATGAAATTTGCAAGAATTCCCTTAGCAACTGCAATAAACAAACAATACCCAATATTTTCATTCTGAGGGCATCTGCCTCATCAAATAAACTTAATTGAAGAAATATAAGCCAAGTTTCATTCTGTTAATTTCTATATTTAATCATTTTAATCCATACAATCCGGTACTTGTTAACTGATGAATTTATATAAGACTTGGCTTATTTAAAAAATTCAAGACTTCAGTGGTTCAATTAAAAGCATTTTGCGCTATCTTATTCTTTTCCAATGAAGCAAACATGAAGGGGTACTCATTTTAGCCATACCATGATCTCAAATTTGTATTATATTAATTGAGGGTTTTTTCGTCAATTTTTAAAAAAATGAATATTCTTAATTTTTTTTCCTATTTTGATGAATTTTTTTAACATTTACATTGTAACTGACTAAAGATATTTCTCAGTCCTTCCTAAACGGCAGAAAATAAAGTATTTAAAAATTTAAAAGGAATTCCAAAACATTATTTTAAAAAATGTCATTGATACAAATAAATAAGTGAGGTTATGTAAAATCACACATCATGTGTGTTCCAGACATTATTAATTTATTATTAGTTATCTTCCTGTTATTAGTCATGTGATTTACATTTCCTAAATAACAGGTTCTACAAGCTCTCCGAAAGATTAAAACAAGGTTTTGTGCTTTTAAATAGGTTCCAATTTCAGACAGTAAAATCTGGATTATATTCCATGCTAATGCCTATTTGTAAGTTTCTCCCTAAATAATAATTTAAAATTTAACAATAACATTTTAATTTTTGAAATTTCACTTTTAATTTTCAAATAAAAAAAATTAACATGACATGCTTAAAAATTTGTGAGCAAGTGAGACTTAGTTAAATATAATTATTCACTTTATAGTTAAGGATTTTACCTGTCTGAATTTTATTTCAGCATCTGCTGCATCATTCTTATCAGGATGCAGTAAGAGAGATAATTTTCGATACGCTTTCTTAATTTCAGTAGAATTAGCATCCTTTAAAAAATAAAATACACACAAAATAATACAAATACAATGCAATATTAATGAGTAAATGAGATAACATAAATATTTAAACATTTTTTACCTCCGGTACTCCTAATAATGCATAAAAATTTGTGTTAACTTCTTCAACTAAATCAAATAATTCATAATCTTCTACATCCCAAGAATATGAAATTTGAAAAAGGCAGCTTAACAAAACCCATGACGGCCACCACTTCATGTGTCCTGCTGGTCAGTTCTACAATAAATTACAAAAATTACAAATAACAGTACAAGTGTAAAATAAACATAATCAGATTTTATTGTACTTATCATGAATTCCAGTTGCCCTGGAGGTTTTACAAGCAATTAGCAACATATTTTAAATCATATTAGGGCTGCAACAGTGCAACAATAACCTTTTCACTTGGTAACCATTTAATTATGTTAATAAAAAATTATAATAAATTATGTACTATATAAATGTAATTTTCCTATTAGAATGTGAATACTTTTTTAAAACCAGATATGATAATAAGAAACTTCTAAATTATGTCAGAAGTATGTACTACTTTATAAAAACAAGTTTCACATTTCGTGACTGTTGTACTTAATTCTATCCGGAATGAAATTGATTCATAACTAAAATACTGGAAGACAAGATATCTTATATTCCATGCCTGTACTGTGTGCAAGGCCTGGGAGATCAACGTCACCATGACAACAAACTATACAAGATAACCCACCACAAACATTACACGTCGCCCACGTCACCGGCGGGTTCTCCCCGGTGATGAGACTCGCCCAGGAAATCACGACCGCTCAAGAACAAGAAATTCAGCCCACTGCACAGACCAATGCGACCACTAATGACCAACGAGCGGTCAGTCCGTCAGATGGCCACATTGGTACACTTAGATGCTCTCTGGTGGCAGTTTTCGAGGCTCTGGTGATGAGGATTTCGAGGAGAGGTTTCAAACCTGTGAAAGAATATAGAATGCGCATGATGGAAATAACATGGATAAAAATAATAATAATAATGATAATGATAATAATAATAATAATAATAATAATAAACATGGGAATACGTGTGATATTTACATCATGGGACTACTACGGAAAAATTGTTCTATGCCTAAACTATCTGCCTTTGGGCTATATACGAGGGTAAATATAAGTTCAGTTGAACGCGCGCCTTTTAAATTTCTATAAGAGCTAATACACCCCTCTACTAAATAAAAAACCGCTTTTTTCCGTATAGATGGATGTTTTGGGGTGATTCTATCATTATAATCATACGTATTTTTTTAAATATATTTTATGTCCCTGATTTCGATGTCAAAATTTCTCTACGGAATCAAATTCTGAATATATTCTTTGAAACAATTGTTTAAAGAGTTAAAAGGTTAAAGAGTTAATTATTGCACCCTGATCGACGTTCTTCTTCATTGCCTTTTGCATTAAATCGATCAAATAGACAGTGTTCATTACGGATATTGTATTTATTATATAGTCCTACTCAAGGCGCAGTTCTATACTATGGATGAATACCATGACAATACTGTGGGCTCGAGTTTTCTACGTGTACAGTCATGCCTCGGTGTACATCTCTGGTTCAGATACTGGATCACTGATTCCTATAGAGAGATTAATATGATGGAAATATATAAATTATTCTTCAATTGAATTCAGATTTTCCGTTGAATTTAATTAGGCAGAGAACAAATTAGATCTAGATTTATAATGAGAATCTCATTCCCGATTCGTCAAAAGGCAAAAAGTGAGAAAAAAACAGGAAACGATGATGAAAGAAACTTCCACCATGTACGAAAGTTGTAACCCTAGCGTTCTGCTATCGCCCCAAGCACTTGTCATTATAGTGCATTTTTTATAACTTTGCCCCTCAAGCCTCTATGGCCACGATGGAATATCACGCGACATTTCGCGTTTTCTCGGCCTTACCGCTTGATGTCGCATGATCGTAACCACTGCTTTGATCAGCACCCTCTCCAGCAGAGAGTATATAAGTGCTCTCCAGGAGTGGGTGTCTCTACAGTGGAGAGGGTGCTGGCTTGATACGGTTGCGATCATACAATATCTAGCGGCACGACTAAGAAAGACGCGAAATACCGTGACATATTCCATCATTAAGACGGGTCTTGAGGGGCAAAGTTATAAAAATCGCACTAATACTTCAGCAAATGATTTTGCTGCAAACGAAATTGGCACTTTTCCGCACCAACTCAGCAATTGAAGACGTCAAGGCTAGAGACAAGTGACAACATAAACCTACTACACCTCACGATCATTGCACGATCTTACCATTTGATTTCAATAATAGCCTTTAATAATCATATTTTCAAAAATATCAACGATGCAAATCATTTTATATAGGAGCGGAATTTCTCGCCAAACGCCACCTAGGGTACAGTCTATTAACTGTGCATAGGGTTCCCCAGAAGGCCAGCAGATGACGTTGCCTTATCCCGCTCAATGCGCACGGATCATGCGCTGGAGTGCCAACACCAGAATTCTTAATACAAGAAAAACACTAATTTCAACAGTCTAAGAAACAATACATGTTGTACTCACATATCCATTAAGCAATCAGATCTTTAACCGTCTCGAAGCACATTGGACACATCTGAGCACAAACCAGTAAACACTGCTTCAGTTCTCGGAGAGAAAATGCTCGGAATAATTTCAAAATAAAAATTTTTGGATTGCTACCATGGTTATTTCCACCATGACTGCTGCTAGCCAGTGATATAACGGACAATATATCAGGCCTAAGAATCTATTTGAACTTGGTCGTGTCCGTGGCTCAGTGCCCTCAGCACGGTGCAGTGACCAGTGAGGTTCAATTCCCGGGCAGGGTGGTTATTACTTTGATCAATTTAAACTACACACAATATTGTTTATAACTTGTGTAAAGTAATGCGCGTCATATCTTATGTGGCTAACATTAAATTCATAAACAGATACTTAATGTAAGATAAGTCATTAACGAAGGAATGTTATTTGTAGGGGAGATGTTGGTAGTTCTTACTTATTTTTTGCGGGGAATTCCCAAATCACGTGACATTGAGGATATGTGTCAGGTGAGGTCGGGTAAGGAGGGAGTTGGTTGAGTAGAGGTCTGAGGTGTAGATGGTTCTAGTGGAGGAGTGGATGTTGCCATTGTTCACATCGCAGTTTTTAGAATCGGATTTTACGTTGTATTCCGTTGTATTATTATCAGATTGCTCAATTCGACGATTGTGGTGAAATAGTTGAAAGTTGGAGCCACGTTATTTCGAATCGTGGGAAATATGTAAGTAACAGTGCTGACTGAATTAACGGTTTTTGATTATGTGCCATATTTGTGGTAAGTCAATGTGATGCTATAACTGTGACGCAGACTACTTAACTTTCTAGTTGCTGCAAATAAATTTTAATCCATGAGGGCCAGAGCAAAATGACCCGATTGTGAAGATCCAGGAAAATACTCACTACAGTTTTTGTTTTTTTTAACTTCTGGGGTGGATGACAGTATGCTTGATTATATATTTAAGTAAGTATTTTACAGGAAATTAATTATTTAAACAATTCGTACAGAATCTTATGGATGTTTCCTCCCATTTACATTCTTGATTTCATTTAAAGAGTAATTCTTATATTTTCAGTTTTTCGTAAACTTTTGTTGAACTTGTGTATGGACACCTAGGAATTTTGCAAAATGTGATCTGTAAATTTATGTGGTGCATTACCATATACAGCCTGTAATAACTGTAGATGAATACGTTATATGACCTAATGATGACTGTAGATGAATAAGTTATCAGTTTCAACCTTCAACCCCAACATAATTATAATTTAAATATTTTTTAAGTATAATTTTCATGTGCTTGTACTTCAAAGTAGCATGACAATTCATATTCTTATGAAAGTGCTGGGATGTTTGTTGATGTAAGTGTTAAATTTACTTTAATAATATATCAATCAATACTTCCATTGATTAGTGCATTCACTGTAGTGTAAGGTAATAAAGTAATAATAGGCCTGTATTCAATAAGATATGGAGAATTAAAAACGTTAAAAATGTTTTGATTACAAATTTTCAAAAGGTTTTAAGTTTCTACTTTTTTATTTTAAAGGTTAATCATATCATGAATTCTGTTCTTTATTTTTGTGAAATGTTCTCTAACTTACTAATTTCCATTTTTCTTTTGCATTCTTTATTATTCATAATTCACAAAGCTGCCATTAAATCGAAATGAAGTAGGGTGTTCCTCATTTATGAAGCCAATTTCCCTCCTCTCTTTCTCTTTCCTATATTTTCAGAACAACATTGACATTTTGTAGTAGTGCTCAGACATGTGAATGGTTTCTCTCTCTCGCTCTCTCTCTCTCTCTCTCTCTCTCTCTCTCTCTCTCTCTCTCTCTTGTAAATTGGTAAATTCTATATAATTCATAAATCATTTACAGTGTTGAGTCACCATTGTTAATAATTCATTTTTCAATGATTCTAATTGCAATTGCCAAGACATCCTAAGTCAATGAAACCTGTTTTAAGTGGTCATTCATGGTTTTGGAGAGAAAACTGACCTTTGGTGTAGGAATTCACTTAATTCACCATATGGAAAGCTAACAGTTTAATTTTTGTTTCAAAATTTATTAAATAATTAATAAATAAAATCTACAATATACTGAAGTTTCTTTGCATATCAGCACTTGGAGAACATATTAAAAAATTAACTCTCTGTTTTTTGATTTTTCTTTTCACACCACTAGTTGTTTCTTCCCATTAGTGGTCTTCCCAATCACACTTCAAGGTGAAGTTCTCACCCGGAAGATGTTTTAGTGCAGGTATGAATATCATTTATTGTTACCAGAAACAAACTAATCATTTGCAAAATGAGAAATTCAAAATTTCACTGCTCTACACTGTACTGATATTGTGATTCACCACAGGAAGAGAACATCACAAATTCCTCAGGAAGTTGTGATCTTCTAATATGCATTAATCTACAATATGTGTGTGATATCTGATCTTAGAGACAGGTGTCCACTTAAAACTGGGAATAATTACATGTGTGTTAAGGGAAAATCACAGGTTTCATGAAAAAATGGCCATTAATGGTGGGAGCTCTTAATTGAGGTAGCCATTGATTTCCCTGTATACTTCCTTTATTTTATTCTTTTTATCCTTCTGTCTATTCATAGGCCACTGTTTTATTGATATTAGTGCTATTGCTCAAAACTGTATTTTTTCTTTTTTAATTTTGTTTGATTAGGTACTAATCAAATGATGTAAATGAATACCTCTCAAAAAATAGTTTTTAATTCTTCTTCCCCCCCTCTTTTTTACTTTCTGTTTCATTTTTTTCTTGAATGAAAATATCTAATATTTTTTTGATATCTTGCTTATCTTAAAGCACTATTGTGTTTCTGGTATCACTTTTCATGCCATGATAACCAATTCAGAACAGTGGTCAGTCACATTCTTTAAATGTGATTGGTTTGCTTATCTACCAGTCCCAGCATTATTGATTTCCTTGTTTCTAATGTTCCTTTGATATCTGATCAATTCATTTTTCTGTGAACATCAGGGTCTCTCTTTGTGCCCCCGATTCCTTTGGCTGATATTTTTATAATAAATATAATTTCCATTTCATTTAATATTTATAGGATAATCATAATAATAATTATAATAATATTTTATTGCTTGTATAATTTAAAAAAAAATCGAGCAAAGTCTGCCTAGCAATGAATTTAAATTTCAGTAAGAATTACATTTTTTTAAACTCTATTAATTTAACAATGATAAATTATAATAAGTTTGCATTAACTTGATAAATTACATGTTAAAAAGATATGTAAATTATTACAATAAACTTTTAATTAATTGAAATTATAAGTAATAATAGTTTATTTACATCTGCTTACTGTAATAATTCAAATAATTACAAATTACATGATTCATAAAACATGAGTGCTTACAATAAACATTAAAATAATTTACATTATTTTACACAACACTAGTCTTATTAACACCATGTAATGTTAACATTAACCACAATGAACTGAATGACTGGTACAAAGAGTGCTCACTTTTGCATCGGTAGTGGTTAATAATTATAGAAAAGTTGCTATTCAGATATATTAAATGGACACACACATATAAGATGAAGTTTAAGGAGTGTTTTGATGTATTTATTATCAGCTGATTTTATGGTTACTGGGAGATTATTGAAAAGCTGTGCAGCAATGCAATATGTATCTTTTTTAGTTGAAGACTTGCTAGAGTATATCCTATGATAATCCCTATGTTCTCTAGTACGATAGTTGTGTATTTCTTTATTACTCACAAGATATTGATTCTGATTATTAGCTTTCAATAGTAGTAATATTTTGTAAAAGAAGAATGCTGTGAAGCTTAGTAATTCATATTTGATAAAGAAATCTTGCCAGGACTGTCTTGGATTCTGTTTGAAAATGCATCTGATGCTTTTCTGTTGTAGGACAATTAATCTATCCCTCCCTATTTTGTTGTACCTCCCCATATGTCAGTGCCATACTGTAGTTGTGAAAAGAATATGCTGTAATTAATTGGAAGAAGATCATCTGTTTTCAGTTATACAGAAAATGATCTCAAGAGGAATATTTATATATTTAATTATTTAAGGTAATATACAGGCAACAGTACAATCTGATGTGGCCCGAATCGGTTCTAAGCATTATTAATTATTTTTGACTATCACATAATATCTGAGTATATATCACGTAGTAATAATAATAATAATAATAATAATAATAAATCACACAATCACATAATATAATCACATCATCACATAGTATCAGGTAAATAGCACAATAATTGACAATTCTTGAAAAGGAGGAACACAGTCCATTTATCAATGAAGTCTGTTTCCTTCCTCATTGTAGAGACCATCATAAGCTCTTCTGAGCATCTGAAGACTACGTTCCATCACCATGTTTTGGGGTAGTGTCAGAATCAACAACTCGGTTACCTATGAAGTTCTTGTACTGTGTTAGATTGTGTCTAGATTTTACAAGCTTCAAGCTATGACCTCGTAATTGTAGATTTCCAGAGCACTGATGAGAATATATTGGAATTTATTTTATTACAGCCTGTTGACAAGTTTGTTATACATTAGGTTTTCATCTATGAATATTTTGAAAACCTATGACAATCAGTTGGATTCATGATTCATTGTCTATTTCCACTTTCATATTTGGATGTTGGTAACCATGATGAAACTTGAAATTGATTAATACCATGGGTGGATTTACATATTGGCTGAACAGGCTATAGCCCATGGTGACAAGTTTTGAGGGGCAGAAAATTTTCCACAATTATAATATTTTCAATAATAATGTCATGTTTGTTTGAAACAAAAACTCAAATTAACCCATATTCTATCTTTTTCTTTCTTTGACATATCGCATTTATGGAAGAGTGAGAAATCAGCTTTGGTATTAGTTTTTGCTCGAAAAGAAACAGCATTAGCCATGATGTACATTTTTTAATTTGTAAAAATGTGTAGACAATATTTAATCCCAATCAGTATAGCTGGGAAATACATCAACAATCATATCATCTTCTTTTATAAATAATATAAATTCTCAAGGGGTGGCAAAATTAAAGGAGACCAGGTGACAATGAGTATAAATCCACCCCTGATGAATATAGTTTTATCAAGTTTTAATTTCAGTTCATTTATCAACAAATCACTTTTAATTGATTTTAAAGATTCAGTCGGATTAATTTCTAGATGACAAAGATTTTGCCCACTACTTATTAACATTATATCATCTGCATAAGAAATCACAGAGAAATCAGAGGAGATTGGAATTTTATTATCATATATTAGAAACAGCAAAGGTCCAAGCACAGATCCTGCTGGAACACGTTTGGTAATTGTATCAAAACTTGATTTAACTGTGAATAAAGAATTTTCAGATTGCCAGAAGATCACTGTACATTACTTATGCCCTGTGAGGTATGATCTAATGTTATCAACTACACCCCTTATACCATAATCTAGGTTTGCCAACTGTTTTTCATGAGGTACATTATCAAATGCCTTGAAACCATTGAAAGATCAATGAATATATCTGCTTTCTCATTTTATGCATGAATTCAACAACAGCAGTGGTGGTGGAGAAGCTCTTCCTGAAACCATGTTGTGCTTTATTGAGGATGTTATTGGATTCAAGAGAACAATTAAGTCTTGCTAATGTAACTTTTTCTTCTTTCTTTTGTTAAGAAAAGTCATAAGGCAGGCTAAAATCATGAAACACGATCAGGATATTTTGAACTCAAATAACAAAACAAAATCAATGTGGGATATAGTAAAAAATGCGACCAAACCAACTAGAAACCTTGTAGAGAATGTTGTTTTAAAAGATAACGATAGAGATGTGAACGATCCGGCAACAGTGGCTAGTCTCTTTAACCAATACTTTTCGAGAATTGCTGTCGATCTCACTAAGGGTTTTCAGCCACAAAATTCAACATCTGACGTTTCCCTAAAAGTCTTAGACACTATGTTCGTTTCCGAAACCTCTTCCTATGAAATTCTCAAAATAATCGGTAAATTAAAAAATAAATATTCGGCCGGTTTAGATGAATTTCCGGATTGTTTGTTAAAGACATGCGCGCCAGCCATTATACACCCGTTAACTCACATATTTAATGCATCCTTATGCACCGGAATTTTTCCAGATATTCTTAAAACAGCTAAGATTAAGCCACTCTTCAAAAAAGGCAACAAAAATGAAGTTCAAAATTATCGGCCAATTTCTCTTTTGTCAGTTTTTTCAAAAATATTAGAGAGACTATTTTATGTGCGAATGGAAACCTTTCTCAATAAACACGACGCGTTTTCAAATTGCCAACATGGATTCCGGAAATCAAAATCTACGGAAACAGCCATTTTTTCTTTTCTTAAGGATGTTGCCTCATCATTGGATCAAAACGAAGCAACTATTGGAATATTTTTAGATCTTTCAAAAGCTTTTGACGTCATTGATCATAACATTTTACTTTCAAAATTACCTTCGTATGGAATCCGTGGTATTGCTCTAGATTGGCTTTGTTCGTACCTTAAACAACGATCTCAGAGAGTAGAAATTCCTTACTGGAATGATGGAACCTTATGTACACACCTTTCCGGTTCTTTGCCAATTGCACGTGGAGTCCCACAAGGATCAATTTTAGGCCCTATTCTCCTCCTATTATACGTAAATGACATGCCCTTAGCGATTCGAAACGGAAGAACAGTTCTCTTTGTGGATGATACAAATATTCTTTGCAACAAAGAAACCATAAATAGTACATTATCAGACGTTTCAAATTGGTTCCGTAATAACAAATTAAAAGTAAATGAAAATAAAACAGTTTCAATGCAGTTTTCCATATCAAATAAAAAATTCTGTACTCCATTGAAAATGAACGGTGTGCCATTGACTGATGTTAATGTAACAAAATTTTTAGGTCTGTCAATTCAGTCAAACCTCAAATGGAATGCCCACTTAAATGAATTGAACACAAAATTAAGCTCATTATGCTACGCGTTCAGAATTCTTTCAAATTCCGTCAGCCTTCATACAGCTCGTTGTGTATATTTTGCCAATCCCGCCTGAGATATGGCATAATTTTTTGGGGGAAACACATCTTATAGTTCACAGACTTTCAGATTACAAAAAAGAATTGTACGAATAATAAGCAAATCCAACCCACGTGATTCTTGTAAGTCACTCTTTATTAATCTAGGAATTTTACCATTACCTTGTCTCCTGATTTACGAATCAGTAGTTTTTGTCAAAAATGACTTACTTAAGGGCGGGAATATATTTTCAGCAAATGCCGATGTCTATAAGTATAACACACGACGTAGTAATCATATTCACCAGGTGGCAGTATCAACAGCTCACTACAAAAAATTCACATACAATTCATGTACATTACTCTATAACACTTTGCCAGAAGACAATAAACGATTAAATTCAATAGAAAAGTTTGTCCCAAGTAAAATCTTTTCTGCTGCATAACTGTTTCTATACAATTCGAGACTATACCGAGCATCAAAAAGGAAAGTAGCATTAATTTTAACAATGATAGTTAATGTAATTATTTATCATTTGGACTGTATAATTCTAAAGAACCTGTAACAAGTATTGTACCACAGTTTCTGGGTTGATGGCCCCCATCTCGATCAGGTTTTTCGTCCAGTTTCCCTGATCCTTGAGCAAATGCTGAGATGGTCCCTTGTTTTGCTTCTGGACATAAATGTAACTTCATTATTTGTGCACGTCTTCTGAATTTCAGTGGGAAATATAGTTATTCAAATTATCGTTTTTCATATTATCGCGGCAAAAAGTATTATTCTTTCATGAAGAACATGAGGGTTCAGGGCAGGAATTTATAGCTAATTTACCTTTGAAAATATATTTTATTATATAGGAGCGAATATTTTGTGAACAAAACTCGAAAAAAACCTCTCTTTTCTGAATTCGAAATTCAACTAGAATATGGTTTAGGATAGAGACCACAGAATTATGAAAACGTGCACAAAATTCACTTCTCCCCATAGCTCGTCATACGCAGTTTTTAACTGTTTTTGACGTAAATAAATAAAATAAGTTTGCCAATTACTGAAGTTAGGGTTCAAGTTCAGTAATTCCTTACATGTTGTGTGTTGTTGTTATTATTATTATTATTATTATTATTATTATTATTATTATTATTATTATTATTAGAACTGGTCTCACAGCACTTAAAATATCTTCAATCATTTTTAAAAATTATCATTCCTTGATGACTAACTATTTTTAAAGGAATTTATCAGTTGATTAATAATAACAATAAGAAGAAGAATATTATATTGAGTCACAATAAAATTTGCAATTACAATCGTGTTAGACTAGTCAAATGTGATGGATGTGGAGGGAGAACAAGTGTGCAAAAAATTACTATTATCCTGCTTTGAATTTAAAAAATGTTGTTACAAGTCCTACATATATCAGAAGGATTTCCAAGGAACATGCCTTCACGTAGCAGGTATTGGTTTTTTTACTTTCCTGTATTCTATACAGATGTATAGTATAGGAAAAGCTGTGCAGTACTGCACAAAAAAACGGCGGACTTTCAGCAGAAAAACTCTTATTACAGGAGGCCCTGGTAACGAAAAAGTAGATAAATCCAGTTCCTAAATTAAGAAAAAAAGTTTCCTAACACATGGTGCAGCCAGCATCCCTGTTGTGTGGATCCTTGATACCAAAAAACTAATTGAAAGCAAAACGTCTGTCCATCTGTCTGTGAACAATGCTTGAGACTAAACCACTCAAACGATTTTCTCTAAAATTGATACTCCCCGATTGATCTGGCTGATCTCGGGGCTCCTTGAATTTGGAACCGATATTTTGATTTTGGGGGTACTTTACATGAAGCCCGCCAGACATTTTCAAAATGATTCAGACTTCAAATGAAGTTTTTTGAAAACTCAAAAATTTTCTATGAAAAAGACTTTGAAATTATACATTTTTAGTAGTGCTTAAATGCCATTTTCTTAAAAACGGCTACAAATTTTTAAAAGAAAATTGCCATTTAGGACAAGGTTTTCATGTTCTTTAATATTCTAAAATCAATTTTACCATTAGTCAACTGAAAAATTAAGAAAATACCAAAAAAATGTACTTTGGGCAGCAATAAATGGCAGCAGGAATGAAACGTATTGATCAAAAATACATCTTCAAATAAGGTCACGCTTAATTTTTTGAAAATACGAGTAGTGTTTCTATAATTTCATGATGAACATAATAGCCTGCTGCAAATTTACTGAGCTTCAGGCAGCCGGATGAGTTGTAAATTAGAATTTGCAATTTTGTATATTATATCTTGGTTTTTACATTCAACCTTTTGTTATACATTTACACATTATAATTTTAGCAATTATTTATTTTGAAGTATTTGAAAAAAAAAAAAGCTATTTAAGGGAGTATCAACAATGCACGGAATGCAAGAATGGAATTCTGTTCCGCTGTGTTGAATTACATGTCATTGCTGTGACTTGATGTAGCTGTATGGTATTAAGCTTCTTTTTCCATTACAAGTTTACAAATCTTCTGTATTATATTTTTATGCACTTGTAGAATTCACATGGTTTTGACAACACTGCGATGGAAAAAGTGAGTTGTTTGCTTCTTGGTTTAATTGGACGTTTTCAAATAATAGCTAAGATGTTAGTAACACAGAAAGTGCAATATTTCAATCCTACATAGCTGTTTCCAATAACAAAAAAATTATGTTCTGTTGTAGCACCACTAGTTTTAGTCTGAGTTTTCCATTGTTACTGATGTTCCTTAGTGTTTTAGATTTGTTTGTTGAGTTGTTAACTTCATGATTTAAGTAATAAGCTTTCTCATTCATCAGCTTAACCTGTAACCTTTTTATACTGATTGTAATAGAGATTCATTATAATAGGGATTCTTAGTATATTGGAACAGGTCGTAAGTTTTTTTACACGTTTTTCATTTTATTTTTGAGAACAAGAATTTCATTAGGAATCTTGATTTTAGGTTTCTTTCCTACATTAATTTGACTTTTAATAATGGGACATGCAAAATTCAAATGATGATTTAATATACTCAAGAACAAGAACGTGTTGGCCCTAACTCCACATTATGGAAAATGAAACTCTTAAATCAAGTAGTTCATTATGCTCAATATTATGCTGAATATTGATACTTTAACATCAAATTTCCATTTTATGTTTGTGTGTTATTTCATTGATAGTATTGTAAAAACAATATCTCTTATAATTTGTTTCAGTAAATCTTATATCAATTGAGCTAATACCTGTGAAATAAATTAATAAAATAATTATTCAACTTTCAGTTGCAAAAGTTTTCAAGAAATAAACTTATGTCAACATATTCTCTGAAAGGATATTCATTAATTCATTCTAAGGGGAAATTTAGGTAGTCAGAATGATGTTGTGGATTCTTTCAGTAATGGCTAGTGAACAGAGTGTAGGGTAGGCAAAGCAGAAATTATAAGAGGATAGATCCAAAGGGGAACAGGAGCCATTCTCCTTTCCCCTCCCCCAGCTGATATTGTAAGTCCAGATTTCACTAATGTGTTTCACATATTGAATCACTTGATAATCCTTAAATAAAACACATACACACATTGGTAAAATAGATATCCCACAGAACTATTTGGCTATTCTAGAATCATATATCATCAACTGAATGATGTTTCTCATTCGGGTTTTAAATCAAATACACATCCTAAGTGTTCAGGTGTCCCACTAGGATCAAATTTTGGTCAATTACTCTTTGCTGTGATTATAAATTATGTTCATGAAGAATTGAATATGCCAGTATTAACTTATGCATATGATATTAAACTATAGAATCCAGTGAATTCAACAGCTGATTCTGAGTTCTTACAAATCAACGTGAACACCTCCAAGTGGTGTAATGATGTTCATTTGAATCGAAATTCCTCAAAATGCCAAGTTTTATGTATATATAAATCTAAATCTATCATATTTCACTACACTCTGAACAGGTTAATTTTGAAACATGTTAATTCAAAAGAGATTTTGTTGTAACTTTTGATACAAAGTTGTCTTGTGTTGAATTCCTTAAATAAGAACATGGCTCAACAAAGAAAATTCAAATCTCTGATAACGATGACATTGACCAGGCTCTACAGCAATGGTTCATTCAGAGGGCTTCAGAAATCATTCTCAACTGGTTTGTGTTGAATAATAAAGCTGAACATAATAAAGCTAAGTTGCTGGATGAAAGCTGAGAATTTGTGTGTACAGAGAGGGATGGCTGGATAGGTAGAAGAAGAGGCATGACATTGCATTTTGGAAGATATGCAGAGAAGTGGAAGCAATGAATTGTGTAGCTAATGGTAAAGTTCCAAGTGGCTGAAAGTCTCTCATGGCTGCTCGCCTGATGACAATGAGGGGCGATGAGATGAGACTTTTTATGAAATGACACCAGACAAAACTCTGAAAGTTAAAGGGGAAAAGTGTGTTAGTGGCAAAATGTCAAAAAATAGGGTAATAACACCTTGTGTCAATATGTAGGGAACAGAGAAAAAAAGCTACAGCTAATTGGGAAGTATAAAAACCGAAGGGTTTTAAGAACATTAAGAATATCCCTGTGAACTAAAAGTACAACAAAAAATCTTAGATGAAGTCATCCATATTTGAAGAAGAACCTCAACAGTAGGTTGGTGAACTGAAAATAAAAGCCAAAAAAATTCTGCTTCTGGTAGACAACTGCCCTGCTCAATCACATGATGTGAACCTCAGCAATATTACCTTGATAGTTCTTCCTTCCAACACCATATCTCTTCTTCAACCAATGAACCAAGGCATCATTCATAGTTTTAAAACGTATTGTAGGAAGCTGATGACTCGTCTCAACATTCCAGCTTTGGAGTTAAATTAAAACCCAATGGATTTTGCTATTAGAGCTTGGAGGAGTGAGAAAACCACAACAATTTGAAATTGTTTCTGTAATGTTGGATTGACCATGCAATGTGAACAGGGATGGATTAACCTACAAACAAAACAACCTGTTGCTTGGGAGCCCGGTGCTTGGGAAAAATATGCATTACTTATTTTGTAACATAATATGTATTTAATGTAATAAATATAATTAATGTAAATTTTAATATAAAAAGATATTTAGTTTTCATTTGTATTTGTGTAGAAAGTACTTGTATTAAGCTAAGTTATTTTATTTAATAAAGATGGAGGTATTTTTATGAGGGTGGGGTGGGGGCAACAATTTTATGCTTGTGGACCTTGTAATACTTAAATTTAGGCCTGCAATTTGAGAAAGAAGATGTCCCAATAAGAGAATTGCTTCAACTTATTAGACAATTCTATCGAGCCTCAAGATTTCATTGATGCACACTACGAGCTGATAACGTATGAAATCTCATCTGAGAAGGACATTGTGAATGTGAAAGGATCTTTCAGGAATGCAAGTGAAGAAATTGTTCCAACAGTGTAAGAGACATTAAAGGATTTCTTTATGATACTTAGACACAGTGGACAATGCAGAATCAAGTATGGAGAGAGCACGAACTTTGGAGAAGGATCTAGAGAAATTACTAAAATTACTAGTGAAAAATGTTGGTGGGAAACTATTGAAAATAATCTATTTTTTAGGTCAAATAAAGATATTGAAATTTTCAGTTTGTGCTATTAATGTATTTTTCTGCATCTTTATATTAATAAAATCAATAACTGTGGAGAAATTCTATCAAACTTTTGACAGTATCTGATATAGTGAACCAAAAATGATAGTCCCTACTGTAACTGGAGTTGTAGGATGGGATGTAAATTGTGTTCTTTCTTAACTGTGCCCAAGATATAAGTTGTCAGATCCTACTAATAGTTCACACAATAATTGCTAAATGCCTCTTGTGGCTAGCCAAGGGTCCAGTGTCCATTTCGTAGAATTTTTGTATCTGAGAGGAATGTTATTTTTCATTTGCTGACTGTTTAATTGTTGTCATGTGAGAGGATGTTTGTGTATTTAGTGCTGAACTGTTTTCATGAATAAATCCTAATGATTGGTTAAATTATGTTCTTTTAGATTTAAAATATAATATTAAGGTAAAATAAATATTTTCAAATATTTTTTTGTGTTTTGTTTTAGAAAATCTCTCCTAGAAGTCAAAATAGAAAAAAGTAGTACTGTGTTTTGCCCCATGTCTGAGATAACTTGGAATAATTATTGTTTACTTATATAAGTTTAAATATCTCCATAAATTATGCCAATTCATCCATGATATTTAATTACCATGTTTATTTGAACTTACAGCTTAAAAAGAGTTGGTAAAAAGGAGGGTATTTTTGCAGGGAAATGTGACGAAATATTTGCCAGGGAAACTGTTAAATTACAGGATTATTATATTCTAGATTGAAAATTTGTTGGAAAATAAAATGAATAAAAAATAACACGAACAAACATTGCATCATTAGTGTGTGTCATTTAATTTTATTTTGTTGTATAATTAATAAATTTGAGTATTGATATTAATTTGTCTCAGATATTTTGTTTACTTTATTGTTTAATTGATTGTGATTACTGTATTTAATTTCTTTACAGAATTTAATTTCATCAATCTGAATTATGGCTGGAATTGGGAATTCAGTAACCGATGAGTTATATTTGAAACTAGCTGAGGAGAGTGGAAGAGGAAGACATACATCTCGTAACGGTAGAACCAATTCCAGGTTCAACACAAATTCGAAAATTGGAAGAAATAATTTGCAAGGAGGTGTCTTTCAAGCAGCTACAAACAGGGGAGCATCTACATCAAAAGACTATGTACAAGAGAGCAACTCTAATCATGCTGAGGCATATCAGAAGGGTAAAAAGAAAAAACCATTTTTTCCTGGTACTGAACCAGACAAATCATTTCATCAACAATCAAGAGGGAGAGCTAGAAATCAAAGTTTAAATAGAAGGCAGTTTGGTGTTTTGGATAAGGAAGCAGATGAAAGGGATTCCTTTGAAAGACATAAACCAATTAAACGATCACAAAGTACTCAAGGGCGAAATGAAAAATCTTACAGCTCTATGCAATCAGAAGAAAATGGTCAATATCAAGGTCGTTTTATAAAACAGTTAGGTTTTAGGCGTTTACAAGAATTATACAATAACACCCCCACAGAAATAGTCACCTTTTTAATTAACAGAACTTCTGGATTTGAAGAACTTCTGAAAACAGATTTGAGGCCAGATCTTCTCATTTTAATTGTAAAGGTTCTTGCAAAAGCTTGTTCATGTGATTTTGCACACAATAAAGCTGCTCTTTTGACAATTACCTGTCAATCACGTTTACTTGAAAATATTAAAAAGCATTTGTTTGAGATGCCCCTTGAAGAGTCTGCTGAAAGGAAACGTTCAATGGGAGCATTTATCTCAGATCTTTTAGTATATTATGAGACAATATTGAATGTATTTCCAAATACAGCATCAGACAAATTTAAAAACTTATTTATTAGTACAGATATAATGTTAAAATCTGTGGAGAACTATCATCGCATAAATTTGTCAAAGCAAACTGAGCAATTCAGCAAATTAAATAAACAACTAATGGGCATGATTGAAGAACGTCAATCAAAAAACATTGCTGCAATTAGCAAAAATGAGCTCCAAAAATTTTCACGCCCTCCTGATGATTTTAGAGAAAAAAGTATTTATCCTACCCAAGATGATCTTTTTGGGGAAATGACACCTTTCCTACGTCCCAACATTATTGAGGGCTCATATATTGATGTTGAACATTACTTGGATGTTCAGTTTCGTTTACTAAGAGAAGATTTTGTTGCACCACTGCGAGAAGGTCTTGCAAAATATTTGGATGAATCTATTGATAAAAAAAAAAAGTACAGAATTGATAATATAAGAATATATCAAAATGTTAGTTTTGGAGACCCTAAAGTTGTAAATGACTTAATTGGAATTTTTGTGCATTTTGATCCGCAAAAGAAAATGAAAATTAAGTGGGAATATTCCAAAAGATTTATGTTTGGATCATTACTTATTTTCACTAATGACAATTTCAAGAATGTAATATTTGGTACTATCCTTGATAGAAATATTGAAGGATTGAGAAAAGGTGAAATTATAGTAAATCTTCATCAGCAAAGTGAAAAACTTAATGTTTATGAATCTCCTTTTTTAATGGTTGAATCAGAGGTGTATTTTGAACCATACAAACATGTTATGAGAGCCTTGCAAGGATTTAATGAAAATTCATTTCCAATGAAAGAGTATATAATATTTGTTCAGAAAGACAGTCCTCCACCTAAGTATTTACTCCTATCACCAGAGTATACTTATGATGTTGATGAAATTGGAATTCAAGTACTGAATGAGCGTTCTTGGCCAAATGAAGGACAACTGGGTCTAGATAAGTCACAGTTGGCTGCATTCAAATCTGCTCTCACTGAGGAATTTGTAGTCATTCAAGGACCTCCTGGAACTGGGAAAACTTTCTTAGTCTGAAAGTTGCAAAGGTGTTACTGCAAAACACTCTAATATGGAATATCAATAAATCTCCAATTTTAGTTGTGTGTTACACTAATCATGCTCTTGACCAATTCTTGGAAGGACTAATCTCTACAACAGAGGAAATTGTTCGTGTTGGTGGACAGTCTAAGAGTGCTGTGCTGAGCAAATTTAATTTAAGAGAGAAGAGAAAAGTCTTCAATTTTAGAAAAGCCAATTCCCATTTGAAAAGAGAATATCACTGTACGATGACAGAACTCATGAGACTCATAAGAATATATCAAGCTAATTTAGAAGAACTTAAAAAACATAGGGGAATAATATCAGTTACATTCTTAAAAAAATATGAAATCATTTCTTCACAACAGATACTTTGTTTTGAATACAGAGTAAGTATATCTATTATAACTTTCCAATTTTTGAAAAAAATTGCAAAAATATGAAAATGACAATGGTCTTTATTGATAAAATATGAGATAATTTTTGCTTATATTAGCAATCAATTGCCTTCGAGAAAAGAATACTTTAATTCTCGTGAGAGCGTAGGCTTCCGCGGCCGGAGTCAATATTAAGTTGGCTGTCCGGGTGACGCCGCGTCCATGGCAAAGGTGCCGACGTTTCGGTCGCCATTCTGCGACCTTCAGGCATTGCGCCCGCATCCAGGCATTACGCCCTGAGGAAGGTCGCAGAATGGCGACCGAAACGTCGGCACCTTTGCCATGGACGCGGCGTCACCCGGACAGCCAACTTAATACTTTAATTCTCATTTTTCAAATCCATTAAATTAAATGTATATACTATTCAAAATATATTTTAATTTTTATAATTATTGTGAGAGCTTTTTATTTTCAATTTTCACAGGGTGCAAATGAAGACGAAATTTTACGAGAATGGTTATTGCAAGGTTTTGATGAATATTATGGCAATGATTTTGACATTCAAGAGGATAAAGACATTGTTGATGAAGGTGAAGACACTGTTGGAGAAGGTGTTGCTGAAGAAGATGGAATTTGGCACACTGCAGAAGATGACCCAGTTCTTTTTGATTTGGGTGACATTGCTCATGATTTAAAATATGCAATTGATTTACAAAGTTTAGAAGAAAAGATAAGGAGATTTCAAACCATTTCTAAAATGCATGAAAATTCACCCATGACACATGAATATAGGTTAGAGGAAGAAAATTGTTTGTATCAGCAAGAGATTTTGAAGTATTTGCAAACATGTTTAACAATGAATCATCATTCTAAAGCTGCCTATGTTCAAAGACTGCATTCATTTCGAAATATATGGCAACTTCCTGTGAAAGACAGGTAAAAGTATTCAAATACTCTTACTTTGCATTATATGAAATTTAAGAATTCTATTACAAGACATGCATTTCAGAAACTTTCATTGCCCTGACCTCATTTCATGAAGGTACCATTTTGGTATATTATTTATTTATACTTGCTTACTTGTCCCAAACTATTGCTGTAGGTGCATGTTGGTTACGTTAGGTGACAAAATATCATCTCATCTCATTTTGCATCTTATTCAATGAATTTAAAATTTATGTTGTTATTTTTGCAGTATTGTTGATTTGGTTTGTATTTTTGCAACAGTATACATGATTAATTAATATGATGTCATATCTACAAATCTTTAAGTTTTCTTCAAGTGAGTCGTTGACAGAAATATTAAGAAGTATTCTTTATTTTGAAATACGTAATGCACATTTTTCATTCAAATCATGTAGTTTGATTTAATAAAAATACATTGATTTTTCTAAATCATAGTTTTGGGGTATCTGTTATTGGTTGATAAATGTGTAACTTGATTTTTCTGTCTGTTCAAAACTGCCTGCAACATATTTCTTACTTCTGAATTTTGCATATTATATGTTATGCAATTGACCAACATAGTTGTTACTATAATCCAAGTAAAAAAACCCTATTATTATTATTATTATTATTATTATTATTATTGCAGATGGCTTCTTTACAAGGACTGGATAAATACCTTAAAGAATATTCTGAGGGGGAAAATACATAGAAATGAGGAACAGTACAGAGATTATGCCAAAAGGTTTGATGAAATAAAGCAAATCTGCAATGCTGAAATCATGCAGCAAGCTTTGGTTGTGGGAATGACTACTACCAATGCAGCAAGACTGCAGAACTTACTGCAGGCATTGAAGCCTAGAATTGGTAATTAGCAAAGTGAAACTAATAAGTTTTCAAGAAAATTCTGTGTCAAGAGTTTTCTCATTTAACTTAAACTTTTATAAATTGTTTTCTGTACAAATAATAAAAGTTTTTAAACTGATATCAATTTGAGACTAGAGCAAATGATGAAGGTGAATAGTATCAGTCAAAAACAGCAAAAAACAATCTTATCTGACCTGAATTCTTTTGCAAGCAATGATGTTGAATAAGATTGCTAACAAATTTACTTTTATTGGTGTTTCTCTTTCAGTAATTATTGAGGAAGCAGCTGAGGTATTGGAATCTCATGTGGTAGTTTCACTTACTAATAAATGTGAACATGTGATTCTCATTGGTGAGTGTTTGAGTCAAATTTTGAAATACATCTTTATATTTCAAGAGACGTGGTCATGCACTAAATGAGAAATTTCTGGTTGACCAGGTGATCATAAACAACTGCGACCAAATCCTGCAGTGTACAAACTTGCTCGCAGATACAATTTTGATATCTCATTGTTTGAAAGAATGGTTAATAATGGGCTAAAATGTCATTGCCTTGAAAATCAACATCGCATGCGACCTGAAATTGCACAACTAATTGTACCAACAATTTATCCAGATCTGAAAAATGATCTATCAGTTTACAATTATCCTGCAGTGCGTGGAATAACAAAATCCCTTTTCTTCATCACACACGATATTCCTGAAGAAGAGGTTTGTAAAACAAAGCTCATTTCCGAACTACAACTAATACACTTCACTTAAGATTCATTTTATTATTGAATATTACTGAACTAGGTATCTACTTTTCTGAAAACAATCTTACATTATTAAACTAATTTATATACTTGCAATTGTACATTATGAAATAAGAGGATTTAGTTAAATTATGTATTAACTATAAATGCAAGAGACAGTAGGTAAGTCCAAAATAATTACACAGAAAGTTGTAGAAATGTACAACTTGTTTAAAATCTGTATTCTATTAAGAAATATTTTTTATTTATTTATGCCAATTGGTTTTGAACATATAAGTACAATTTATATATTGTATAACTATATCTAATGCTGAACTATATCTAATTTCTGAATACAAATATTCAATGCATATAATTAAAATAATTAAATTAAATTGAGATTCTAAACCGTAAGTAATCTTCGTATTTATAATCTTCATAACATATTTATAATCTTTGTAATATATATTTGAAATATAACATGTTATCTGTTGGGTTTAATTTTCTTTATCTGTATCGAGAATGATGATGTAGATCCCCCAAAGAAGTTTATGCTGGAACAATATTCATTCACCAGGTTCACTATTCTATTTTTCATACCATGATATACATAATTTTTAGTAGTCTTAACTGAATTCAGCAATCTATATATTCTCAGGTTTTGAATAGACAAATTTGAACTGTTCTAATATTTCTTGGCATTCAATTTTACAATTAATGATCTTCAAAAAAATATATAAGGTCAGCAATTTGTCTTTAATTGGAAAGTCTGTAAATTTCAAATTGATCGTAGACTTCATCGGTGCTAATGTTGTGACCTCTGATGCCCATATAGTACTTGATGTACTTACAGAATTTCTTTTGAATATTTTCGATTCGATTCACAAGAATGTCTGTGTATGGTGACCAGATTGTTGCATAATATTCCATTATTGGACAAACCAAAGTAAAATATAGATGTATTAGCATATAAACATTGTTTAATTCCTGCCCATATCTGAGTATGAACCCCAGTGTCTTGTATGCTTTAGATGTCATCTTGTCTACATGATTCGAGAATGAAGACATTTTATAAAGAAAATTTTTGCTAATTCCTTCGTTTTTTATTTTTACTGATATTTTATATTTTCTATAGTAGAGGTAGCTGATAACCTTAATTTTATTTCTTAAATATACTTATAGAGTTGTAAGTAACACTTATTTTAAAACCCCAAGTATACTCTTTCAGTTTCATATATATTCATACTCATGAAGCAATAGAAAAAAAATTAGAAATAAATATTTTTGAGTGTTTATTATCAAAATATATTTTTATATATTATATGATTATGTAATATTTTTTTCAGTCTCAAAACTATATAAACTTTGAAAATTAACACATGTATAGTCTGACTTTTGGAGATGTTTCAAGTGTTGAATTATTTCATGTCCATTTTTGAAAAATATTAGTAGTTTTGGAGTCATTTTAAGTTAGACCAAGAGAATTTTGTTGGGATTTACAACCTATTGTGTAGTAACTCCTATAATACTCTCCTCAGTGGCTGGGTGAATGAGGGGATAAACCTATGGCGTACCAATCTCAAAACCTAAGTTTCAATTCCCGCCATTATCAGGGAAAAATTTAATTGTATAAAAGTTTCTTGGATAGAGCAAGTTTCACTTACAAATAAACATGGTATGAGTCTGATTTCCATTACACACTGCTATAAATATTAAAAAGTTATAGATCTTTCAATATTGCAAATTAAATTATCTAAAGGGGGAGTTTTACAAGATGATTGAAGGATTAGTTGGATACATTTTGCAATTTTATATTATCTTTGATATAGATATTATGAGAGAGTATTTGCTCTTGAAACATCACTAGTTTCGCATTAAATAGGGAGTGGAGAATTCAATAATTTGCTTTCCTGTAAAGATGACTATTCTCATAATGTGCTAAATTCTGTTTTCCATAGGTTGATGAAATTATGAGCCACAAAAACTGTTATGAAGCAGATTTTATTTTAGCACTGTGTCGTCATTTAATTTGGCAAGGTTATAAGCCTGAAGAAATCACCATTCTTGTAACATACAAAGGCCAAATGTTCTACATGAAACAAGTAAGAACTTTTAAACGATACAACAAAATCTGTCCAAGGCTGAACACAGTGATTCCTTAAAATTCTTAGCAGGTTTCTTGGAGGATATCAAAAGTTAACTAAGAAACAAATACTTGTTTTTATGTAGATTTGCAAGTGAAACAAAATAATTAAAATTGAGCACCATTTATACCATGAAAACATTGAAAACAAGTGCTTGAGTTCACATAAATGGGCCAAGATTAATGTTTGAAAAAGATGTCTAGAAAAACATTCTCAAAAAGACTAGCAAATAGAAAGGGAAAAATATATTGCTCAGTCGTAGGTAAAGATGTGATTTTTATGCACTATTAATTCTAAAACAAGTAGCCAGACATGCATAATTCAGCAGAGAACTAAGCCTTTTTAGCAGTGAAAAAGTGACATATTTTGCTTTCCTGTGTACAAACATATAAACAGAGTAATATATGTAGTATATGGAAAGTAATATAATGCTGTGCAAAAAAACCAGCGGATTTCCGACAGAAAAAAATTCATTGTCAGGCCTTGATAACAATAAAGTGGATAACTCTAGTTACTAAATTAAGAAAAAAATCCTCTAAAATGTGGTGTACCTAGAATCCCTATTTTGTGGGTCCGTAATACTGAAAAAGTGTCAGTCAAAACATCCATCTGTCCATTAGTCTGTGAACAACACAAGCATCTAAACCATGCGTACGATTTCTTCCAAAATAGATATTCCCTGGTCAATCTGGCTCTACTCAAGGCACCGTGATTTTGAAACTTTTTTCAAAATTTGGTGGTACTTAACATGAAGCCCCCCAGACATTTTCAAAATTTTCCCAAAAATGGCTCCGAATTTTTTCTTTAAATTTTTTGCAAGAATAGAGTAAAATACACTCATTAAGGTGGCATAGGTTCAATTTTCATAGTTAACTGAATTTTCAAAAATTGCAAAAGTGAATTTTTTTCGGAATTTTCCTACAACTACAAAATTGAAGATAGAGATTTTTTCTTGAAATTAAAATTGTTCACCAAAATTACTTGTTTTGTTAAGGTTTTGTACATTTTTTTGAAAATGTTAGTGGTTTTTGCGCAATATTGTGTGCAATATGTGCAATTTTAGAAAATTACAAAAACATTTTCTCAAAAACGGCTCCAAATTTTTTCTTTAAACTTTAGTCAAGGACAGAGCTAAATGTACTCTATGAGATGACATAAACATCAGTTTGCTCTATCGTTTTGTTCTTTCAAAAATTACAAAAAGTAATTTTTTTGACTGGTCTCATGTCATTAATATTTATATTAGTGGCAATTTGTTCACATTATTATATTTATGAGTATATTTTATTTAAATAATGTCAAATAAAGCTTCTAGAAAATTGAACAATTTTCTGTGTAAACTAGCTCGAAATTCCGCATTTTAAGAAATGCTCAACCACCATTTTCTCGTAAATGGCTCCAAATTTTTTGCTTCAAAATTTTTGTACGGATAGTGCAGAATAGTGCGTTGTTTAATATGATGTAAAGTTAATTTTTTTAAAATTACACAGTTGTAATTGTTTTGTAAGATCTCTCTTACAAAATGCACATTTAATAATATGCACATTTCCAGCAATATGTAAATACTATTGTATTTGTGAGTTAAAGTGCTTCAAATGACTTGTCAAGTTTTTCAAAAATCATGAAATTTTTTGAAATCACAAAAGATTCTTGTGAAAAAGTGCTTCAATTTTCACATTTAAGTAGCGCTGAAACACCATGTAGGACAAGGTTTTACTGTTCTTTAATGTATGTAAAATAATATTTCTGTTCAACTATTAGGAAACCAAAAAATTAAGAAAATTTCCAAGAAAATGTACTTTGGACGGCAGTAGATGTCCACTAGCAAGTCTGAATAGCTACTGAGACCAAAGGAAATAAAAAACTAATCTGGAAAAGTCTGTTCCAATCTGTACCACCACTTGTTCCTAAATTTTCTTCAGCCAGATTTAACTATTTTATTTGGAAAATTATTTTTAATGCAGAAAAATGACCTTACCAACATCACAAAAGCTTGCTTAAAGAACAAAATTTACCATTCTTCCACATGCGATTTTAAAAGTTAGAACATTGTTAACTCTTCTATGTGGAATGTGATTTCTGAAAATGCCTTTGTCTTGTACTAGTTGGCTGATGTCATTGGCAATTTCCCATCTTTTCACAACCAAGTACTTTACAGATTCTCTAATGGCAGACTAGTTAGCTTATCACTACCTGTATAAGGTGGCCAGTAGCTTCCCACAAAGGCCCTTTCATGTTCCACTGTAATGCAATTGCATATTTTTCAATTACCACTAGCAGTAAAGGAAATATTGAATGTGTATTTCTCAGAGTATGAATCTGATATTCTTTCAACTTCTGAGAATTTTCTAGTGGTGAGAAGATGTGCAAATTACCAATAAGCAACAACATTATCTGTTCAGTCAAATTCTAGGAATTTTCTATTTTTGCATAGTATGAACTAATTTTAATACTTTCTCAAAAAATGAAAAAAACTTGAATAAAATATACTTAACTTACTAAATAGACCCCCATACGTGAGCATGTTACATTTTGCAAAAAGGTCTAAATATGCATTATGCGTGAAGTTTTCGAAAAACTTTCCAAAACAGCTTACCCAGAAAAAGTATACATTTTAAAAATGATTGTGCCATAAAACACAATATCTACAGGTTGTCTGAGTGTGGACACACCTTAGCCACAGATGCCTACTGTCTATCACGTGACCTTCCTCGGTGAAATGCAGGTCACAGCGTAACAGCTGAAACGTTTGCATCTGTGATTAGGACACATTTGTCAGACTGGCCAGTAGATACTGGTTCCAGCCATGGAATTTTACACTTTTGTCATGAAACACATTTACAGAGTTCAAAAGTTTAGTTATTTTACATAAAAACCTGTTTATGTGAGAAAATTCTGTCTCCAAAAATAGGATATGACTTTTGCTATACATCCCTGAAAATAATGCTCGAAATAATTGACAAAATGGAGCAAAAATGTTAAATTAACTTGCAGTGCTCTTAAATTACTATTAAAAATAATAAAAAAAATCTTAGAATAGAAATTAAGTATGAAAGGTTCCTCTTACAGAGGATACATCATAGATAGCATAGAAAGTATAATCAATTTATGATCTTCCTTTCTTCAGCTACTTATGTTGTTTTTTGTTGTTTTTTTTTTTTAATAGAAACAGAAGCACTTTTCTATAGTGAGTGAAGTAAATGTCACAGTAGTTGATAACTATCAAGGAGAAGAGAATAAAATTATTCTGTTATCTCTTGTACGTAGCAACAACAATGCAAAAATTGGATTTTTAAGCATTGAAAACCGTGTATGTGTAGCATTGTCAAGAGCTAAAGAAGGATTATACATCATAGGTAGGTAATTTATGAAATTTATACATCTTTTAAAATGTATTATTTTAATACCCGTGGTGTACAGGGGTATGCGGTGATTACTTTGTTTACCCCAGCTGCTAGTGGCCAACCAGCTTCCCTCCTCTACCCCTGTACTCCAATTGTTTTGTCACCTGCTGTAATTATGTCAAGGCTGGTATTTTATCTTTATTTATTTTACCTTTCTCAATTATCTGCTTTGTTTCGAGTAGTTGCCTCGTAGTAGCCTCAAAATGTCATCAACTATACTCTCACTGGAAGACATACTAAACACAATTATTCCTGAATACCCATTAGATTAGAAAAAGCACTTATTACTATATGCAAAGTTACTACAAATCCTCATGAAATACGGGTAAACACGACAATACGTCACAAACACGACAATGGATTACACTGCATCACGCGCTGCCATGCCACGCGCGCCAACGCCCACTGATTCTTTCAGAAGAGTACACTGTGCTATTCAAAAGTTCAAGGTTTCTAATGGTCTGATCACATGTGAGTCAGAACTTCCTTCCTCAGAAAAAATAATAAAATCTCTACTGAGCATTGTGGTTCTCTCATTACAGAAAGAGAGAAATATGTGCCCCGTAATCATTTTATAAGTTATAAACTTCTTGACCAACGGTATGGTAATGTATACTAACAAAACATACCATTTTAAATAATTTACATTGTGGTAGCAGTGGCTTGTGAGTAACCATGTTTGCAGGCATGACGAGCCAGGCAAGGCCTGGCCTTGAAGCATTGGGAGTGGGGAGATTTGTCATCCATCCCCAGCTAGCTGAATTTTGGATACTATTGCCTGCGGTTGCTTCCCGAACCCCACCTGCCACTGGCCCATTGAATTAGATGCGCGCGCACCTCTCGTCCCCAGCGAAGATTCCAGAGCTGCGGTCAGAGTAGTGCAGGCGCAGTGGGTCCCCGCAAAGATCGCAGTAGAATGTACAGTGGGTACAAAATTTTTGATCATGTAACACAGTTCAATGTAACTACAGTTCAATGTAAATTTAATTCTCAAAATTCATTAAATTCTCATTCTTGCTTACCCCCAGCAGTGCTGGGATTGAATGCACATAAAGGTCAGAATCAACATAAGGGTGCACAGAATATGAAAGAAAGCAAAACCTGTTTTTGTATCCTGCACTCTTCAATTTTAAAGGTTTTATGCTGCAGGTAACATGTAAAAATATGAAATTAAATATTTTATGTCTTAATGCCAACAAATACATTTCAGTTTGTTTGTTGTTGGTTGTTTCTCTCTCTCTCTCTTTTTTTCTTCTTCTTCCCTTTCTTATTTCAAATGGCAAAGCTTTCTGATTAGTGATCAATGAGGAACTCATTTGAATGCTTTAGAGAAATGTAAGTGGAGTACATCGAGTGTTTTCTATTCTGTATTTAAATTATTGAATTTTTTTATCTACAAAAAAAAATACAGAACCAATTATAAGTTAGGGCTTGTTAGTTTAGAAACATCTATGCAATGGAAATAAATGCTCAGTCTTCGTATTTTTGGTAAATGTTCCTTTGTATCAAAGTGATTGCCACAGTTTATATCTTTTTGGCTACCTATAATTACTAGTGTATCCTGCTGTGTGAACAAGCATGAGTGCCTAAGTTATCAATTATTGTAGCACTGGGCTTAAAAATACTTATAAATGAAAATTTTGACAGGAGTTTCTACAAGACAGTTGGCTGTCTGCTAAAATCAAAACTTTACATGAGTGAGAGCGAGTCACTTGATGTTTTAGTCTTGCTCTCTGAACTGTGTTTCTGCTGTGATTTGGGGGGGGGGTAGACTCGTAGTAAATATATAGTATCTATTGTTTATCTTTTGTTTAGAGGTAAGGCAGCTGTGGTGGAAAGAGGTAGAAAAGAAGCAAGATCAAGATTCAGAATCTGTTGAATGTGGTGCATTAGTAAATGGTGGTATGTCTTCCAGTGAGTGTATAATTGATGATATTTTGAGAAGACTGTTTTCAACGAGGCAGTTACTTGAAAAGCAGCAGATAATTGAAAATGGTATGCTAATACTAGCCTTGGCATAATTACAACAGGTTGCAAAACAATTGGAGTACAGGGGTGGAGGAGGAAAGCTGGTTGGCCGCTAGCAGCTGGGGTATACAAATTAATCACTGCACCCCTGGTAGGCAGTAACAATTTGTGGAAATAAACAGGAGAGTAATGTGCTTTTTTTTTTTTTTACATTCCTTATAGTTCTAAGTATTCCATTGATACATTTTGTATTATAACCCTTTTTCCATCTAAAGTGGCATAGAAGCATTTCCTTCTGAACTCTTCAATTGTGTTAACAGGAAATCTGCATTTATGTGAGTACAGGGTGTAGTAAAGAATAAAATGTAAGTGACCTGGATATCATTAGATTTGAACAATTTCAGGCAAGTAGTAATGTCCAGATGATTCCTGCTACCCTTGGTCAAAAAATTTTCTTTAGAACCATACCATAGATTCATTAATAACTAATAGCTGACGTAAAAATAGGTATGGATGAATGCATGAGCAGACCAAATATATGTTTAAATTTTATTAGTCCTTTAACTTTGTTTTCCACTGGATAGAGATATTGAATTAAATTGTTTAACCATTTTGTTTGTTCATAAATATTTTTAAATCTTTTAATATGACCTAATTATTAAGTTACAAATATTATAGTTTTCAAATTAATTTTCATTACAAGTATTCAATATTATTAGAGGACCCCCACAGTTTGGTCTTGATTTTCAGATATTAAGATTGGAACAAATTGTTGAATTTTCACACTGATGTACCTTACTGCCTCTGAAATTTAATGATACAGTAAAACCCCTTTATAAGAGATGCTGGGGGAATGGAATTTTGTCTCTTATAAGTGGGAACACTTAAAAGTGGGAAATGGGTTTTTGACATGTTTATTGAAATGTTACCATATTTTTAGTGGGTTAGTATGATATGTCCACTATTTTAAACTTGACAAAACAAAGTAGTTGGTTCCAGAGCCCATTTAACCAAATCTATTGGGTGAACTTTATGACAACATTCAAAGCACATGTGCTCATAAACATATTATGTGAACAAATCACCTCTAATGTAAATACTGCCATGAGAAAAATAAAAAAATACCTTTGTGTAGTTTTTGAAAGAAAAAAAAAGGGAGAATAGAGTGAAATTGTTTATGTCATCTTATAGAGTACATTTATAACTATCCATACCAAAAGTTTAAAAAAAACATTTGGAGCCATTTTTAAGAAAATATTGTTTTTGTAAATGTTTAATATTTCACGCAATATTGCGCAAAAACATTTTTTAAAAAAAAAGTGTATAAAGGCAATGAAAGAACTAATTATGGAGAAAAAAACTATTGCAGGAAAAATTTCTCTCTTCAATTCTGTAGTGTTGCAGAAAAACGCTGAAAAAACTACAAACTTGTTCAATTTTTGAAAATTCAGAGTTAAAAGTGAAAATCATAACTATGCCACCTCTAAAGTAAATTTCACTCTATTCTTGCAAGAAATTTAGAGAAAAAGTTTGGAGCCATTTTTGAGAAAATTTTGAAAAGTCCCATGGGCTTTATGAGACGTACCGACAAAAATTAAGAATCTTTTTCAAAACCCCAGAGCTTTGAGCAGAACCAGGTGGATCGGTAATTATTCGTTTTGGAAAAAAATCGTACGAATATTATTGGCGCTATTCATGGCCAGCCGGGCAGACAGACGGAGGGAAGTTTTGAGGAAAATAAAAAACAAGAAACAAACTTTTTCGGTATCAGGGGACCCCAAAACGTGCATTTCCGTTGAAATCTCAAAGTCGATTTTCTGCAGCATTACATTACTTGCTCTATATTACGTATATACGTATGTATACAAGAAAATAACAATTGGAAACAATGGCCAAAATACTTTGACTTTTCTAACCGTGCCTCTGACAGGTACCAGCTGTTGACGGTTTCATCCAATCGGGAGTGTGAACATCACTAGCAACATTTTCCCAATTGCATGAAGCCATCACCCGCTGATACCTGTCAGAGGCACAGTTAGAAAAGTCGCAATATAGGTACTGCAGCGACCTCCTTGTTGCCAAAAGACACAAAGCTAAGTGAATGAGCTTTCTTCACAAGAACTTTGCACACCTCCCCCCTCCGTTGGCGCTGGTGGTTTGAATCCCTGCTCCAATCTATTTTAAGCGTGGACCCCAACCTTTACCACAGTGACGAATTTCTGGAGTCACCTGGAAGAAAATTGAACGCTTTGTCTCTTATAAGCGAGAAGAAATGCATGGCGAGGAATAAAATCTTGTGCACAATAGGCGGGAATCTCTTATAATGGGGTCTCTTAAATGCGGGAAATAAATGCATTGTTTATATACAACTGACCTCAGGACCGTGAATTTTGTCTCTTATAACGGGGTTTACTGTATATGTCAACACTGCTTTCTTCAAGCGATCAGGGGATTCCACAAATTACAAAGGTATAAGTAAGCTGATATGTATATGAAATGTATTAGAGCACAAAAATTGAATTTCTTGATTTAATATTACAAAAACTAGTATTAAATTAAAAGAATTATTTATATTTCTTCCTATAGAGATAACTGAAGGCAGCATCTATTATTCACTTCACATTTATTCAACATAAAATGTATGTTGATGGTTGCAGTAACCCAAATATACCAATTCTTTTATTAGGTCATTTTGACAAATATTTTCAGTTTTTTGCATATTGGGAATTGTTTAAATGCAATCGCCAATAGAACTATTTTTAAATAAGAGAGTTTTGATCAATATTAAAAAAAAAATTAATACATATTTTTAAATAATCACTAAGTTTCAAAGGACTCCATTATCAAATAAATTTTATGACCATGTCAAATAGCCTGCAGAAAACTTTCTAGAGGCTACATGAGAGAGAAGTGAGTGATAAGTGAGTTTCAGAACCAGCATTTAGTACATTTCTGTACTTTCATTAACCTTAATAGGAAAATCTTGAATCACATCTATATATTGCCACTTGAAGATATCTAAACCAACATCTAGAACTCTTAGACATGTCTTACAGAACAGTTTGGGAATCAGTGTTCTAAAATTACTTGTCGTGAAATCAAGTTTGTCATAATTTAAATCACTGGTTTAAATTGAGATTTAAATCAAATAATTATTTTAATCCTTGATTTACATCAAAAATATAATTCTTTTTTGTGTTTTTTAAAAATATTTAACATTTTACTCCAAAAGTCATGTAAATTCCTTTTAAAATTGAAGAGTATTTACTTGAATTGTGTTATAAAGAATTTCAATGCTATTTTAAATTTATACCTAAAATTCGAGTAAATATAGATTCGTTAATTTTCAAGTTATTTTTGGAGGGGCATTTGGTTTGAAATAAAAAAAATGATGTTATTTTAAATATAGTATCTGTTTAATTAACTGGAAACAAAAGGTATACATAGAGTTGAAGTTACAACTTGTAAAATATCATACAATCATATAGAAAATGTGATTTGAAATTATTAATTTAAAGAAACTTGAAACTTGAGAAAATGCTGTTTTCTCGGTGCATAATTTATGTTTTAAATCAGAATGGACAAAACCAAATATTAAAAAAAGGCATTCCACTCAAGATGATGCTACAGCAGTAAAATGTTAGCAGTTCAATTTTCTGTTGAGTATCTGTCAAAATAGATTTCACTTTTTGTAGAATATTCCACCAATCCATAGGAGTTACATCATTAATTATGTTCTCCTCTAAGAATTGTCCTTCAAAAGGTTTTGCTTTAATTTGATACTATTTTAAAACTTTGTAACTCAAAGGTGACTCATCAGAAGAAAATTTGTCTACCTAGTATTCAAATATACCATCTATTTCCTTTCGTAAGAGTTGAATAGAATTACCTAATAAAGTATATTTCAGTGTTACTTGGTGGTAATATATATGCTAAAAAATGGCTTGAAGCTAAAATTGCTTCATAGTTCTTGCAAAAAATCATTATCTGGCATGAATTCAAAACAGGTGACAAGGTAGCTGCCAATTCCTGCCAAATGAATCAACAATGCTGTTTTGTATTTGCTTGTACCTTATTCGTAGCAACTGATATCAGGTTTAAAATGGCAACAAACTCTTGAGCATTTCATTTGATTGGAAAATTGTTGACAATGTTTTGGATCTCAGAATCAATGTCGTCTCTATTTTTCTCAGAATACCAATGAAGTCAACCAGTTATCCATGAATATTTCAAAGCAGCTACACATTGTATTCTATCTAATTTCTAATGGCAAAATTAGGTTTCCCATTTTTTTTATTTCCTGAAATTTAGCTCTTGCGTATTGGTTATTTCTGAATTATTTAATCACATTTACACTTTTTTACTCCAGACATCTCAAAAATCTTAAGCAAGTTTATTTAACCAATGACCAGAACATCCATAAATAATATACATTTTGAATTTGAAATATTATTGTGTATCAATTCCATATTTAGTTCTTCCAATTTTTATATAGGCCTAGAGATAAAATGGGCCCTTGAAAATTTCAATTTATGTAGGTTATGTTCTTTGTTCACATTCCTAAATGATTAATATTATTGGTACTGATTTTTAGTTCTCTTTGTATGTACTAAAAAAATATTTACTAGCCGGATCCAGTTCCAACTAGACCATTCATATCACAGTCATTCTAAACTGGTTTTAGTCCAATAAATACTTTTTCTTGTAACAATGTCTCTACAGGAAACATGGACAATCTTGTGAAGTCCAGTGAAATATGGCCCAAAATTAAAGATTCTCTTATGAAACAAGAATCTTATGGAACCCACCTTACCCTACAATGTGAAATTCACCATGATCAACAAACTTTAGTGAACTGTGCAGAGGACTTCAAGAAAGTTCCAGAAGGTGGATGTTCTCTGCTCTGCAGAGTACAATTGCAGTGTGGGCACCAATGTGAGAGTGTTTGCCATGTGAACAATCGAGAGCACAAGGAGTACAAATGTTTTAAGAAATGTGAACGGTATGTAATGACTTATCGTTTTGTATGTAATTTAAGGTGCATGATACAGTGAGGATAAATAATAATTTGTCATTTAATACATTTTTTTTTCTGTAAGGTTTACTATTGGGGAATTAACTTATATTAGGCATGAATTGTTACTCACAGTGTTGGATTGCAAATTAAAAAATGCACAGAAAAAATTTGAAACATAGTCATTAATATTCTACTATTATTTCATAAACTACGTTATTACTGGAAATTTCAACAAAATTGAATGATTAGATGGATTCCCCAGTAGTGAAAATAACATTGTTTTTATACTTGAGGCAGCACAGCTCTTATTCATAGATGCAACATGTGTATAGAGATAGTATATATGTGAAAATTTGAAAAACCAGAAGCCAGTGAAGTTGGCAAAAGTATCTGCAAAATTTCATTTCTTAATAAATATTGTTTATATAGGAACCTTTGGTGAGCCTTGTAAGAAATTTGCCATTATAGAAGGGGGCAGATCTGTAATATTATTATACATTCTCATCTGTCACTCTCAATTAAGATAGAATAATTCTTTGGCCATTTATCTGACAAACATATTCTTGAATAAAATATTGCAGCATATTTATTATATCATTTCAAAAATGTGATTTATTTGAAAGATGAATTAAAAGAAAGATTTATTTTAAATGATGATTTATGAGAAAGCGTTTGATAGAGTTAATCGTGAAATTCTCTGCTAGATTCTTCAAAAAAGGGACTATCCTCTCCACTTGATAGAAGTTATTAAATCCTTCTACCACAAAACAAGCTTTAATTTACAAGTTGGGAACAAAATATTTGAAGAGATAGAAATAAACAGAGGTGTAAGACAAGTGCAGCTTGTCCCCCACTTTGTTTAATATTTATATTAACAACATAAGAGAATGGAAAATTTTAAATAAACCAAGTATTTGGATAAACCCAAATACACCTCTACAATCACATCTGTATGCTGATGACCATATAATTATCGAAGATAACAAAATAAGTGCAAAAATCCTTGTACCAGCTAAATAGAATATGCATACCATATTGTCTCTCAATATCTGTCTCTAAAACTAAAGTGATGACATTCAAAAGCAAATATCCTATCAGAACTAAAATAATAATAGAATATAAAGTAATAGAGCAAGTAAAACATTTTAATTATTTGGGCTGTTATGACTACAGTGATGACATAAAAACAAAACTACATTTCCAACATACTTGCGGAACAATAAACAAATAACTTTGCAATAAAACTAGAAAAGAGAGACTATTAAAATTTTATTAAGTTATGGCAGTACCACAACTGTTTTACGGGTGTGAATCATGGACAATAAGAAAACAAGATAAACTGAAGATACAAGCCTCTGAAATGAAATTTCTCCGGAGAGTAAAATGCTGCACTTTAATGGATAAAATAAAAAATTAATACAGATCACG